>VZTZ01020720.1:159188-380658 GCA_013400955.1 Drymodes brunneopygia | reverse complement strand
AAAAAAAAAAAAAAACAAGATCCAAACTCCGACAGCCTCTTTCAGTGCACATGATAAAAATCAACCCCCTCTTAACAGCAGATAATAGGTACTCAGTGGCAAGTTGGAGCAATTTGAGGTTTTGAGTTGTCCCATTTGCAATCAGTGGCAGAGTGTAGCAAAAGGCTGCTGATGGCTACCTTGCCCATCTAATCAGGTAGCCGGCTGCTGCATCGCACAGTGGCAATTGGCTGTGCTGAAGCTCCTTCCTCCTACTATCACCACATTTAGATACTCTATTTTCTTCACAAGCCTCTTCCTTCTGCATAAACTAATTTTTCTGTATAACTTAAGTGATCACAGGTCTAAAATGTGCTCGAGTTCCATATCTGTTCTCAAATTTACCTTCAAGGGATACTTTATCTAAATCTCCTGTGCAATGGTAAATGCATCTGTGGTTCTCTAAAGCATATTAAATGAATTTATTCTTATATTCCTTGGAGCTGGCTACTCAATTTTAGTCCTTCTCAGGAGGCAGGAGCTGAGGGAGGTGGATCAGGATTTTGATCTGGTAAATGGATTAAGAGGTCTGAACTAGTGTCTGGTCACATGTAGATGTCTAAATCCTGGTCTCAATCCAGCTCACTTGTCACTGGGATTCCATGGGATTTTCTCCCTGCAGGATTTATTAGGTTTGCTGTACCTAAAAGTGTTCCTACAGCCATATCCAGGTTACTTCCCCTGTTTTGAAAAGCACAGAGCTTGATATCCAGCCCAGTGTAACACACAGATATTTTGCAGGAAGGGCTTTGCCTGGAGATGTCTCTCAGAGGACATTAACTGGTGGAACACTGCTTGAGAAGAATGTTTCTTTTCAGGATGCCCTTGGCTGTGCCTGCATTTCACATTGTGGGACAGAAAAAAGGAAATTCACTGCTATGATCAAACTCAGTTCATTTATACAGATTTTCAGAAGACTTTCTATTCTCCATTAAGACCTGGCCTGGGCTCTTCATGGATGATGTTTACCATTTCTTCCCACCCACCCTGTTTCAGAAAATACCTGTTTCAATGTTCATTGCTGCCAGGCAAGCGTCACTAATTGCTACAAATCACAAAGTTTACAAAAAATCAATACAAAAAGAAACAGCAACTGAAATAAGAATGGCCGAGTGTTGACAATTAAGTCCCTTCTTAGCTAAAATCAACTGAAAAAATAATTGCTTCTTCCACAGGAATGTCTTTTGTTTAGCAATATTTTTTTGATTTATTCTTTACGCATAGTAGTAGAAAAAGTATAATATTATTGAGGCAGGATGAGGAGTTTGCACTTCTGCCCCACCTGTCTCTGGAGTCCTCTAAGCACAGTTGGGATGGAAATAATCAGGAGCATGACGATCCATGAAGCAGAGTTCCCACCCCAAGAGAAGTCAGAGAGTCAGTCTCACTATCCATGAGTGGGGAATTGCGTCTGTTTGACTTAAAAACATAGGAGAAAGAAGAGGAGGAAAGAAAGATGTTACATTTTGCTAGTGTATAACTTCTCTTCCATCATGGTGGAATGGCTGGTGAATGATTACATTTATCTCCCACTCAATGTGCATTTATTTCTGCAGGTCTGTTCCTTACATGAGACACAGTGAGGAAATAAATCAAGGTCCTTGGTTTACAAAACCATAGCTTGAAGTTTATCCAACATGACCTCAGAGAATAAAAGCATTTCAGAAATTGACCTTTTTTTAAATGTTTTATTTAGTTTTTTAAAATTTTTGGATGAGAACTACTATTTAGATTCAGAACACACAACTGAACCAGAACATGCAGTCATACATACAATCGTCTACAGATCAAATAGAGAATTAGAGAAAAATGGCCTTGTGTACTACAAAACAGGGCAAAACCCCCATCCGTCTAAACCATCTTATTCTTTTCATTTTAATAAACAGCAGCAAAAATATCCAGGGCAAAAACGTTTCCATATAATGTGATTTATGGCCCTTTGTCTAAACATTTGCATCTGAAACATTTCACTGAGGATGTTCCTAGCACCAACACAACAACTGTAACCAAACATTAGACATGAGCCTGGTCTCAACACAACCTTGCAGCACTGTAGGAGAGCAGCCTTTCCCAGCTGTCCTTATCTCCTGCCTTCCCAGTGAAGGAGGTGGATGCAATACAACACTTTGTTTCTCCTCTGTGAGTGCAGTACCAGGTAGTGAGAGATGAGCAAACTGGGACAAACTTTGACTATTCTGGCAACTCCCAGAATGTTTTTTGGCAGCATCAGCCACAGGAGAAGCCTGGAAGGACCAGGGCAAGACAGATCACAAACCTGAAGTGCTAATGCACCCCTCTGTGAGGCTCCTCTCCACTAGCAGCAGTTTGGCCACAAGAAACCTTTGCTTATTGTTTCCCACTGGGTTCTTCATTTCAAGGGAGATGAAAACCTCTCAAAATGACAAGTGTCAGAAACATCACTGCCATGTTTGTGCCATTATCATGTTGTTAAGGAAACTGCTGAAGGTCCTTCGTTCTCCCATGATTTATTTTGCAGTTAGATCAACCTTGTGAGACCTATTTATATCCAATGAGAACACTACAGAAAAGAAAATATATTTTCTTTAAGACAAAACTGAGCTGAGCAAATAAGTATCTGGTGAACCCAAATTATTTCTGTTTACAAGTTGTCTGCAAACATATTATAAACCTGACAACTTCTCTGCCAAAAATTAATTTCCGAAAAATTTATATGAATAACATTAGGTTTATACTTTATGTGTGTACAATATAGATACCTAGCTTCCTATGAATATACCATACTCAAGATTTCATCTGTGCATCAGCATGCTTCAGTTTCCTGGTTGGATGCAAATCAGGCTTTTGGGGAGGATTTATGTGAATGATAAATAATAGACCCATCAGAAGAAGCCAAGGTAGATTCCTGTAAGATTCTTAGCTTGCTCGAGTATTTATGGAACATTTGATTACATAAGTATTATGGGCTTATTTTAAGTGAGCATTAAATAAACCAAGTCACCACTCAGTATGAATATTTTCCCAGTTTCTATAATAGAGACCTTGTATACTTTCCACTGTCATAGAGAACAAAGTGAAAATGGCTTTGAACTTTTGCATTACTGCAAGCCTTAAGCACCATGGGTTGTGTCCTTTGTATGCAAAGAAATGGCTTAATTAATATTTCATAAACCAAGGAATTTTGGAATGCATTTTTGACCTGCCTTGACATCTGGATAGTATTTTTGTGTTTCTCTCTGGGTTCATGAGAGCCAGAGTTCCATGATGAATACTGAGATTCCCAGAAGCACTGATTAAAACCATCGCATAATCTCAGACTGGAAATTAAAAAATCACCAGAATTGACACCACCAGCCTGGTGCAGGTGCTCAGTTCCTTGATCAATGAGCTCATCATAAATATGCAGGTAGGGCCTGATGCTTCAGAGCATTGCTCCTGCTAATTTATATACAGGCTGTGGGTGTCTGATAAAAATCAGTCCCTAATGTTTCTCTAAGCTAAGGAAGGTGAGGGGAATGGCGACATAGGAAAAGTGAAAACATGAGCAACTGGACATATCTCAGCATAAAATATTATTTGACTGGGAAGGAGGAAGAAGAGCAAGAAGCAACATTGGCTGAGATGGTAATAATCAAGGGGAAATAGACCTTAGAAGTAATACAAATTTTACTATGCTGCTAAAACCTTGGAAAAACTGTGGGTTCGCAAACACAAAAAGAAAGGCTGGAACATCACACAACATCCTGGACATGTTCAGAGGATCATGGCCACTCACTGACTGTCTTCTGATGCTGAATGGAGCTGAGGAAAACCCAGATTTTGTCTTGCATCCACTGCAGTGACCAAAGCATATGAAATGGCCAAACAAAACAAAAAACCCAACAATCTACACCCCCTTCCTCAAAGCACCTGATGAAAAAGAAAATCAAGCACAGAGGAGCAATGAAGGAGTATGAATTTTAAAGTTCCCAAAACAGCAAGATGAGAAAAAAATACCTTTCTCTGTTTGTGCAAAGTCTACACGAGGTGGCTATCTGAAAATGCAGTTGAATATTCCTTTGACAAACTTGCCATGGGTGATTTGTGCATCTCAGTTGTAAAGCTTTGTAAATAATGAAGTCTTCTATGTGCTTTTAAAAGTCTCCAAAGATGCTGCAGAACTATCAGCTGTCAAAATAGCATTCCCCAGCTTGTGCACAGCGTAAACAAGTGTTCTTGAACCTGCCAAATTCAATTGTACAAGAAGAAGCACTGGCTGACCAGTGCAAAAAGAGAGGAGGAAGCAGATCTGCAAAAAGGGATAAGTATGTCTGCTGGATACAGATACACGCTGTTGGGAGATACAAAATATAGCTTAAAAAAAGCCAAAATCAGAATATCCCCAACCCTGACTTCTGCCATAGGCAAATCCTTTCGACTTCAGTGCATTTGTGTTCTCTGTTGGTACCTACTGGCATTGTAGGAATGCAGACGTTCAAATATTGAATTTTTTTAAGCTTGGATTATTGGAATGGAATGGGAATGAAAACTATTGATACTGTTGATTAATTAGTACTGTTAAGATCAATCCCAAATTTAAAGACAACAAAATATCAAGAGCTGCTCAAAGCTGTGATTTTCACTGAGGTTGTTTTGGGTGCCATTCTGTCAGAGAACATGGTAGTATTTTTCAAAGCCAGGAGCAAATGAATTTCCATTTACTGTGGCGGGGAGGTTTAGGTTGGATGTTAGGAAATTATTCTTCATCCAGTGGTAGAGCACTGGAAGAGGCTCCCCAGGGAAGTGGTCACAGCACCAAGCCTGACAGAGTTCAGGAAATGTTTGGACAATGCTCTCAGGCACATGGTGTGGTTCTTGGGATGTCCTATGCAGGGCCAGGAATGATCTTTGTGGGTCCCTTCCAACTCAGAATATTCTACTCTACTCTACTCTACTCTACTCTACTCTACTCTACTCTACTCTACTCTACTTCTACACTCTGAGTGAAGGGGGTGGGGGGAGTGAACAGGTAGATGTTAATGCATAGAGTAGACAAATTAAACACAAATCTCATTTTTTGCTATGATCTTGAGAATTCTTAAACACCTCTGGGCTCCTTTAAAACCAAAGAGTACTCTGGGTATCTGGTATCTCAAAACAGTCCATATATTGACAGACAAATACTGAGGCAGTGTTATTATCCAAACCTGCCTTCATCTGTAGCTAGGATATTTCCCTTCATCTGCAATCTATGTGTTTCCAGGGAGACAAGGTAAAAGGATAGCACAGGTTAGCTGGCCTAACAAGGATCCTACTAAAGGATCAACACAAGAATGACTAATGCCAAGGACAAACTTCCTAGAGGTGCCACAGGCCTCAGTGTAAATATACAGCAGTTATGCTTTTGAGTTGGGCAACTGCAGTTCAAAGCTCATAGATCTTCACATAATGAATTTTTCTGTCTTGTCAGTCTTCTCTTTTGCAAGAACCAGGTTGGGTGATTGATTTTGAAATAAGGGTGCTTTCATCCATCCTAGAGAAAACAGGTATAAATGCTCTACTGGGACAGGTGCAAGGCAAGAACTCTTGTGAGAGATTGTGCAAACTGTTACACCATGGAAAATAAAACTTGTTATTGTTGGTGAGGGTATGTTAAAAGAGAGTGAGTCTAAAAGAGATTAAACAAGAACAGGATGCCATATACAACACTTACAACTTGATAGAGCACAAGGGTTCATACTTTATATAGCAGTGACCTAAAAATCCTCTTTTTATTCTTAAAAGCCTAATCTTGAATTGGCTGCTCTCTGGAGACACAATCTTGCACTCAGGTGCTGGTAATTCAGGGGAAAGAACAAGTTTTTACTACATAGATTGGTTATACTGCAGAACCTAGTGAGAGGAGGGCACTCAAAATGTGATGACTTCTCTCCAAATATTTTGACCTTCTGACCACAGAAACGAGGAAAATGGGGACAGAGAGAGATAATGAGAGTAAACACGGTCAGTGGCAAAGTGTGTGGCAAAACCCATGCTCTCCTGAGATCCAGCCTGAAATACTTTCCCTTGGACCACACTGTGTGTCTAAAAGAGAATTCAGAGCACTACATAAATACTGTTCATCCAAATAAATCTGCAGCAAGAGAAGCTGATTACTAGGCATGCAGTGGAAATATTACAATAAGAAAATAAGGAAAAAAGTCTCATTGAGAAAATGCAGTGAATTACTGAATCTGTAATTGCCTTTTAAAAAAATTTCTGTTAATGCTGATTGATGGCATAACAAAATATTGAAATTGATATGATAATGATTTTTTAAATTTTATGGAATGAGATGTTTCTCAGGATAATATTGTTGGGTACCAAGGTCTAAGTTTAGATATTTCTCTTAAGCTACATATTCATTAGGCATAAATATTTGCCATGTGATCTTTCAAGTTTGTTTTAGCAGTACTTCATTCATGTGGCATGTGATCATACCAAAGTGCAGAACTGCCGAAATATAGCTTAATTTATGTATTTGCCATCCTACAGAATCTGCATCAACTTCTTACTCTCCTGGTTTTATTGATACTAGACAAAAGCACCAACCTTGAATTAAAACCTTTAGATACTCAAGGTACAAGTGTAAATGATAAAATAAAGTGGGAGAAAAGTTTTGTGTTACTTTCAGATGAACATTATTTGAACATCATTTGAACGTAGAGGAGTTATTCTGGAATTAGTTTCCTGGACTTAAACAGTTTGTATTTCATCCTACCTCTAAATATGAATGAATACAAATATGATTGAGGAGCTACAGGTACCTAGTAGGCTATTAGATTTGGGGCTGTTTAAATAACTGAGCCTCTTAAGTAGCATGAAATCCATGTGTAGCTTGTAATGTTTGATCAATTTGAGTGAGCTGCTTTATGCAGCAGAAGAACATTTTCATCCATTCTTTTAGGGGTGCCAATCTTGATTACAGTGTGTTCATACAGTGTGGGATGAAATACATGTTCTTGAAGAATAACCTTCATTTTTCACATGTAAAACAATGCTGTAATTCTTTCATTCTTAAAAGTCAATTACAAGGTCTTTTGTTCAATACTGCTTCCAGAAGTTTTTGGAGCATAAAATTATGGAGTATGTTATTGTCTGATAACAGGACATACGAAGGGCAGACATGTTTCTGAACCTTCTCAAGGAATGGAGGAGATCTTTAAGCCAATACTTACAGACCCTAATCACTTTTAAAGTCCCTGTCATCTATTGTATTTAATTGACAGCTTAACATCTGGAAAGTATAACTTTATAAACACTAAAATGCATCTCAGTACACATAGAAAATTATACATAAGAAAAGATTTTGGAACTGGTGAAGGTGGTTGGGACTGTTTGAAAGCACTCTCTATAAAGCACAGATTTAAACTTCTCCTGAAGGATGAGGATCTAAAAGAAACTCTGTATGCCCTTTTCTCATCTGCTGAGCTAAATTTCACAGCATCCTTGTGACGCCTTGGAATGGATACCTAGAACAGAGGCTAGACAAGATTAGGAGAGTAAAAGCAAGTATTTATTAAAGGTCTTCAATAGGTACACCTTGGGCAGTCAGAAGCATCTCAGAGGCTATGCCCAAGATGGACGATGGTCACAAGTATTTTAGACAGATATAGGTTTGGTCCATTTACGTATCAGGGGTTAATCCCCCAATTACAGCCTCAGGAAGTGAAGTCATATACCCCCAGTTTGCTCCCCCCCCAACTCATTTTTGCTAATACATTCGGGGCCTGAGACAGTAAGGTGTCTTTGAGCTTCAGGCCTAGAGGAATTGTTTTGTTTGACCAAAATGTGAAGACAGTAGCTAACACTCTATATGGAGTTTTAGAGTTCTACACTAAAGCAGTACAGAATTTGAAAAATATAAAAGCTAAAATTGAGCAGCTTTGTCAGTAGATTAGCACTGGCATCCCTACAATGATATGTGTAGGCCAAAAATAGCTGTTCCTAAGGTGCTTCTGAAATGAAATTTCTGAAAGGAAAATGAAAAGCTAAATATACTCTGCAAGACTCCAGAGAACAAGGTTTAAATAAGCTGCATGAATGTGAAGATTTCCCTCTGTCCATTTATCACATCAAAATTCTTAAATGTATTTATGTATGTGAAAATTATAGTCTTTGTCTGAGTCAGAGAACTGAATAGTGCTTTCTTTTTCTTATTTTTTTTAATCATACAAGTTGTTAATCAAATGGTTAATACACGCACATGATTTTTCATGCCCTAAATGCCATCAACAAAAAAGTGAGCTACTAATCATTTAGATAAAGTGGATTCATAAACCTACATTTTACACTGTATATCTTCATTCAGAAACCAAGTCTGCCACTAATCTTAATTATTTCTTCTGCAGTTTTATTGCACAGATGGCTCTTATTAAATTTATTTTCCTTTAGCGCTTACATGGTGAAGATGCTGATACAAAAATGAGATCTAACATGAAAAAATATTGTCCTTCTGTGAAACGCCCTGAGATACTTACTCTCTGACACCATCTTGATGATGAGTTGTGAAATGGAAAAGTGCCATGGTCAGCTGGTGGAAGCTTTCAAAAAGAGCCTGTGTTAGAAAGTAAATCTTGCTGGTGGTTTCCAGCTCCTTCCAAAGTATACCTAATGAGCGATTAAATAGCACAGGATGTAGCACAATATATATATGTGAATTTTTCAGCCGGGTCTGTAGTTAATTTGCATTTTTAAAAGTCTAAAAGCTGAAAAGCATTATCTCCTGTAGCTGCAGTAACCTGCAGTGCTGAGGGCTGCTAGCAGAAGAGCTGGTGTTAAGGGTCTAATCCTGCCTTGATATCATGTCATACCCACAGTATGCCAAGTCAGGGGAGAAATTCCATTGAAGTTGATGCTGATTTTTCCATTAACTTTACTAAGATGAGATTTGACCTCAGGAGAGGAAAATAAGGCTGCTGCTACACTGATATCTTTTGTTTATTAGTCTTTGAAGTTTTCTTTTCTTATTTTTCTCCATACCTCAGCAGAGGTTTCAGGATTATTTTGTAACACCCATTTGATCAGGCTCCTACATTCTGGCTGTTTTCAGCTCAAAATGTTAGTAAAAATTAAGAAAAGCCACTTCTGTCAATGCATGAAAATTGCTTTTAATTTCATGGGCTGTCTTGCATCTTTAAATTCTGGATTAACTATGTAATAGAGAGAGTAGAAATGCCTAAGAATAGGGGAACCATATCAAAGTAGAAACAGAAAAGACTTGCATTTAAACCACTGCTCCTCAAAGGGCTTTTTTTTGAAGTATGTGCTTTCACTAGACATGAAAAGCAGCATTTTACTGAGCTAGAGAAACAGCCTACAAGTAATGGATGAAGACCAGAAACTACACACCAATTTGGATACTTCAAAAAGAACAGCAAGAAAAGGAAGTTCATGCAGCTGGCAGCAGCTGGCAGCAAAACAGGTAACCCAAGAGCCTCTGTCTGAGAAATGATTGCTCTGAGGATGCCTCCAGAGGTGGAGGGGCTGTGTAACCTCAAATGAGTGTGAGAAGAAGGACAAATACTCATGTGGGTATCAATCAGGCCTTTCAAGGTCTGTTTTCTCAGTTCTGCTTTTGTGATATTGATCTGCACTGGTGTTACAGACCTTCTGGAAGGCCTACACAGGTTGCTGTTGGCCTGTGGAAGGTGATGTTACCATTAGCTGCTTGTGGTCAGTCTGCTCTAGCGAGTCAGAGGTCAAGCAAATGATAGAAAATTAACATAGAAAATGGGATGCAGAGGTGAAGAACAACTAAATGAAGGATGACCACACTAATTGGGGTGACACATGATTCTGTTTTGGAGCAGGCTAATGTGTTTCTCAGCTTTCCTTATGGGGATGTTGTCCTCTGTGGGGAGGGATGTTACGATCTGGTTATTGGGAGATGCCTGTGCCCGAATTAAGGTGCAAACATGGGCATGTGCTGAAATCAACAGTATGGATTTAATTTAGCATTGAATGTGAAGCAGAGAGATAAAAAGAAACAGAAAGAAAAGAGACAGAGAGACAGACAGACAGACTGACCAGAAGATAGTCACCACCTATGGAGCCAGCAGCACCTTGTTGGTCCTTCTTCACCCTGGGTTCTCAGTGGTGGAAGTTCCCAGTACATTCAAAATTTTTCACTATTTATACATTTTTGCAAACAAAGGGATAAGTACTCGTTGGCTACACAGTTATTATGTTGTTTAAATGATTCCCTTGCTTCTAATGCCTAATAGATCTGTGCTCAGTCTTTCTCTTCTTCTGAGTCAGTGGATTTCTTGGGTTGATGCTCCCTGAGTTGGTGGTCACAATCTCCCCATGCCAGAACTACCTTATACCCAGCCTGGGCTGATTTCAGCACAGTTGATGAGCTGGCTTTTCTTGGCCCATAAATTCTGCCATTATCAGTGATACATTCTTCTCCCCCAGCTTTGTTAAACTCACTCTAGGTCTGAGAGAACACCCAGACAATAGTGCCACCTTTATCTTTTCTCAAGTTCCTGCTGTTGTGGTTTAACTTACAGTCCAAGTTCCAGGTATCCACAGAGGCGTAGTCTGTAGGGGCTTCGGTGGCTGGTGGTGGTCACAGGTGTCATCTGTCACATAACTTTGGGTGATCCTCGTTTGATGGGTGATGTGCTCATGAGCTTCTTTACACGGTTTGCCAAACTGGGAATTTTTGTGTGGATGCGTTACCCAGGATGTGCTACCCAGACCTCAGGTCTGCCAGGTTTGGAGTTGGTGACATCCTGCTGCTCTGTTCTGTGCTGATCTCATGGCAAAGTCCTTCTGTGGCCTTAACAGTGTTTGAGACACACAACTGTGATCTCAAAGTCCTTACACCACCCTGTGACCCAAAGACTGTTTTCCAGGGACTTTTTGTCAGTTCACTGGTTGCCCATGTGGGTGATGTGTATGTAGCAGATATTAGATGGAAAGAAAAAAGCAGCAGAAACAATAAGGCAAGTAACCATACTGTGTACAATAGATATCTCAGTCATTAAAAATGTAAATCAAATTGCAATC
The DNA here is from genome assembly GCA_013400955.1 of Drymodes brunneopygia. NCBI lineage: Eukaryota > Metazoa > Chordata > Aves > Passeriformes > Petroicidae > Drymodes > Drymodes brunneopygia. The sequence goes on along the minus strand of VZTZ01020720.1, from coordinate 369,606 downwards.
ATCAACCCAGTTCTCATTAGCCACTGCCCCCACCCCATGAGTTCCAAGGATCAGAGTGTTCTTTTATGAACTGTGATTGTGAGGGATGCCATAACACTGTACTTGTTGGATGGAGTCCCAATATGTCTTGAAATTTGCCACAGAATTACACAGTAGCTCTTGATTTTTAAATTCCATTGAGAGCTAACTCTCCAACAGATCACGTATTAAGATGCGTATTTTCTTCTATAATCAGCCTAATCCTAAGGGGATCTTGAGGTCCCATGCAACAGTTGATTACCTTTGCACACTGGAGCAAGAGTGAATGAGTTTGCTGAGGAGGTGTGTTCACGTAATTCAATGGCTTTAAAACAGGTTTTTCTCTAGACTGCATCTGCATATAGTTGGAGGGATTTTATAGGTAATGTTCTTGTCCAAATGGGTAATTCTACACACCGTGAAAAATTACTTTTGTAATGTACAAAGTTCTTATGCAAAATAAAAAAAAGTTTTCACAAAAAAGTTCTTATGCAAACATATCTTTATATTGAGCCCGTAGTCTATTCTTCCAGGGATAGAGTACAGATCTGTTGTACAGATTTGATCCTGACACAGAACAAAAACTGTGGCTTTACTATTGATGGGCTTGTAAGTGAAATTATTATCCTTTTCAAATTTAGTTGTATTATCTCAGGTTGCTTTTTCTCTTTTTTTGGATTTCAGTGGGCAAATTGCCCTCACCGCATTCCTTTAAATTGCTGCCACAGGAAATCGCACCCACAACTGAAAAGAAGTGCTAGAGACAGGGAACTGTGATCTTTAATTCCTTACAATGGGGAAAAGAGAGAGAGAGATGCAGAAATTGCAATTTTCCACACCACCCAATGTGACCCAGAACTCCAAATAAGCCCTTTGAAAAACACCACCCTAAACTCTGCATTCCTTTCTTCTTTACCTGCTTTTCATGTTCTGTTGATCACAGCTATTATGCAGAGATAAAGTCTAGTAACTTCACATAGGTCTTAGACTTCCTATTTTTAAACCATGAGACTGGCTGTTGATTTGTGTGGTTGGGATCCAAAACTGACATTGTGCTGAATCTGGGATTAAAAAGGTTTTGGGTTATTGTATCAGATTTTACAATGAATGTTAAATACCTTAATTATATCTAGATTTTATTATAAAACCAGCTATTTGTAATTTAGATGATGTTTTCTTCTGTTAGTAAGGATAGGAGATTGATAGCATTATTATATATTAGTTCTTATGATAAAAGATCATTATCATTTTTATTAAAGGAATTTATGATTATGAATTAAGGTGTTTCTGAGATGCATATGCATATCTATCATATGAGGCACATTGATGTGTTTATAAAATACATAAACTGTTTTGTTGTCAAGTGGCAATTTTTGCTTGCAGTTGTGAGCAAGGGAAATGAGACAATTGCTATGCTATAAAACCTACTCTGTGAGGGATTATAAAAAAGCTTTTGTTTCACTATTAGTAATGAATAATTTCTGTTTAAAACTGAATTTATTGGATAACTGCTCTGTCTTACTTACAGAATATTCTAAACCACCAGGGATGACAGAGAAAAGCCTGTCTAATTGAAAGGATGATGTAGCTGCTCTGTTACATCGAGGCAGTTATTCACAGTCCTTAACTAACATTCAGGTCTTGAGCAACAGACTTAGAGTATTATTGACTATCAGCAAAAATTCATCAGACAATGTCCAATATAAAAATCAATTTTTTGCAATCCAGGTAATTGTCTTATGCATTATTGCCCATGTAATGAAGCTATGCCAGTGTTTAAATCTCTGCTTATTAGGAACAGTTCCTTTTCGAGTCTATGGCTAAATATACATAAATGGATCATGAATGGGGTTCTCACAACTTGGCACTCTTTAGTTTTGAGGAAATGTGTGTTAAGCTCATTTGGTTTAAGTAAAACTGTATTTTGTATTTACTGTTGATAAAGTGCTGCAATATGGATGGTACTAGAAATAGTTTTATATCCATTTGGTAATGTTTCTGTGTTTTATATTTTCCACCTCTCAGCCTGCCCTTATAAATAGATTTCAGAGCACATTTGATATGAATTTCTCTTTCCTGTAAATATCTGAGAGAAGTGTCAGAATCAGTTCAAGTTTTTGTGACTGTTTATAAATTATTCCTTGGTTCCTGATAGCAGGCTGCTTTTATTTAATTACTTATTTTCTTTTAAAATATTTGAGTCAGTAAAAGCAATCATGGTAAAAGGTGCAGATGCCTTACAGTATTAGAGCTATAAATCAGATTCTCCCCATACAAAGTTTTTTAGGGCTGTGATGTCTGAATTGACAGCAATCCCCAGGGACTTTCTCAGCTGACTTTGTGCTGACAGCTCTCTGTCACATGTTTAGGTGGAAACAATCCATCCAGAAAGTTAATGCCACTTCAGCCCTACATGAGAAGAGGACAGTGTTAACAGGACAGCAGGAGATGTGACAGCCAGTGACTTGATGATGTGATATGATATGGGGGAGGCTGGATATGGCACAAAACTTCCTGGGAGATGTTGGCTGAGATCTGTTGCTCTATTGAAACAAGCCTTCCAAGGACACCTTTTGATTTGGATAAAGTTTCAAAGGAGAAAAAGTTGGATGGTGATAAAACCTGACCATCTTTATGCCAGCTTGACTGTATCTGGTTTTGCTTTTGGCCACCTCCAGCTTCCCAAATCCAGGACTCTGGAAATGACTCTGTGGTAATGGCCTCAGAGATAGAGGGCTGGAAACCCCCACGATTCAGGACCTCCTCAGCCCTGTTACCTCATTTTCTACTGTCTCTGCACTTGTGAATAAGTTCAACAGGACAGAGTACAGGGGAAACAGGGTAGTTCTCTGTGCCATGTTATATACATCAGCACTGTGAGACATGGCAGCTCTAGCACGTGGCACCTGCAGGAGCAGGACTATGCCTGTATTGTGTTGGGGGAGCTGTTTTTGCCAAGGCCCCATGGCAGCAGCTGCACTGAAAAGCAGCTCATCCCCATCTTGCAGATTTTTGCTGAGAAGAGACCACTTGGGAAATCACAGAATGGGAAAAAACTGCAGTTGGTTTATCATATTATTTCCTTCTAACTGGGAGCTGTCTGGAGAAATTGCTTCATGTAGTTTCATGCAGTTTAAGGAGGAAGTGGACTGTTTGCTCATCTCTTTCAAGCTGCATAAAAATGTCTTTCTGATGCAGGGGTGCAATATAGGCTACAATCATGAAAGTTATGCTCATTGACTGACTGACCAACAGTAAGAATGCAATGCAAAGGGATGAAGATAGAGGCAAAAGCCAATCATGTAATTGTCACTCAGGAATAAGTCCTTTTATTAGCTGGGAAAATATATATAAAATGTAGAAATCCCCAGAGGTTTAAATCCCCCTAATTCGGATAGTCCCTCAGAAAAGAAGGTCTACCTGTGTAGGATAAGTTGCTTGCTTTCCTCCAGTAAGGGTAAAAAAAAATGTGATCTCCATTTTTGTATAAATGGTGTCTTGTGAAAGGAGTGAAAAAAGAGTCACCTGAAAAAAATCTATATTTTTTTGTATATCTTGTATTTTTATATAAGTGGGTTATATTGCACCCTGGTGCATTTCTGTCAGCTTCAGCTGGGTTACTCTAGGCTTGAGGATTACCTGGACCCCTGGAGAATCCTCTCAGCCTACATACCTATTTTTCTTTGATCCTCACATAATTTAACAAGATCATTCCCAAAGTTCTTATTGGTCCTTTTTTACAAATCCACTCCATCAATGTGCTTCTTTTTTTACAGCCCTTTTACAGGTAACACCATCTTATGCTCATAAAAAAACCCTTGTAATGCTCATCTAAAGCAACAGGAATTCCTTTCCTCAACCATGACAGGGCAAAGGTTTCCAGGGAAGATGCTGTATTTGCTGCCTGCCTTCCTATTGGTTGGAATGTTAGCATCCTGCCCTCTTCTTACAGAAATGTAAGCACTAAGTCTCATAAGGCTGTGTGTATTTGCTCTGCACAATTTTAGAAGCTCCTTGTTTTCCTCACCTGGAACATGGCTGCGAGTAGGTGAAATCTGCCTTTGGAAGCTATGAACCAGATCTGTCTTCAAAGTTGAATTACTTTTAGCACACGTGTCAATTATGCACATATCTTGTCATAATCAAAATTAACCAGGAAGAATCAGCAATTTAATTTTCCTAAAAATTAAGTTCATATGTGGTCTGAAGACTTTTCTTTACATTATCTTGGTGCTTATAAATGAAAGTAGTGTTGCATATGCCTGCTGCCAAGTCTAGTTATTGCTCTATCAGGATTAGTTTTGAATTTTTCATTGTAGCTTTTATGGTAACACACAGCTGATAATTTGGGGATGTGCTCAGAAATGTTCATTTCAGGCTAACCAGAGGTTATTTCATTACTGTGTAACTAAAACTGGAGCCCAAGGCTCCTAAATCTGCTGGAATTTTTATGACGGACTATTGCATCTGAGTGCTTGATTTTTGGAGGCTTGAGTTTGAGATGATTTTATGACATATGATTATTTTTTCCTTTCCCCTGAATGTTGATCTGGTCCTATTTAGTTCAGTTTTTTTAAATTTTTTTTGGTGCCATGTCTAAAACTCAGTTTTTGGTGTTTTGAAAAGCAGCCTGAATGACCCAGTAAAATAACAGCATCTCTTAGTGAATGTCTTAAAATCACTGCCTCTAGGCTTAGATCTTAGAGGTAATGAGTACTGGCACTTCAGGGGTGTAGGGTTCAGATTGGTTTTGTCCCCCCCAGCAGATGGACTGAAGCTCTGAACACCTCACACTCAGTGCCCAGGCCACATCTGCCTCTGATGCAGAAAGGATTTTGTTCTGAGCAATGTCACACCTGGTTTTCAGAAGCATTAAACTCACACTTGCACAACTCGCTGGATCAATGTGATTATGTGTTAGCCACAGTGACCACTAATTTCTGTAGCCTACAGTGAGCCTTACTTCTGAAAGGAGAATGTAATGACAGCATTTCATGGCAATCCTGGCTATCTCAGCCAGGGTCTTTCCGCCACACCGAAATCATGAGATAATACCTCAATTTTCAAACCTGTGTTGTAGACATGTGAGGCCAGACTTGTCTTTTTATCCTGCCTGGAGACTGGACGGTGCTCCCTAGGGAAGGGATTACGGAAATTCACTGTGGTTTTGGGGTATCAGTTCTTTCATTTGAGCTGATGACTTCACCAGCATGAGCGGCTTGGATCGGAAGAAAGCAAATTCAAAATCCCTGCAAATTGATGTTGTGTGCTGGAGGGGAGCCACAGGGACAGCCACTGAAAGGCAGGCTGGGTCTATGAAATAATAACTTGGTTTCAGAGCTAAAATGAGAGGCTGTGTGGGACAGGTGGCTGCAGCAAATCTGTCCCTGCCTGAGGAGAGGATGCTGCTGAATCTGCTTTCAGTGTGAGGAGGAAAGAGAACCACAAACCTGTGCCAAAGGAAGGGGTGGGAAAAATCAGGGTGGAAAAAAATTACAAGCGAAAGTCAACAAAATGAGTGGGCTCTTGGCCAGGCTTTCAAAGGCAGATGGATGGTACTGCTGGTTATGACAGCTGCAACTGAAAATGCAGGAGACAACGGGGGTAGCTGACAAATATTTAAAGATTACCACCAGCTGTTTAGCCCAAACCATATCTCCTCTGCTGGGTAAACAAAGCTTTGTTCTGGAACTGCTTTACCTCATCTTCATCACTGGATGGCAAAGATGATATTTGAGCATCATTAGCAAGACCAAGGTCCTGAATGCCGGAAATGTCTTATCCTGCAGTAAGATCCTCAAGCCTGATGGACTCACAGCCCCCTGTCTTCACACCAAAGCCGGTGGGACATTGTACCTTCCTCCTTCCTCTGGCTCTGCAGCCTGCTGGTCTCCCCACAGCTGCCTGGAGAGATTGGGTTGGCAGGGTGGCTGTGGACAAGGTTTGGAGGGAGAGAGGTGTCCCTCTATGACAAGCAGTGCTCTTTCACATTGAGATCTGCTTCCTGACCCCTTGCTTGCTCTGGGTGCCTACCAAGTACAGCTAACATTGCAGTTCTGTCCTTTGGAAACTCCATAGCCCTCACCTGTCACCTTTGCTGCATCTTCTTCCACATGCTGCTTGGCTTAGCAAACACAGCCAGAGTCTCTGGCTGGTTGTCTGCCCCTTGTAGGTGTCCAGCTTGCTTCAGGGAGCTGGGCTTCTCTGAGGAGGGAAGTACAGCTCCATACCTGCTCTTACTAGGCACTTTTCTGTGCTGATAAATTTGGCTTCAGCCTCTGGTACTCCTCCTTCCCTAAGAACACTTTATTTTTATTCATGACTGGAAATGCAAGTGTAACTGCTGGTGCTTAAGGTACCCATTCTAAATGTGAAAGACCCTTCACGCAAAGGAGTGCTCAGAAATGTATTGGTTTTTGCCCGTAGATTGTTGGCAAGAGTGAGACTTTGTCAAATTTCTTTTGTGTCACCACTCTGTTCTTAGACATTAGAAAAATGGATCAAAGTTGAGTCTATTTTCCCTCTTAGTCTTGTTGTATTGCTGTTTCATCTGAGATTTATCAAAAATACTTGAACTCAGCTAGAGAGACAAAACCTGAATTTTTAAGAATCTGCAGGTATCTGATGGGAAGAATGGAGAACATTGAGAAAACCTTTATTTTTCTTTTTTTTAAAAAAAAGATTACCATCAGAACTGCTTACAGCTAAAGGTGATGACTAAATATAGTGGAATCATTGAATTCATCCATCTGAATCGTAATAAGAACATAAAAGCACAAAGGGATGTTGGAGGATGTGGCTGGTCACTGGCAGGGAAAAAGAAGATACTGCAGTCCGACAAGGTGAGAGATACTAGGACAAGATTATCTTTCCTGTCATGTACTTGCCAAGCTGCAGCTCTTACTTGGGCTTGCTCTCTGGGTCTGGTGTCATTTTCTCTCCCCCCTCACAATGAAGTGAAACTTTTGGGTGGAGAAAATGGGTAAGAAAATTATGTAAATAAACCAGCCAATTGGTTATGCCTCTGAGACATTCTGGAGTCTGGGCTTGCCAAATTTCTCCTTGATCAGGAGAAGAAGAATTTTCCTGCCGGGCCATCCTACTCTGTCAGCACAGGAGCAGTGGCAGCTGAGCTGGCTGCTCTGCTGCTGGTCCAAATGGTGGGCGGGAAGGCAGCTGCTCCAGGGCTGTTTCTCTGGGATTCAGAGTGGCATTACTGATGCCAAGCCCTGAGCAGGGCTGCAGGGCAAGAAAGGGGGAGAGCTATCCACAGCTGAGAGTTGTGGGGAGAGTCCAGCCCCAAATGCACACCTGTGCCTTTGCAGCTTCCCGTTGCACTGCATACATGTGTTCTTGAGAGACTCCACCACACAGGCACACCAAGATATGTATTTGGCTTGGTAGTTGTATTGATGTGTGAGATCTGTTCATTTTAGTATAGGTAATTATGCCTGAATCTCTTTAATCTTTCTCTGTTAGAGAAGTATTGCCAACAGGATTTCCCTTAAGTGAGGCCATATCTAGATTTGCTGTAATCATCTGATTAAAGCTGTCATGGTTTTTGGGCTTAATTATACTGCAGAGAAGCATGAAAACAAGCAGGGTGCCTAAATTGGTCTTTTTCCAGATGTGGGCATTCTCTGCTCTGTGGCAGATACCAGCTCATGTATTTGGTGTTTTTTTTAATGCCTGTAGTCCTGTACAGTTTCCACCCTATAAGTGGTGGTTGGCCCTGATTTCTTCTTGAAATTTAATTTAGTATGTTCTTTCATCCTCTCCAGAAAGAAACTTGTTGGAAAATTTCAGCTGGAACATTTTATGTTGGGCTTTATAAAAGCAAGATTATAAAACAAATTATGCATGCAGTGGCATTTAGAAAGACAACAGAGATTTTTATTGAAGAGCTTGACATAGGTGGCATGAAACATTTAAGCAGTTTAGTGGCAGATTTAATTTCATTTTGAATTGACAATGTTCAGAAAAAAAATGTAAAACAAATATTTCAGTGAGCCTAGATGATTTTTAAAATCTGTTTTTTGTGACTATTGTATCTTCCACTTAAAGTTTCTCATTGCAGCTTTTCCCAGGGCATTTACTTGGAGAGGGGTATAGTCAGTTTTCAAGCAGATTTATTATGTCATTATGGCATTAACTTATGGGGCATTTTTCAGTAATCTTCATGAACAGTAGTGGGACAGAGGCAGGACTCCAAGGGCAGGTGTATGTGGTTACTGAAAACCCTCAATGGCCACTTGAATAATCTGGTACAGCTGTAGAAATACTCTTAAAAATGGCTTCCATCACACTTAATGCATACCCTGTGGAGCTCACAAAACCCTGGGGGTCTTTGCACTCCCAGCACATAAGGCACTGCTGGGAACTCCATGGAGATGCTGCCCACAGCCAGGGCCTTGGCTGCCTGTGAAGCAGCTGTGTTCAGGAGAGAGAAAAGGAGAAGGAGAGGTGCTGGGCTCAGAGTTGCTCTCAGAACTGGTCTTCCAGAGCCTCTTCTGTTGTGAGTGAGTTCACACCAGTAGGTGAAAACCAGATCTTGCAAATAATTTTGTAATAGCTACTTAAAGAAAAAATCTGTAAAAAATCAGTGATTTCCCTTCAGAAAACTTAGGCAGCTCAAAACACCAGAATAAAATTGTTTCTTTTTTTTTTTTTTTTTCATGCATTCATTTGGGATTGATTTTTGGAAATGGACAGCCTGAGCATCATGACATTTGAACTCCACCCCTGTGGCTAGGGAAGATTTAGAAGAGTGTTAATGCTTTTGAAGACTAAGTGTGTCCTCTCTAGAGTATTCCTCAAACCTTAGGATTAATTTCTTCTGTTTCCATGTGGAAATGCAGATATTTTTTCCTGAATCATGCATTCCAGTGTCGCACCACACTGTGTGTCCATAGTCCAGTCATGGACTGGACTATACAATGCTGTTTCTTCTTGGTCGCTGTGTTTTCTGCATCCTGCTCACTTGTTTGAAGGTGCTAAATAAACTGCCACGCCATCATCAGCACAAAGCTCCTGGACAGACATCTGTATGCTTTCTTTGACCTTTTCTGTCAAATCTACTTGTTTGGTAGATCATAGAAGAGAAAGATGATGGGAAAGGTACTAACAAAATGAGGAGAAAATTCTCCTCTTCCAACAGATATTAACCATTGCTCCTTGCAGGTTTCAGAAGTACCAGGAGAAATGATACCTACTTAAAAACTGTTTCCACAATTTATCACTGATGAGAAGGCAGATTATACATACTTTGAAAAATAAAATTTTACATGGCAAAATGCAACATTTTACATTGATCGGGATTTCTAAACCTATATCTGGTTCCCAACCTTTCTTTCAAAGCATGTACTCTGTTTAGAAAACACACATACCTCTCTAGCCTCACTAGAGATTTGTTTACTGCTGAGGGAAAAAACCCTCATAAAGCACTGGTTTGTTGCTGGCAATGTATCAAATACAGGTTTTTGATTTTGGGATTCTGAGGACTGAAATCAAACCAATAATTCAGAGAAGAATAGCAGAATGAGGGTGAGGTTTGGCAGAATTTGTTTTTGAGGAAAACAGTGAACTGGAAGATTTTGTTGCTTGAGAGATGACTACTAGAGATAAACAAAAAACATGCATCCAGCCTACAACGGAGGGAGTACAAAGATGCAGAAATACCTCTTTACATGGTAAAATAAAAATTGTTTTCAGCAGGAGAAAATTTAAACAATGGAAAGTGTTATAAAATCGAAAGGTAGAAAACATCAGGTGAATACATCATTCCCTTGAAAAAAGACCTTTAGAAAAGAGCACTCAATTTGTTTATTCCCCACTGTTCTGAAGAAAATGCTGTTCATTCTCTTACTTGCTGCAGTTACAGTGAGAGCAAGTAAAGCACTCAGACAAGGTGTTGCATCTCTGAGGGCTCACAGTGCTCAGCCACTGCACCACAAACTGCTCCAGACTTGACAGAGCATTGCCAGGAATGCTCTTATTCCTAATTTTTCTGTGAGTTTCAGTGCTGGTTGTGTCTTTAGCCACATCCCTAGGTACCAGGTGTTATCTGTAATCCTGGCATGCATTGTGCCTCTGTCTCACTGGTGGTTAAGCTGGTGTGAGGCGCTGTGTTTTAGCAGTTCTCCATTGCACTGTGGAAATATGGGCAGAGACCAGAAATAAGTTCCTTATTATACTGTGTTGGCTATTGACTGGGAGGAGAAAAGCCAGGACTCCTTCCATTCCTTGGCTCTCTTATTTTGGATAGCTTTCAAGTAGATACAGTAGTTTTTATGGGGACCAGAAAAGACATTCTATTTTAAAAGTAAGTAATTTGAGTTCCCCAAAGTATTTAACATTGTTTATTAGAAAGGAAATAAAAACAAAACACCAGGATGCCTTTTGATTTTGATGTTGTTTGTCTTCTTCTCAGCAGTGTCACCTTTCTGTTTCACTGGCTTGGATTTATTTAGGTGATCATGTCAATGATATGTATATGTATTATTTATTTTTGCTTTTCATCTTCTACTTTTCTGGTCTCTGCATGAAGTTGTAGCAGCATTGCCTGGAAAGCCTGGTGACAGGGACAATTCTATTTAAAATAAAAGACAAAATAATGCTAGGCAATGGAGTTTCAGCAGGGAGGAGCTTGGCCTACTGTCCTGATACTGCTAAAAACTAGCTGCTGCTGAAATCACTCTGTAACTTCTGATTCTCACATCTGGGGTGGGAAGATGATGCTCTAAATGCAGAAACCTCCATGAACCTCAGGGGAGAAGTTGTCTCCTTCTGGGAAAACATAGGGGTACATATTTATCATCAGTTCAGGAGACCTGACTTGCCTGGTGTGATTTTACACAGCAGCCCCAGCTGTGAGTTTACACAGCATTTAGAATGTCCTCCCACGGCTTTATAAAAAAGGTGATGTTATTTTTGTGGTACAATAATTCAGGGACTCAAACATGACAGCCATGCATGGAATTTCACAGCTTTGCTTTACTGTATCACCTCCATGGCTAGCTATCATCCTGAAACCCCAGTTAAGACACAAGGAGAACACTAAAAAAAGGGCTTTTCTTTAGAATGAAAGTTTTCATTATGATTTTGCATCAAATTAAGTTGCTTCTTCAATACACCAATGAAATAGGAATTGTTTTTGTTTTGCTGAATCATTAGCCTGGCATAAAACTTAAAATAGGATTTACATAGACAAAGACTGAAAATATAACATGCATTTATTAACTTTAAATCTGTAGTCTAAGTAACTTTATCTTACATATTTGGTTTGGCTCCATTTTCATACATGTGAAATATGAAAAAAATATAATCTTGTCTGTTTAATGGAAATCCTACATAGGCAAGGTTAAGAGGGAGAATTTTGAATACAGTTAAACTAAGACTGTACTTTATTCATTACTTCCAGACTGATTTCATTTTATTTAACTCAGAATTTAGAAATTATTTCTCAAGAATTAGGTTAAATGCTCAGATTTTAGAATTTATTTCTAAAGAATTAGGTTAAAAAATTGTATTCCAAATTATATCTTCATTTAAAAATATTCCTAAACATTTACCATTTAACAGCAATTATAATATTGGAAGTTTTCAGATTTTGCTAAAAGCTTAATGGTATTTATAACTATAAATTTTATATAAAATTTGTATGTACCAACTGTATTCTATAAATAATGAAGCTTATTTTGATAAAGAATTGTTTTTTAATATATCCCAGGGTTTTCTTTCACAAATTATCACAGCCTATAATGTCATATTTTAAATTCAATTTAAAATGTCTGTTGTGCTTTTTCAAAATCTTTCAACTTGAAATGATTATTTAATTATGTTGAAATGTAATGTAGAGTGAAAAAACAAACCAAAATAGTTTAGCCTTTTATAATGAAGATAAAATAATTACAATTGATTGTAATGAAAAGTTTTCTTCAACTGGACCAATTTTTTTGTCCAGCTCTTTCATTTTTGCTTTCTGATCTAGCAAGGATGCTGATTCTCAAAGGAACAGCTGTCCTTGATTAGATCAAGCTGTGCTTCTGATCTTTTAAAATCTCCTAAAACTGCAGTTTACCATTCCAAAAAATCCCCATGTACTCCATCTTTTCTCCCATTTGACCTCTAAAAAGAGAGGTCATATTTCTGAATTTCTCAGTGTAACCTGGTGTAATTATTCTGAAGAATGATATTTTTTAGCTTTCGGAAGGTTGGGTTTTTTTCTCATGTGCTTCCAAATCCACACAGTAGGAGTTTTCACTTGCAGAACAATGATTTTTCAGGTAAAAAGCATTTTCTCAGAGGAGTTTCATTCTCCAGAGCCATGCCATTGCCTGTGCCTGTAAAGAGCAGATTTATCTTCTTTTGAGCTGTTATCAGTAGAGCTCTTCACTGCCATAGATTCAGCTGGCGCATCCAGGCTTGTCTATGTTGGGTAATATCACAGCTTTGTTTAAAATCCTGAAAGCTTGACTCTGATAATATTCAGATTCTATATAAAACAAATATCTATGTGTCAACAAATATAAACTACATTTAACTTTCTAGCATTTTGTAATCTTATCTCTTTCTGGATGAAGCCAATTCTCTCCATGGCTTTAGTGGACATCATTTAGCCCAGCTTGCATGTGACTGTGCTGAAGTCACAGATCTTGCCCTGCAGAATTTAAGTGGATTGTGGCCACTCTTTGTGGTAGCAAAGGTACTAATGCTAAGAAGACAGAGTAATTACAGCAAAATTTACCTGTGATAAAATAATATAGAGTCATTACATTTTCCTTTGTCTTCTTTACCCCTTCTTTTTGTCCCCTTAAAGAATCAGTACTTTTAAACTGTTTCAAGCCCTGTAACCCCCAGTACCAGGAGTCAGCCACTGGCAATGTTTGCATTGACACTAATCACCTCACTATATAAGGTAAGCCTTCATTTCTTTTTACACATTTCCTTTGTATTAATTCCCTACTCTGGCCAGCAGAAAGTCTTCAGAGATCCAGTAAAGTGGTTTCCTAAGTCAGTCCTTGAAAATGCAGTCCTTAGGGTAAGGCAGATGATGAGTAAAGCTTTAGGTTTGTGACTTGTTGGGGGGTTTTTGTTTGTTTGGGGTTTTTTGTGGGTTTTTTTGTGTTTTGTTTTTATTGGGTTATTTTTGTTTTGTTTAGTTTAATTTGCTTTCTTTTGGTTTTTTTTCTTGATGGCATGTAATAACTGTAAAATAGCATGGCTTTATTTGACCAATGTTAGAAGATGTTTCAGCTCTGGTTCTCAAATGTACCTGTGGTACAAACAGAATGAAAGCAAAATATTAGCCATTATATTTTTATTAGGTGCAGTGTCAGGGAATAAGCCAGTTATTAATGGTATTTTTTCTGGTCATGGAATTAAATCCTATTTTAATCTAAAAATGGAGAAGGAAAATTAATACTGTTTGCTCTGAAATATGGCCCTGTTCTCTGCATAGCTGAGAACAGACTGGAAGTTTTCTCTTTCTGAAAAAACAGTTTGCTTACTACATACTATCAATATGAATTCAATTTGCAGAGTATCTGTAGTCCCAGAACAGTACAATCTCAAAAATAATAGCTTTCTGCTTTCCCCTTGCCAATCTCCACCCTGGCTCGTGCCAGTGCATCACAATGTGTGGTGCAAAGCTGCCTCCTCGCTGTACCGGCACGGAACGCTTCACCTATAAATCATGAAGGAACAGTCTGTGCTGTCTTATCTCCTCTTTGACCTGGGTACTGCTCTGAGACCACAAGAGACTGTAATTTACGGTCTTTCACACAACTGCAAAAGAGGCTGTGTGGTGCCGCCAGGCTCAACAAACCCAAACGTATTCAGGTGGGTCCACATCGTGAACTGACCTTCCACCTTACTTGCCAGTTCCTGTGGATGAGGATGGTTATGGGAGAGGGCCAAACACCACGTGAGCTGCTGCAGCATCACATCCCGTTCCTAAGTCAGAGAATGTCAGGGTTTCTCCTCCTTTGTTTTAATAACTCACATGAGGGTGGGATGAGATATGTGACCAGCATTCCAGAATACCTTCCTTGCTTGCAAGGTATGGCACAGGTCTTTGGGTTCCTGGGATAGGTTAGAGAAGGGACATCTCTTGACATGTGGTTCTTCACCCACAGAAAAACATGAATGCCACAAAGTTGGGGCAGGCTGTCATCTCCCTCTGCTTATGGACCTTTTGCCCTTTCCTCTTCTCCTGCAATTTCTGTTAATTTTTTTTTTTGTGCTGAGCTTAGACCAGCTAAACCTCCCCTAACTGGCTGCTTTTTCTGCTTCTTCTAGGTCCTAGTCCCCCTCTGTGATTTATTTCCTTTTTTACCCTTTTATCTTCCTTTGCATTGCACCCTGCACTTACCTGTCATTTGCACTGGTCTTTTAAAAAAAAATTCTTTCCTTTCAAAACTGCAGCTTTTACACATTTTTCACAAATTATTACTTTCCTTTCCTTTTTAGTCCAAGCCTTTTCTCCTCCAGATACATTTAATTCAGAAATTTAATTATTAATTCAATTAATTCAGAAAGTCTTCTGTGGAATGTCTCAAATATATCTTTGCCCCCCTATGTTTGTTGTTTCTGACATGCTGAACTTTAGTGTCCACATTCTGCTGTCATTTACACTGATATAAATCTGGAAGCACTTCATTGTTTCTTATCCATAAATATGTAGCTGAAAGACAGGTAAAAGCAGAAGCTTAAAGCAGAAAACCTTAGAATTCTGTAGTTAAATTAGAAGTGTTTGTGTTGCTCTGCATCTACCATGGCTTTTGTTAGATCTGAGAGGCTGACTGCCTCTAAGGTGAACGATTTTCCTCTGCAATGTAGCATTTCTTTTACATGACACAGGATGATTAAACATCTGTTGTCCTGTTGTGATGGTCTGGTCAAGCTTGACCTGAACCTATAGGTTTAAAACATAATTCAGTCATATTCAGTGCTATAGGTTAAACAAATTACCGTTGAACAGTTAATAGAGTTGGCCAAATCCAGCCCTGGTGTTACACCTGGTTTATGCCAAAACTAAATTTAGTCCTGTATCAGTAACAGTGTACTTTTACAGATGCATTTCTAATGGAATACTGTACTGAATTTATTCCTTCTTTTGTTTCCTTAACAGTGTAAGAAAAGTAAGTGTGTTTCAAAATTTAATCATTGGCTGGTTCACACACTGTCAGGCTGAATGCTAATTATTCAGCTTAATTAAGTCCAAAACAAAGAAAGGGTTATAAACTATGAATTGAACTCTGGTATAGACACTTTTCACAAAGCTTTCACCTTAACTTTTTTGTGCTTCTGCTCCTGACTTTATCAACAACTTCAGCCCTGGCCCATCAAAGTTCTGGTCAGCGGGGTTTGGCACAGATAGCTGTCCCTTGTGCTGAGCAGCAAGATCCCTGCACAGAGCAGTCTGTAGGGAGTACTTTCACATGCTCTTTGTGCCACAGGTGATTTCTCAGTCCCAGCGTGTTGTGCGTGCACTTTTACTTTTAAAAGCCCTTCCAGAACTACACTGCTGAGACAATCTGAAACTTTCCCCTAATTCACAGCCTGAGTTAGTCAGGCTTGTTTTATATCCTTTTGTTCTTGGGCCAGTGCAGCCTTGTAGGTCCATTAGATGCATAACTGCTGATGTTTATTCTCTTGTACCTCTGCCCAGTCTTCCTTTTGCTGTTATGTCTGCCAAGTTCTTCTAGCATCTTCTCCTAATGGTCCTACCAGTCCTTTGCTGCACCTCCTTCAGTTCAAGTTTACCTTTGCTGCGGAGTCTTTTATTGCTACAAGAGAGACAAAGTGAAAAGCAGTACTGCTGCCAATATCTATATGTGTGTGTAGCCTTATGCAAGCAAGCAGTGTCTACTTCTATAGTCATTGTCCTTGTCTTCCTTGCAAAGTTAAGAGTGGTTTGTCAGCAGGCCTTAGACACCTGAGCTCTATTTCTGCTGGTTATTTCTAGGTGTTAGATCTGCAGTTGCTTAGATTGAGAACAAGTGTTGTGCAGAGGGCTCAGGATGTCTGTGGGTGGGCTGAGCACTCACTCTTGCTCAGCTCATCCAGAACATAGGGTCAGCTAAGTGCTTCGGTATGGCTGGGATGCTCCCTCAAATGTAGGCTAGAGCTTAACCCGTATGAATGTTTAAAGGGAAAAATACCTGCTAGGTGAATCTGTATTTGAGCACCCCAACTCCCAGAGTCAGGCACCCTCAGTGCAGCTGTTCTCCAAGCTCCCTGCCATGATTTCTGTCCCTGTGTACCTGTCCTGGAGGGCTCCTCCCTGCTCCCCACAAGGTCCAGGCAGCGTGATGGTGGGGCCCTGTGCCTGGGGCAGGAGAAGGACTGTCCTTGCATTGCTGGTGCCAGGATCTAAGGATGGGCAATGAATGGGCTGGCAATGACAGGGTAGATTTTTAGAAAACTGCAGTGGGAGAGGTTTATCAAACACCAAGGTCATAGATGGTAACTGTGAAACTTTCAGACTCTTGAGTGCTAGAAGTCTCGTAGTCCATCTTTAATGGCTTTAAAAGTGTTACAGTTGAAAAACAGCCTGAGTAGGACATAGTGATGAGCTCTTACAGATGCATCATATCTCTAAGGACTGCAGTCACAGTAAGTTAGAAGGCAGCAAGCAAAAATATAATGGTGAGTACTAAGAAGAATGTGTTGGACTCTTTTTTCAGAAGCGCTGTAAAATCTATTTCAGATAGCACAAGCATTAATTCAAAGCATTTGTTCACAAGGCACTACCTTACCTGATCTGCTTCCCTTGGCTGATATATGTACTGCAGCTACAGATTTATTTCTACAGATACATAGTTTTGTATTTTGGTAATAAATTCTTTTCAATAGAGTGACTCCCCAGGACTGAGAGCTTATGAACTGATTGATTTAAATGCCTGTACGAGACTGTGCTTTCACTGTCTGGCAAAACACATGACATAAATTTGACTCTGGAGCCAAATAAATTGGAGAATTGTACTAAATTGTGCTAAAGAGGAAAGATGGATTGTGAAAGAAGCCACTTCAACAAATAATGCATACTCAGAGTGTCAAATGTAAAATAAATAAAATCCTTATGAAAACAGGGAACTTGTTACTTGCAGAAGAACCTAAAGTGAAGTCTGAAAATTACTGCACACGTACCCTCATGGGGATACATATTCTGCTCCCTTGGCAGAAATATTAGATGTACTTAATCATATTGGTGATATTAATTAGAAAAATGGTGATACAGAGAGAGCAAGAACATTTCTTTATTTTCTTGCTATAAATGGCAAAGTTCCCTGAACTTCAATGAGACAAGAACTGTACCAAGTACCACAACAATAGCTAATCCATAAAAGAATAAAAAGCCCAGGCAATGAGTTGATTTAGCTTTGTGTCACTCCAGGTTTGTTTCAGAAAAGTAACTTTATTTTTCCTGCTTTAAGATGAAATAGTGCATTGTTGGAGAAAAAATCAAAACAGAATGTGTTGCATAGCTCATTATCACAGAGGAAATGAACAAACAAAGAGCATATGATTTTCAACACCTCTGATTCTTAAAAAGTTAGAGGGAGGGTAATGCAAAATTACTTTTTTTTCCTTAATTTTTAGTAATCAGCATTCTTGGGCTCCCTAGGAGGTTGCATGTTTGAAGGGTTATATCTCTTTCTGGGGCTGATCAGACACATTTCACTGACACTAAATGTGACCTAACAACTCATCTTCTTTGAATTAAGTGGCTTAGTCAGATGTGAGATGAAAGACACTACAAACTGGAAACAAAAAAATATGTGAGCCTGCCCAAATTCAGCTTTTTCTTCTCTTGAAATGTTGACTGAAAAGAAATTTAAGGTATTGTATCTCATAAATCTGGTTTAAAAAGCCTGTCTTTCAGTCTGCTTTTTACTTTCTTGTTTTTCTCAGTGTTAATACAGCACCAGAAATATTTTAGAGCTTCTCTCTTTGATGTATTCTTATCATGTGTTGAGTAATGTCTTGCATCTGCTATAAGGAAACAAACGACCATAATCTTTAGTGCCTAGGCTAAAAGGCTCTAAGGATAACATAAAACCAGGTTTTTATGTCAGGAGTGTGGGAAACAGAGAGTAGGACCTCAATAGTACCAGAAAGCATGTTTCCATCACAGGAGGGGAGCTCATCCCTTTAGTTTGTGGACGTGCAGGGACATAATTGCATTTTATAGCCACAAATGCCTGCTGCTTCTCCATGGGTGAGCAGTGCTCCCTGGCAGCTGCTCGCAGCACTTGGCCCTCTAGGAACAGACGTCTAGAAGGGACCCAAGAGGAACGGTGACCTCCTTGGAAAAGAGTGAGAAAACTTCAGAAGGTGCTGTCTCATTGTCCCTCAGCACTGTTACAGAGCAGGACTGCAGTAACATCAGGTTATGGCCCTCTTACCAGTTTGGTGTCTCCTACAAAATGTGGCTTCAATGTGAGACACCTGAACTCTTCAAGAATGGATCTGTGCGCTGGCTGGCTTGCCTGGCTAATGCTGAAGGAAATAGGCAAGGGGAGAAAGGGGTGGTGTGGGAGAATGGAGGTTGCAAAGGCAGTAGTTAGGGAGGAGCAGGAGTGTGAAGCCATAGAACAGGATAAATACAGGAGGTGACAGTTTGCTGAGTTCAAGGCCTTACTCTGCTGCTTTGCCTGTCCCTGTGCTCTGGGGCATCTCACCTCTGACATCAGCTAAGATTTGATCTGTGGTGAGGAGCCAGAGGACAATGAAACTGTAGATACATTTTGAGGATGGTATTTATATACGTTTAGTGCTGAGACAGATTGGATGGGAAAGGAAAGAATCTGCTGAGCTTGTTAGAGACCCACAGGGGAGAAAGTACTCTATGAGATAGTTGGAGAGTTGTTAGTTGTTTTGGCAACCGTTATTAGACATGGCCCATAATTACTTCTGTAGCTATGGAGGAGTGTAATTTGCTTTTAATTACTGTATTAGCAAATATATCAGTAAGGAAACCAACAGAAAAAGAAAAAAAATTGATGACTTTCTCTCAGTCCTCTTCTTTGTGACTGTAGGAAGGCAAAAATATTTGGACAAAAAAAATGCTCTAATGAGCCCCAAACAGGCATATTCTGAGAAATGAACATGCTGAGGGGGAAATAGCTATTCTAGATAGCAGAGACCTGGCTTCTATCATAGTCCTACAAAGTGGAAATAATAGCCTCTTTCCATTGTAATTTTAAAATTGTAACTCGGTGCTGTTCTTCTGATGCTTTGTGATAGATGCCAGGAGTGGAGTCTGCCCTGCTCCAAGTGTGAGTCAGATAACAAAGCAATTTCTGAGCTGTAGCAGCATTGCACCTTTCCTTTTGTTTCCTCTGAAAGATACTGTAAGGCTGCAATATCAAGATTTACCCTTGCAGAACAATATTTTATTTTTAAATAATCCTTTAAAAGAATTTGTGAGTACTGAAGGAGATGTCTTATCTCTCATCAGGGCCATGTCTCCAGGAGAATTCGAACAGGAAAATACTGAATGCATTTTCTTACCTTGAATTTTAAAGAATAGAAATTCAGTGGTTTCCCTGGCCTCTTAATCTTCTCACTGAGATACTGCTCTAAACACTAATGAACATTAAATTGCTATTGCTCTGTTGGTGTGTAGCGCTTCAGTCAGCAGTCCTTGCAGAGTCAATAACAGCAGGCAATCTACTGCACTTCCTCTGGTGTTTATTTTTAAAGATAATACTTGAAATGCTTTAAAAAATGAAACTTTTCATTTTAAAGGTGACAGAGCTGGATAAGCTGAAAAAGTTCAAGATGCTTTTACAGCATATGAAAGGGACAAAGCATTTGGATTTCAATTTCATCTCCCTGCTGCCTAGTTGGCCACCGAGCTGTGGAGGAACTGTGACTCCTGGCAGACCAGGGGTGGCTTTCCCTGCTGGCTTCCCCCATTAGCAAAGCACAGGAGCCCGTGCAAGTGCAGCATCCCACAGGAATCACTGAATGAGGAAATGGGGCAGCTAAAGTGAGGGCAGGTGGTAACTGATGATAAAGTCCCCAGTACTTTGTTTTAAGGTGAAACCCTTCACACAGCCTGCCATACTCCAGTAGAAAAAGTCATACACAGGTCCTGCAAGCTGGCATTTCCTAACTTCTGAATATTCAGTTTTACAGCCACAGCAATGGTGCCTTAACATCATTTTATGTGAGGTATTTATAGACCACCTTGTCTATCAGTAGCAACTCCCTGACTAGCAGTTCCAGCTGAAAGCTCGTCTGTGTCTGTAAGGGAATTGGTATTTTTCCCTTGTCTGACAGCCAAAATGGTTTGTCTGATTGCGAGATGGAGTCTGATGGAAGATGTGTCATTCTGTAATGTTAAAACAAAATGATGATGAGATATTCTAGTGCTGCACTGAGTTTTAAGTTGAAAACTACAGTGAGCAGTGTGGGAAGAGGGAACCAGGAGACAGTGGCAGGGGGGCAATGCCACAGGAAGGGTGGGAGTTGTGGAGAGTTTGGTGGAGAGGAAAACCAAGCAGGGCAGGTTGGTGCTAGTTTATCACAAGACGTGCCTCTACTTTTTTCACAGCAGACATCTCTGTCTTTCTATGTTGCTTACATGCTTACTCAAATTACTCAGGTAAAAAGAAGCAGAGTCTGAGGAAAAATAAAGCTGCGGATGGCAAGGACCTGTGTGCATTGAGGAGGCTTGGGAAGCAGCAGCCTTAATCTCAATGCTTTAATTCCCCTCTTGTAAGGGGAATGCCGTCAGTTTTGCAGAGAGGTGCCATAGAGATGCATGTATTCAAATTTTGTGGAGCACTAGGAACAAATGACATAATTTTGTATTCAGTACAGGGTAGTTTAAATAAGGCCTGTAGGCCACTCACTGAATGTTGTGGATAAAAAAAAAGTCTTCACTGAACGAGTCAGACACCCTGTGAAAGAAATAGTACATGAGCTTGTAATTAAAAAACAAATTTATACATAAAATGGCTTGAATTAGGACTTCTTGTGCATCAATAATCCTGGCATGTCCTAACTTTACAGTGTTGGATTTTGCACTAAAGTGTTTTCTTTTGAAGTTATTTTTCTGTGTATAAGCTATAAGGAAGACACATGGAAGCACATAAAGAGGGCAAAGAAAGACAAATAGGGCAGAAAAAGGACAAACACCTTTACTCCCATGCATGAGGTATGAAGTTAGCACAGGTTTTCACTTTTCCTTAAACCCCTGAGTAACATACGAAGCAGGAGAGAAAAGCCTTTGGGCAGGACGAGTTCTTTGCTGCTCCTTGAAATCATTCAGAGATTTTTCCTCGATTTCTTTTCCATCACTTTGATATTTCATTTACTTTTACTTCTCTCAGAGACCTTGATTTCATTCTTTTAATAGACAGACACTGCTTAGTTCCTTCTCCCTCACCTTGCAGAGATAAAGATGTTGCAATCTCTGTGCTCCTGCTAAGAGAGAGCTGGAAAGATAGCACCAGGGAATTATTCAATTAAAAATACACCCAAAGAGCCAAACTGGGAAAATAAGCAGAAAAATGTGGGCAGAAACACCTTAATTAGAGTTTTTATTTCAGTTCTGCTCTACATCCAAGCTGACAGAGAGGTTTTTTCTTGATGCCCGTTTCTTCCAGATATCCTTGTGAGGTATTAGACGGTGAAGAAGGGGCAAGTCAGCATCCTACAGACTATAAACACACAGCTGGACTAAACAAGGAGATTTTGCTCTCAGGGCTGAAATCGGTAATGGGTCTCCCCTCCTAGTGCCTCTGCAGGTGAGAGTGCAGGTTGTGTTTGTGTTTAGGTGGCTCAGACTGTTTGTGGAAGTGTGTATCTCAAATGCTTTCAAGGAAACCCCAAATGAGACTGCAAGAATGGCAATGAGTATTTGAAAGGCTGTGCTTAGGGATTTTTAGCAATGTAGGAAAACTGGAGAAGGGCAGTGAAACTGAATTTTATAAACAACACAGTTTAATTTGAAGAGAAAGGAAGCAGTGCAGTGTGAGTGTTCTTTTATTTGTCATGCTGAAGTTTTGCTAGAAGTTATAAACAAGTTATCTATCAAGCTTGAAGTTTGCCCTTTAAATCCATATTTAGGTGCCTCTTTAAATATTCTGATATTAAGAGAAATAAACAAAACCTTGCTCCCATTAAAGTCCAGTACCTGTGAAAATTATGTTTCTGCTGACTATGTTTATCTGGCCCTCATCACAGCAGGACCTGGATTCTTGATCAAAACTAAATGTTCTTGCTGTATATATAGATCATATTGTATTAAAAACAAGGACTGGAGATGAAACCCTTGTCTGCTCTATGGCTGGCAAAACAGAAATCTTACCATACCTCTGTAACAGAAAACTTCAAATATCTTTTGGGGCTTCATGTTTGCAGCTGGGTATACTTGTAGAAACCTAAACAATATACTGGCACAAAAAGGCTCAGAATCATATTAATAAAAAAAAAAAAATCTATCATCACAGACACTCATGTTCAAGGATATGTGTCTGGCAGAGAAAAAAACCCTAATTTCCCCAAGGTCCTGCTGTGAGGAGGGGGTACTGAAATTAACACTAGGTCCTGGGAATGCAGGCCTAGGCATGCCCATAACCAATAAATTGTTGCTTTGGTGGAGGTATTTCTTATAAATGGCAGCATCTTTTCTCAGTGGTCCCAAATTCAAGCCAAAAACTTCCTGTCCTTTGGAAAGCTATACCACTTAGCAAGATGTTACAGAAAGAGTAAGAGGAAAAATAACAACCCAATGAATACTGGGAAACTTATTTCTGTATTCTAGTGACTGAAAACAGATTTGGTATTCAGCAGCTGCAAGAGAAAATGTTTGACATGTCTGCCTCTGCAGCCAGTTTCAAGGAAAGGGAGGGTCATTAAGTGTGAACAATGTCAGCTAAAAGCCTCCCACCTCTCTCTCAAGCCTGCTGGTAAATCTGACCCTGTAGTGAAGGTCATTTCTCATCTCCTCAGGTACGCAGCTGTATAAGGACTTCAGGGTATCTCACAATAAATTCTTTGCTGATCTGTAGGACTTCTTCTCTTGGAGATTTGAATCCAAATAATGCTGGTTTCCTGTTATGCTTTCCTGGTAGTGCTTTATCAAATAGCAGGAATTTCGTACTCCTCCTGGGGGCATTTTTTTAAACTGAATTGTTCCTTATGGGTTTTCACTGTAAGCAACACACTGTTTTCCAAGCTTATTGTCAACTGTGAATGAACATAAAGTTAATTCAGTTTTTTGAGTGCCTGTTCATCTAGTATAAGTATATTATCTATGCAAATTAATGGTTTTTATCCTTTAAAAATTGAGATTAATTTCTGTTTTAAAACATCACTAGTAACTGATAAACCTAGATGTACCTACTTGCTCTGTTGGATGCCTGAATCATTAATTTTATAAATCCATTTTATTCATCCCTTTTAATGGCACAGTGAACATCCCTTGTGATGAGATTCTTGTTCCTACTGTGGTTTTCACTGAATTATTTAAAATTAAGTGCTCTGTAGAGTAGTGTTCCAACATTGCTTTATATTCAGGTCTTTCACTCTTACTTAGCATTGGACTCGCCATGACTGTTGTTGCATTCTCAATTGTCACAGTGACTTTCCCTGCTTAAGAATATGAGAAGATCAAGGTTTGTTGGTATTATATTTCTGAGTGGCTTGAATATCTCATTCCCTGACCTAAGACTTTATTCAGGAGGCATAAATCCATTCTTTGTCCTTAGCTCCAATACGAACATGAAAAAGACACAGTCTTTCTATCTGACTTACATGATTTAATTTGATCAAGAAAACCCTATGCTTTCGAGACCTATAATGACCATGTAATTACATGCAACAGAATCAATGACAGCTTAAAAAATTGCTGGTTACTGTAACTTCTTCTCTAATCACTTGGAAAAGTGATAACACATGTTCAAGTATTGTCCTCATTGCCAATTTATGGCATCATTAGGTTTTGTTAGGAAAATAGTATGTTAATTTTTATTCTTACACTGTATGAATTTAGATATGGCTGCTTTTTTGAAATTCATCTCTACTTTAGTGCACTTTAATTTCCATTGTTCAATATCAGATGCTTTACTTGTGAGTGTGAAAGGATCAAAGCATCTAAAGTGCAGATGGTCAGTGTCTCTGTAAATTAGCTTCTTTAAACAGGGCATGACAAATTTTCTTTGTGAGTATGATTTTGCCACCAAAAATGAAATTGTAATTAAATTAAAACTATTGATGTCCTTGGCTCCAACTAACCTGCTAGTTTTGACAGAGCAAACTGTGGTTTACTCATCTTCCATCCGAGTAAATGTGAACCTCAAGCTTCCGGACCAGTGGTTTTGCCAACCTGATAATTATGGCAGAGGGAGGAGCAGAGGGGGTTGGAGCAGGGATGCCATCCTTCTGGGGCTCTCTTGTGTCTGGAAAACCCTGAAAGTTCAGGCAGCACTTCCCAACACACAGGAAAATGCAGTGTTTTACCCTTGTTTTCTGTATTAGCTTCTAATGCTGCTTTCATTATATATCTGGTGAATTGTGGCAATTGGATATATAAAACCCATTGAGTGGCTGCTGTTTATTTTTAGAATAATTAAAAATGATTCCTTCAAAAAGGGCAAAATCTTGTTTAATTTTTTTAAGCTTTTATTTTGCACACCACATGCAAAATGGAAGATAAATAGGAAATGTGAATCATATTGTATACAAGTAAATTGCACATAATTCCATTTGCCTTTTTCCTGCACAGTATTCACATCCAATTTGCATTATGTGCTGTATCAATTCACTAATAGTTTATTGTGATAGACCACCATTTTAACAATAAATACATAGGAATAGAATAAAAAAGGCTGTGCTTTTAAACTAACTTCTATTTCTTGATTTTTGTATTTATTTCTCATCCTTAATCTCCCTTAAATGCTTGTTGCTGTCGGCTTTTTTCTTCCATGAAATGCCTTTTGAAATTCATAAGCTTATTAAAAAAACTAATAGGTAGTGATAGTTTCCTTTCATTCTCTCTTTTATAAACCATTTTAAAGTGAATGAACTATTTGAATTGCAAACTCAGCTCTTGCCTGCATCCATGAAACAACCACAGTGGTAAACACAAAACGATCATAATTTTCCATCGAAGTGCTTTAACCTCAGCCGTGTTGGCTTGTCTCCCAGATAACAAGGTAGAGTAATTTCTATGATTAATTAGATAAAGTTTATCAAACTGAATGAAGATGAAAGGCTTTGGAGGACTGTATGGTGTTAAATGTTTTTTAAATGCAGCCAAATGGTCTCTTACAAACTTTTTACATATATTCAATAGTTTCTGAAGTATTTGGCTCCTTGACAGCACAGTCAGAAACATCTGGTCCAAAGCTGCAAGCTCCCCTTTCTCACCCAAAGGTTCAAAATAATAGGTACTAGTTACTGCCTGCAAAGAGATTTTGAATCAATCTTTGTCCTAAATATGTGCATTAAGAAAAGTGTTCATGAATATGACAGGAATACAGGAAAACCCTACTGGTCACTGCTTAATGTCTGTAGGAATTACAACAAAATTTTGCACACTTGAAGTGGTAACATCTTGCTCCATTTTTTTCCTAAGATTTAAGATCACTAAGTAAGAGAATACGATATTTAAAAATTTTGTATGGACAGTGGTCTGAGCAACCTGATCTAGCTGAAGATATTCCTGCTCGTTGCATGGAGGCCGGACAAGATGTCCTTTGAAAGCCCCTTCCAACCCAAACTATTCTATGATATGTAATCAGTACTGTTTATTATTGTTTGACTCATGATGAATGCCTTTTAATAAAGAGTGTTTTTTATTGAAAGAAAGGAATGTTTTGATTTTAAAATGGCTAACCAAAAGTGTTTGGCTGAAAATTTTTAATATTTCCACTTAGCTCTGTATGTTCAGAATGATCATTTTATGATTTATCCTTTTATAATTCCCCAAATTGAGCATTGTTTTTGTGGGTGGAAATTTCTACCTGACAAAAACCTGTCTTTTCACGTCTAGTTAATTTTTCTTTTTTTGATTGCAGTTGTTATGAAAATGCATAACTCAAGGCAGAACTTATGTCTTGGGCTTTAAAGAGCTGATTGCCATCACAAAATTTCCCTGTTTATCCCACGTGAAGATGAATAATGTGTTTCAGGTAGGCAATTCTGTTGCGACCAGACTGTGATGTCCAAACCAGCTGACTGCTGGCTGCTGGCTTTGGAAAAGGGTTACATAAAACTAGGATGTGGCCACTGGAGTACTGCAGTGGTATAACTAAAGGTGCTCTCCCTGTAACTACCTTTTTAATTAACATTTTCCACTGATGGACAATGGTCTCTGTGTCCGCACAGACTCTTTGCATTGAAGGCAGCTGTCTGCAGTGGGCAACGTCATTCATCGTGGTCTGACAGCAAGAAAATCTCTGTAATTTGCTGATGCCAAAGTGAGCTGTTCAGCTTGTATCATGCTGATGGGGAAATTAAAGGGTAGCAGACTAACATGTCTTGTTCATAATTGCTCTAAAGCATCTTCAAAATGTAAATTAAAGGACAAGTTCTGAAGGTTATTGAGCATGCACAGTGCGCACTGAAGTCAGCAGGAACCACAGCTGCTGTAGACCCTCTAAGACCTGACCCAAATAAAGTGCAAATGTCAAGAAAATCACTTGAAAGCCTTGGGGCCCTGACTGCATTGTGCACAAGTCTAATTGTGTTTATCAGCAGAGTGGTGCTACATCTCTCTTGCTGTTGATTTAGGAAATCCAACTTTTCAATGACTCAATAGCAGCTTTGAATGCCCCAAGCACCTAAATAAATCTAATCACAGGAAATCCTTCCCTTCCATCATTTCATTTGCACGAGTCCTCCTTAAAGCACCATCTCATCAGCAGAGACTGAAGCAAGCATATCTTGCCTCTTGCTGGCAGGAGGGAAGAAATCACATTCCAGGGAAAAAGATGTCCTTTCCATAGTGCCTCTTTTCAAGTGTACTTTATCTTCTTCCCTGCAAGACTCTAACACTGATGAGCCCTGCAGGTCCTAAAGATTCAAACACAATGGCACAACAGGGAGATTAAGCCTAGAAAAAGAAAAATTGGATTTCATTTCCTCCAACGCTGGGAAGAGATGATTTTTTGCCATTAAAGAAAATTTTTCCATTAGAGTGTTTTCCATTAAAAACTGCTTCCTGTGAAAAACTGGGTTTCTTTTTAAAAGAGCATTTTCACAGCAGGAATTTATTCTTTCAAGAAAGGAACATGCTTTTCTTATGCACTTCCAATTTTAAGATATTGCTAAAAATTCAGTGTTTCAATTCCTCTACCATTTAGTACAAAACTAACAGTTTTGGCAGGAAGGAGTTCACTCTTACATTATTGTTTCATGCAAAATGCATGTCAGGGCCTCTAAAACTCCTGTAAGCTGTGATTAACTTCAGTAGTGTCAGCTGTGACCCCCATCCCTTCAACCCCTCTCCATGCCCTAGGCCTCCCTTTAAGCTCAGACTCAAGAAAGCATCTACACCTAGGCTGAGCTCCATCAGAAATATATTTGTGCCTACTCCTGTCTTCTGCTGTCCTGCCTTAGGATTTTTTTTTTACTGGATTACTTCCAAAGCCACACTGTCTTCAACCTTTTGTCCATGCCTTCCAGATGGACTCTGGATCTATCCTGGGATCTGGACTGGACTTTTGGTGTCACTAATCAGTGTACCTTGTTTGGAGGTGTTGGGGGACTGGTTGTCATCCTGACACTGTTCATACTTTGTGAGAAGACATCCTGGTGGGGAAGTCCCCCCTGTGCTGGGATTCTCCTTGGCTTCCAGCTCATCCCTGCTTGTGGAGGAGCCCTGATCCTGCTGGTCCCTGCCGTTGCAGTGGTGAAGTGTATCTTGTCATTTGGATGCCAGTGAACAGCAACCATTGATGGTGCACAAAATTTCTCTATATGAGTTGTATGTTCAGGGTCACTGTTCTTGACAGTGCCAGCTTTTAGCTGAGGCTGTGAACAGTGCAGAATGAAGGAAACACATTTAAATGTTGGCCTGCAAGGACTGTATAATAGAGACCCTGCTCAGCACTCTGAGATACCATATTTGCTTGTGTTATTATGCTTCCTGTGGCCTGTCCAGTGCTTTGAAGCTCTCTTTGACCAATATCTCCTTGGATCTTCCGCACGTTTGTTTTCTCTGTGTGGGCTTGTATGCTGAAGTTCTTGATGGCGATTAAATTTTACATCCTTTTTGATGATACCAAGAGGCAGTTGGAGGAACAGACAGAACTGTTGGAATTCTATGTACCGTGTTCCCAGCAAGATTGACTAGCATGGGTAAAAGTGTTGTGTGATGAGGATAAAAATGGTAATGTCATTAGGCTTTTGCAAAAGACAGCAAAAAGTCAGGATAAAAAGGAGATGAACAAATGAATTAAACCTAAGCTGATTACTGACTAATTAATTTCTAATTGAAATTAAAGGTTAAGGGTTGATACTGTGGGATCATTCTACTAAATAGTAATTTACTTTCTTTTACTTATTTCTATTGGACCAGCAGGTCAATGGCCTTTTCTGACAGCATCTGGGCAAACAGCAACTCTGTGCAGTCTGTTCTTTAAATTAAAAGAAAAGCCTGTTTTACCAATTTCCTCTGGCAGGAAGGCAAGCATATATTCTTGTTTCATTCTTTTTATTGAAAGGGCACTATCAAGCTTCAAATCCCCATTTACATTTTTAGCCTGGTTTCCTAAGGAAATGAAGCTTGTATAATAACACTGACTTTCTCTTCAACTGTCAAGTCCTATGTAGAAACTTTAAAACTGTTTGGCCAAGTGCAACAGAACTTAAAAGTGGATGGAAAAAGATCAGCTAGAATGATATTCTTAAATTCTTTGTCAAAAGCAGAATCTGAGGAGAAGAGAGAGAAGCAATTAGTGCTCACGCTGAGGGAAAGTGCCAGCCTTGGCTGCTGTGCTGTTGTTTGGCATTTATGTGCTGGCTAGCCAGCCTGTCACTGGGCCCATCAGTACACATCTAGCCTTTCTCTTGTCTCCTGTGATGTGTCCCCTCCAGCACTGTGGATTAAACTGGAGCAAATCAGGGAGGGAGCTGGGGACAATGACCAAGCTAAGAAATCTGTAGGAAACAGCTCATGAGTAGTTCTGATGCTCATAAAAATATTTGTAGCTTTAGGGTATAAAATCAAGTTAAGGTGGGTGTAAACTCATCAGTATGAGTTTTGCCTATCTAGTCTGACAGATGTGTTCTATTCACCAATCACTTGAAATTCAAAGCGCAAATAAATGGGGTGAAATGTCCTAGTGAATAACTTTCAGGCCTGATCTTTCATACCAAAAAAGTTGAAAAACTACATTTATGTCAGGGAAATTGAGGATATGTTTCAAGTTCTATGAACCAGTGAATTTGGGAAATGATTTTTTCAATCTGATTAAGATTATTGATGTGTTAATTCTAGTTGTGAATGCTGATCAATTCATACTTTGACTATAGGACCAGGATGAATCTTTATGGTGTTTTATCCTGGCCTTCCACATAACCTAGAAAACTTTCTTGATGTAATTCTTGCTTAGAAGTTTTTTTAGAGGGGAAAAATAGCCACTATTAATTTAAAGATCACAATGATATACCATCCCATTTGCTACAAAGTAAAAGAAGTGATGACAAATTATCTTCACCTTCCTTTAAAAAAAGCCCTGTTGTTTCGAATTTAAGTTAATGAACCTTGCTGTGCTGGTCATTAGATTGTATTGTACTTTGATCTATAATAATTACCAGCCCTTTGAATTCCTTGCAGATATATAACTCTGGTCTGATGGTACCATGTTGTACCTTTGTATTCAATGTACTCCTTAGGAAAATCTCTGGTAGTCAGTTTCATGCTCTTGCCACTTGCCAGCATCTTCTCAATTTCTTAACATCATCCTTGAGGTGGGAATATAGAAGTGAACAAGCTATTCTGACAGAGATCCCACTCAAGTGCACTTGAAAGACATGTGTAGCTGATTGTCTGTTATGATTTCCCCTCTGCTGTGTTCAGTGTTGCTACTTTTCTTGAGAGTCTCTCAGAAATCCTAGTCTTGGCTCTTTCCTGGATATCAGACTCTACACTGGCTATTTGTGTCCACAGCCCTCTTGGTTGAGTCCACTCAGTATTAGTGGTCAAAGTTATTGGAGAGTGTCCAAAGGAGGGCCATGAGGATGATGGAGGGAATCAGAGGGAATCTTTGTGAAGAACAGCTGAGGTCATTTGTTCTGCTCAGCCCAGAGAAGAGGAGACTGAGGGGAGACCTCATTGTGGTCTTCAACATCTTCACGAGAGGAAGTGGAGGGGCAGGTACAGATCTCTTTGCTCTCATGATCAGTGACAGGACATGAGGAAATGGCATGAAACTGAATTGGTGGAGGTTTAGACTGGATATTAGGAAGAGGTTTTTCACCCAGAGGATGGTGGACCACTAGAACAGGCTCCCCAAGGAGGCGGTCACAGGACCAGCCTGTTTGAGTTTAAGACATATTTGGACAATGTGCTTGGGCACACGATGTGATTCTTGGGGCTGTCCTGTTTAGGGCCAGGAGTTGGACTCAATGATCCTGGTGACTCCCCTCCAGCTCAGCTTATTCTCTGACTCTATAATTTTATACCTTTCTTTTAAATTTGGCATCATCTACAGTACCAATTTTTCTTTGTTTTTCACTAGGTTATCAACAAGCACATTAAAAAGGTTCAGGGCCTCATGAAAGAATGTTTGATGATCTATTATTTACAATTACATTTTCAAGACTGGTTATCCAGTGTTGAGTGTATCTAATGTTACCATGCCAACTCTGTAGTATTCTAGTTCCTGACAACATGGTCTTGATCTATCAAATCAACAACTTTGAAGAAGCATTTCATAAATACTACTCCCTTCATCAGCCAACCTTAATCTTATCAGTAATGTAAAACTACATTAATGACATCTACTACTTAGACTGATATTCCTTAGCTGTGTTTTCCTCCACTGTTGCCTTAATAACTGAGTCCTGTGACAACTTCTGTGGCACTTCTGATGTGGTGCATAAAAAATTTTAAAGTTCTACAGTAAGATAAGAGTTCATACTTTTACTTGGGTTTCTGTTATAAAATCATGTATTAACACATATTTTTTCATTAAAAAAAAAACCCTTCACTGTTGAAGAACTAAAACATATACTGTAAAATTGTCAGAGACAAAAAATTAGAAAGTGGTGTTTTATTTCATTACACCACGATAAAAAATGTCTATTTTGTTTCCCCAGATGTCTGTTTTCAAGTTGCAGTGTTCTGGACTTTTAGCTTAAACTTATTCTCAGTATTTTTTGGGATTGTGACTTGAGCCTTTTTTATAGGACATTTCCTTTATACCAACTCTTATTCGTCTGTGGACTTGTGACCTCCTTTTATTTGCTTACCCAAACAACTACCAATAGCCATAGCTGTATGCTTACTGAGGTAGAGCTGTTCCCAGCTTTACAAACTCTTTGGTCTGAATTTATTAATTCAATTTTTTGAAGCACATGCACTGAAAGCTGTTGGGTCTTGCATGGAATTTCAAACCATCACTTCACAGTTAGTGAGCACAGGCACAACCATGAGTTTGCTATGCTATCTGTAACAGGCATCCCATCTGTGCCTTTGTAATCAAATAATAAGATTAAACAAGGTACCAAAACAAAGATTTAGGTATCTAGCATTCTCCACTCTTCCCTTTATTCACAGTTGAAATTGAGGTAAAACTGGTCAAGTATAGCTATGTGCAATGGGCTGCTAGTACCATTCCCTTTAGAGCTTCTCTGGTGTGTGTGCATGATACCTGCGGTAAGCAAGAAATAGAGGGAGATATTTTGATACATTCCCAATCCACTCAACCAGGTGGAGTCTCTTAAACCTTTAGCAGTGAAGAGCTAGTGGGCAGCAGCATGACAAGTGTGTATCATGTTTGTGTTAGGCCAAATTTTAACTCCTGAGAGAGAGCAAAGCAGCTTTTCACTCTGTTCCTACATTCATAGTCATGCTCATTGGGGAAAGCACCAGCACAACAGAAAAGCAATTTAATCTAATGCTGCCACCCAGACACTATTTCTTATTAATTCTAGTCCTTTAAAGGAGGGATTTAGATAAGGATCAGAGACCACAGTGTTGGAGTAGGCCTATTTTGTATGTGGCTGGCTAAGGAACAAACAAATAAAAGAGATGGTAAATCTCCTGGTGCAAATCGCTGAATTAATTTCAGCAATATAATTGGGCTGGGAAAAGAAAAATCATGAATTCTAGTATGACAGTTATTCTGGCCCTTTAGGAACTAAGGCAGGAATTATGATTTTCCTCAGAGGCAGAGTTTCACAAACAAAGTGATACTTAACTGCTTCTCTTGCCCTTCATAACCTCTCAGTACTCATTTCCCCATGCCTGATTTAAATTGGTCCAGTTAAATTCAACCATCATAAATTTTAAGCCACTTTTGGGGAAAAAAAAAAGTTGTCTGAAACCTGTGGTACTCACTGTAGCAGAGGATGTAGACACACTATGATATTTAGCTAAAGGGTATCAGAGGACATGGTCTCTTTTTGCAAATATTTCCCAAAAAGATGAGACACCAAATCTTTGACAAGCACTGAAAGAGCAAAGCTGAGATTAAAAATTAAATGCAACAGCCTACTTCTAAAAGGCAGCAAAAGACTGCAGATGTTAATAGGCACCATTTAAAAGACCATGGCTTATTAATGCTGTTATTATGCATGTTTTCTTACTTTGACAGTTTGATTGTTGTCTTTTCGATGCATTTATTTATCATTTCAAATACCATCAAGATTTTAATGGTAAGTTAAATTCTGATTGTATTTAGTCTATTCAGAACAATAGAGGCTACTAGACGTGGCATGCATGCTGGAGCAGTATAGGTTGCATGCTTCTTTTTTGTGTTCATAACATGAATACCCAAAATCCTGTTATCTATGAAGATCTGCAGAGTGTTTTAGTTCTCAATAATGAGGAGCAAGAAATATTGTCATCTTGTAAGGGGTCTGGCTGAGATGGAGTTCATTTTCCCATGGCAGCCCTCACAGTGCTGTGCTTTCCATTGGTAGCCAGAAAGGTGTTGATGACACACCTGTGTTTTGGGTACTGCTGAGCAGTGCTGGCAAAGCATCTGCTGGGTCCCCAAAATTCCCCCCTATCAAGTGGTTACCCTGGAGCAACCACTACATGTATTGAAGTGCAGCTTTCCGGGAAGTGGCTGGACATCACTTGCTGATGGGAAATAGAGAACAAACTTTTTTTTAGCTGTTTGCTTGTGTTTATGCAAACTTTTGTTTTTGCTTTAGCAAACTGTCTTATCTCAACCTATGAGTCATTTTCCATCTTATTTTCTCTCCCCTGTCCAGCTGGGAAGGGGGAGGGATAGAGCAGCTTGGTGTGCACCTGGCGTCCAGCCAAGGTCAACCCACTATACCTCTTAATTTTAGTGTTCTGACAGCGTTTTGTCAAGCGTAGTTAAAGCAATTTTTTCATAACCTGCTAACATGCTGAACACACTACATTTCTTCTAACATAAATAGTGATTCATCCTCCAGCAAAGCAGAATTTGAAAATTATCTCTAATTCTGTTGTGGGAATAGCTGGAAGTTTTTGACAAATGCTGGAAAAAGCAGGGTAATGCTGGTGTTTCACTCTCCTGATTTTCCTTGAAACAAGTTTCTCATCTGAACACCTTTCTGCTCCAAAATTGCGAATTATATGCTTTCCCAGGTACATGAAATCTGAGACTGTTTTACCTGAGAGAAACACTAGGAATTAGCCACACCTTTAAAACAATGAAAGATTGGAATGTTCTCCAAAGTACACTGATGGAGATTGTACCACATGGGATGTGGTGGTGATGGTGGTGTGTGCCTGCAATTATTTTCTATGGTCCCATTGAACAGTAAATCAGGTCTCAACAGGAAGAAAAATATATCCCTGAAGTTTGCTGCATCAAGATTGATTTTTGTCTTCTGAAATTCTTGGAGATTTAAGTTGCCTTTTATTTCTGAAAGAAGTCTAAGTGCTCCTCATTCCAAAAGGTTTCAGCAGGCTAGATTTAAAATCAAGAGCAATTGCTTGTGACAGCTGAGTCCTTCCTGTGGAATTATGGACTTCCTGTCCTGTCTTTTATTCCATGGTGGCTGGGAATTTAACTAGAGGAATTTGCTATACTGAACAAAGAACCTATGCAGAGAAGAGACCAAACCGATCTTTAGGTGATTGACTGAATTATGTGGGCTGAATTACAAAGGGTGTTCAACTTTCTTGTATACTTACTCCCGTTTTGCCTGCTCAGTGTTTGAGATGTAACCCCCCTTCCCCAGCCTGCAATACACAAATACATTTGCATAAACATGCATATGTGATTTTAGTGCACGGGTGCTCAATGAGCAAACGCATTTGGGTACGTAGCTCATTGTAAGTTGACACACAGCTGAAGACTATTTATGAGATTATAGGCTGGTTTTGATGAAGTGCCCTTAAACCGTTTGCAAAAGTAAATTCTTTGTGTGAATTTTGGCATGCTTAGTTCAAAAGAGGTACGAAACTGACTTTTATTATTTAAAGAAATTACAAATTTTGTTTTGAAAGGTCTTATAAGTTAGAGTGAGTTGAATGGCACTCAGTCATTCTTGTATTTATTTTGCACTGAGTATGATAAATGTAGCCACATTTGCTGGCCGTCTACTTCGCAAATTAGACTTGTTGACTTTATTGGGACTTGTAAGTTTTCCCTGAGTAGGTGTTTTAAGTAGAAAGTTAGTTTTTTCCAATCCAGTACAATACCTGGACAATTAGGGGAGTATAAAATTCAGTACTGCAGTCAGACGGAAGGAATGAGTTACTTTCAGCAAGGTCAGAAGACTCATACGTGTCCTGCTTTTTCATCTCTACAAACAAAATTTATTGTGGTTAAAAGGGGTGGCATCTGCACTTTGTGTCAGTCAGTTGCCTCCTTAAGGAAATAGATGTGATTGGAATTTTCTTGCTATTTCATGTTGTGTGGGTTCATTATCATTCACTGTCTCATGAGGACTAGGCTGGCAGTCATAACATTTTGGGAGCACTGAACCTCTGCGTGAGCTCAGCTGCTTGCTGTCAGGGTACTCTCAAACAGGCAAAGCCAGGATCAGAAGACAGCAAATAGGAGAAAATATTTTTCCTGTTTTGGTTCTTTGTTTTCCTTTTTGTGTCAAGTTAAGGTTCTTCGTTGAAATCTGTTCTTTATATTTTAGCATATGTTGACTCAAGAGCTCTTATGTTGACTTGAGAGCTCTTCCAGAGAAACTGCAAAAATAATATCTTGTAAAGGATGGTAGTAGGTTGACCTAAAGAAATGTTGGATAAGGAAGTCAGGAATGGAAGAATTGCAGCTTATAATAACTTTCTGTTGCAGCACAATACTGCCCACGGATAAAATAAGGTGAAACATGGAATTCTGTCTGGAGTAGTTGTCATAAGCAAATTTCAATGTTTCTTCAATACTTCTACATTTTGATTGCTGGATTTTTTTTTTTTTTTTTTTTTTTTTAATTTAATATAAACAATATTTTAGAGCTTGGTAGCATCCAAGAACTTTTTGTAAACGAATCATGTTGGTGGTTTCATTTGCCTAGTAATGCAGGGAAATTTACACCGTGGAATGGGGAATTGTTTGACCAGAATGAAAATGTAATATTTGTATTTATGTCTACTTCTAGCCTTCAGATTATACCAAAGGAATAATTTCTGTGTGAAATGATTACCAGAAATACCTGAAAATTAGCAAACAGAGATCATGTGAAAGTTTGCTGCAGTTGAATCACTGTCATCATCAGGATGTTTGTTAAAGATGTTCAAGGTGATGAATCCAGTAAATGTTTACCACCCTGTCAGACAGCATTTCTTTCACTGCTTTTGAAAATCGTTTGATGTCTGAAGAGTTCCACATCAGCTGAATACTCAACGTTTGTGCCTATAGATATTATTGATGCACTTGGGAGATTATTCTATGATGGTGACTTAGTTTTCCTTGATTTTGAGTTTATTGGGAAATAGACTCTGAGATGAAGGAGTTCCATTTTACAAGTGTACATTTAAGGCTAATTCCACCACTATTTCCCTGTGTGAAATGAATTTCATTTGTAATTAGTAGTGAAAAATATCAACTAACCAAAAGTGCTTCCTTTCTGAAAGGAGAAACTTTCTGCTCCTGAGGTTGTATATCATTGTCAGACTTCATTCATAAGACTTGACACTTTTGAATTAATCTACTCCTCCATGTGGGAATTCTCACAAGTGTGATTAAAGTTCCATTTTTTATGCCTGTTACAATCTGGTCTTATATCATTCACATCACTATTCCCAATACTGAGACTGTAATGTTATACAGTATATGTTCCCTGGGGTTCAAGTACAATGGAAGATTTACGCAGAAGTAAAGTATGAGTGGGATATAAATAAACTAGATCAAAGTGCAAAATCTTGGCTTCAAAGAAAGTTCAAAGAATGTTAAAGTGCGCAGAGAATAATAGGAATGAATAAACCACTAGTGCCACTAAGAAAGTGAGCCATGTCCTTATGTTGGAACTATGAGTCAAGCATAGCCTCCAGCGAGCACTGAATGCATAACAATAATCCAAAGCTTCAGCCTCATTCAAATATCATGGAAGACTTAACTTAGCTGTTGCCACATATGCAATTCCTAAGCAACACAATACTTCCACTAAAAAAGTTGAAAAATGCAAAATTTAAATTCCCACACAAGCAATCAAGACATTATCTCAGCTGACTATACTTGCTGACTCTCTTATTTGAATTTGTTTTTCTACTCTTCTTAAGAATTATTTCATTTATTTCTATGAGATAAATTATCTGCCATAAATCACACAGGCTAATCAGAAGAAAAAAATCTAATAGCACTCTTAGCCATGTTACCTCTTCCTTTTCCAGGCTTTTTCCTCTAAGAAGTAGAATCTTACTGCATAGACTTTAACAATTTTATGAATTCAAGCACAGGAGTCTGGCAATTGATAAAGACAGAAAGAAAGATAAATGCAATATTTTAAAGCAATTTTCTTGTTTAGGAAATACAGCCAAGACTTTGGAAATTCTATAAAATCCTTCACTTTTAAGGGTATGGGCTAGTCTCTGCATCACAAGAAACTTGCCCTTATGTCCAGGTATTTGTGACCGCTATTTTTCAGTAGTATGTTTTTCCTTTTACTGGAGAATAAAATGCCAACCAGTGCCAGAAGTTAAATACCACGTGGCTTACTCTCTTCTCTTGATGATTTTTTCATACACAAACCAGTGGCATTGAGAGGAGGAGTTGGATCTTGCATAGAGGTTATCTGCAAACCTTTTGACATGAGATGTTTTCTTGCATAGTAGAAGACAATCAGCAATAAAAGGTTCTTTAGATACTTAGGTGCTGGTTCTGCCCTTTCTTTTTCCCTCTCCCTAAAGTATTATATGTGATATACAGGACAGATCCTGCAAGGCAGAAACAGGAAGCTCTGCCAGTAAATAATTAACATGTGAAGTTGCATAATTTCATATGCATCAGGCATGGAACCATAAGCAAGACTGTGTTAACAAAGTTATGTCTTAAATGAGTTACAGCTGTCTTTGTAGAGGATCACTCCTGTATAGAATGTTGTGATATTTATTGTATTTAACATATGTAAGTATGGTTATGAGGACAAAAAGCCAGTCAATATAAAAGAGAACAAGAGAAAAAGTTTATTTTTCTTTTATTGTTGATTCTTTTCTTGCTTACAAGCAGTTATTTCCACTTGGGGATGTCTGACAGAAACTAGCTCTTGCAGCTGGGTTCCACTTAATGGAGAAAGGAATCTTTTGAACCCTGCAGAATACACGAGGTCTGACCCTTTATTTCCTAGTAGAATGGTGGCCACAGGCAAGTTGCCCTTTTGTAGCCCAGTCAATGTTGCAACAGGAAAGGCCAGAAAGAAGGCACAGATAAACTCCCTCTGCAGCAATCCTGAGCCCTGAAAGTAAGTGAAAGAGCCCAGAGAGTGAGAGAGAGATTTGCTCCAGCAATCCCTGGTGCACTGTATATTTATAAGTACTACCTGCTAGCCTGGAGCTTTGATGTGCCAGACAGCAAAATAGCCATGTTCAGCTTGCAAACCTCCAGACAGATCAAAAAATAATTCCTCTTCAGCACCAAACAGGGGTGACAGAATATTTGTCGCTGAAGACTAAAGCTGCAATGGTTTCAAATGCCAAATTTCTTTTTACCTGATTGTATTTTTATTGCTGTCTCGTGTCATTCTGTGAGTGCTGGACAGAAACAGTTACACAATTGGCCCATCAACAAGATGAAAATATTTCCCTTTGTTTGCTGTTATGTAAAGCAAATATTAGTAGAGTTAATGGAATCAAACTCCTTTAAAGACTCTGGCTCGTGTGATAAGTATTACTACTCTCCTGACACAGTAATGTTTTTGACAAATATTGCCTAAGAAGTGGGCTAACTTTTATCCTGCTGGTAGGAATGCTGTCTCTGAACATTCTGAATTTTGTTTTTAAATGCTGATGTCTTTATAAACACTAACTTCAATTCTTTTGTGCTTCTGTCACCCAGCTGTGAGAACTTGGCCACCAATGTCACTTCTTGCTGCAATACTTTTCTTCTGAGGCTCAGCTTTCACTTCTCTGTGGACCCTAGTCCTTAGAATTTCTTATAAAAATGAACCATGCTCAAACCAGCATTGTCATCTGGGCAAGCTCCCTAATGCTTCCACACCAGTTTATTAAACAGGTGATTTACCTACTTAAAATCAAGAACCAAGTTAAACAAGGATGTGTCTGTTTCAAGAAATGCAGCCTAAAGCAATGGAACTCCATTCATCAGCTCCATTCATCAGCTGGAGTGAAGTTGGTTCTGAAATTTAATAATATTAATTTCTACACCAGTACTGATGTTTTTAAAAGCTGATATAATATGAGCAATTACACAGATCTAAATGGTTTCTTACATCCATAAAAGCTGCAGTTCTCCTCAATCTCATTCTCCAAATTACCTTCCTTTCCCCCTCTGATAAATTCCACAGTTTGACATAAAATTTCACAGTACTACAGAAATATTAAAAATGTCGTAGCAGTATAAAATAATTGACATAAATATCAAATTAAATAACAGGGAAGATGATGTAGTGATTGTATTATTAATTTTTATTTTATTCAATAACACTTTTACGTCACAATTAACTGAAGGTGCCTTTGAATTTGAATTTGAATGGAAAGCTCAAAGTGAGAATTTAGGTCAAAGCTGCTATAAAGAAACCCAGGGCCTCAGCCATGATGTACTTATGAAGTACCTTTTTTTCAAGGTTTTGATTTTCATTGTTGTCATTTTCTGTACTGATGTTTCTGAATGAACGAGCGTCAAAATGTTTGATCAGGCCTGGTAGGAGTAGCATAAGGGTGCGCATCAGAAACTGTCTCATTCTGAACCCTCTGAGGGTTTAAGTGTGATGAACCATGCTCTGAAATACTCACTTGAATATCCTACTTGATGAAGGAAGTTTAGGAAACACTTACATCCCGTGACTCTCTAGCAAGTAGGTAATTTTGTTTTCCCTACTGCCTCAATGTAGGTTTACTGCTTCTATTTTAACCAGGACTTATGATCTGGAGAGATGGCTAAGAAAACAGCTTTGTGTCCAACATAGTATCAAAACACTTGGTGTTGTGATTTGTCAGCAGGTGCCCTTGTCTGTGGTTCCCTGTGGAACAAGCCCTAGGTCCTCTCAGGTCTGGTCAAGCCCAGGAGGAAGCTCTGCTTCATGTGTACAGAGAGGTATGCTCACCACACCTTGCTTCAGGCTGTCCTTACGGACGGCAGCCAGAAAAGGGCTCCTGTTTGGGCTGCCCCCTGCTGCCTTCTGTATGAACAACCCTTCTTCCCACGACTTTTGGGATACAGAGAAGTTTGGAAAAAACTCCCTTGAGTAAAGAATGTTGGTGTTTCCACTTTCTAGGGAGTAGGGGAAGGAAATCATGGTCATCCAGAGCTCTTGGTGGACAGTGGCTCCAGAGGAGAGGAAGATGTATTCCTCTCTATGTGTGAAAAGACAGAAGTATTGCTAGAGAAAGCTTTTCCCTGTGTATAGTGAGAGCTCCTCAATTTGCCTCTCAGGAGTTGTTATGTCTATGTTCCCTGAGCAGAATTGAGAGACAGAAGGGAGAAATGGCCTTTTCTTAGTAGTTAGGTTTTGGCCATTTGGTGCAATTTCTGTTATAGGTTTTAGCTCTCTGGGAGAAATCTTATGTGAGCTGATAGGGCTTTGCTAAAGCTGCTGAGGATGGGAGAGGCTGGGCAAATTTGCAGGAGGAGTACCCTTTGACAGAGCTAGGGAATGTCCGTGCAGCACTTGGCTTGTTTTTGCAGTCCTGTCTTGTTCTCTGCCACGAACCATTTCACAAATGAATAAGTGGGAACTGATATGACAGAGAGACATTTGTGTAATGAATATTGGCAACCCCATATTGGCATATGGGGAACTAAATCCAGGGAATGCTGCCAAAATTATTCTGAAGATGTGTTTTGCTCACCTTGTAGAGGGGGAGTGCTATGGTGTTTGTTTTTCCTTTTTGGTTTTTTGTGAATTTTAAGACGGATAATTTTAAGACATCCATCTTAAAATTCCACTTCCAGGAAAGAGAATACATAGAAAAGAATATAAAAAATAGAAAGGTTTTCATGGTCAAAGAAATATGGGGATGGAGAGGCTCATTTGGCAGTTTTTTCCACATTCTCCTGTCCCTATCTTTTTTTTGTACCAAGTTCAGCCTCAAAAAATCAAAGTCAACCTTATTAGTTTTTATGTAAAGACATGGTAGAAAGGTAATTTCAATGTTTTCAGTGACTTGACAGGGGCTGAAGGTCATATATTCTTTTCTTCATACTTGAAATGAAAAGATCATTAGGTAACTGAAGAAATTATTTGGTTTATGGTTTGTTTTTTGTTTGATTGGTTTTTTCTCCCTTTTCTCTGTTTAGAAAGAGGTAATAATAGTCAGAGATGAAATTTCCTGACAATACAGCAGATTATTTTGTACATTTATTAGTAAAAGAGAGAGAAATTTCTACATCAATAATCCGTCCAATCCTAACATTCAGCCATCTGGGAAGTGGGAACGTTTCCAGATTTAGGAAAAAGAATCCACTGGCAAAATCTTGACTTAATGTGGCAATTTAGGCAATAAAAGCCAAGGGTTAGGATTGAGCAACAAGATAGCAGGGGTTATTTGTTTCCTATTAACATATTTTTGTTACGTGTTACTGAAAATTGTGAATGCTGTGCCTGTATGTTTGACCTGGGAGCCCAATCTGACAGGAAAAAGGATTTTGTAGCCAGTGAGCTGCCCAGAGTGAAATGATAAGATACAGAGGGACTTCATAATAATATAAATTAGTTGTATATAGAAACAACCTCCCTGTCGCTTTAATGCAGTAGGCCTCCATTTCTAGACAAATTCAGGACAATGATGAATGCCTCAGTAGGACTCTCAGCTGATATAATTCACGCTACAAACCTGTCATGTACAAATCAGGGAAGGTGGAGATATCTTCCTGGGAGACAGCATTGAGATCGACCTATGTCAGGGTTTCCCCTGAGCTTTCTGACTGTTCTTTTGACGTAATTTTCAATATAATTGTGATCACATTGGTTTCTTCAATGTGGTATATTTATTGCAAGAATAACATCATTGAGTACATGTTTTCCACCAAATCACATATATCCAACAAAGAGAACAGGGTATGAGTCAGGAGTCTGGATTTAAAAATATTCTGGCAGTTTTCTAAAGTTACATGGATATTGGTTTTCATAGAGAAAGCTGAAAAATATCTGAGGTATTTAGGTTTGGCATGCTGGCCTCAAATTTCATTTGCTCAGGATGTTTTATTTGCAGAAAAAGAGTGGGGAGGAAAGAAGTCTCCCCAAACAGGTGTCAATTGATATATGTCAATCTGTATGTGTACTATCATGGTTTCTTCTTAAGAAATAAAACAATTTCCATGTGTGGAAGACAAGAGTTTAGTATGTTAAAATACATGCAGTTTAGTATGTAAAATTATGTGCTGCAATCTGGAAGGTACATTCTGTGAAACTGTCAGTGTAGCTCATTAAGCCAGCTGTAAGGACTTTGAGATCCCAGTTGCCTGTCTTAAACACTGCTAAGGCCACAGAAGGACTTTGCCATGAGCTCAGCACAGAACAGAGCAGCAGGATGCTGAGATCTGGGTAGAACATGCTGGGTAACACATCAAGACAAAAATTCCTGACGTGGAAAACTGTGTAAAGAAGCTCATGAGCACATCACCTGTCAAACAAAAATCACCCAAATTTATGGGACAGATGACACCTGCGACCGACCACTGGAGCCCCCACAAAATATGCCTCTGTGGATACCTGGAACTTGGACTTGGACTGGAACTGGAACTGGAGCTAACACTCAGACAATAGTACCACCTTTATCTTATCTCAGACCTAGGGTGAGTTTAACAAAACTGGGAGAGAAGAATGTATCACTGATAATGGCAGAACTCATGGGCCACAAGGAAAGCCAGCTCAAACCAAGTAAAAGGTAATTCTGGCAGGGGCAGATTGCAACCACCAACTCATGGACCATCAATCCAAGAAATCCTCTGACTCAGAAGAGAAAGACTGAGCATGGCACTAATTAGCATTAGAGGCAAGGGAATAATTCAACCAACAGCATAACAGAGCTGTGTAGCCAATAAGAATTAATTCCTCTTTTTGCTAGAATGTATAAGTAATGAAAGTTTTGAATGGCCTTGGGATCCCCCCCCACCAAGAAGCCCAGGATGAAGAAGGACCAACAGGATGCTGCTGGATCCACAGGTCTTTGCTTGATCACACTCTATCTCTCTTCTTCTGTGCCCTTGACCCTCTCTTTTCTATTTCTTTCTATCTCTCTACCGAACATTCATTGCTAAATAAAATCCATACTAATGACTTTGGCATACACACCTTGATTTGGGCAGAAGCATCTCTCAGTAACTGGATCACAACACCAGCTCACCATGGCAGCTTCTTACAGCAGTCTTCCCAGCTTCTATAATATTCTTCTGGTACAACATGCATTGCACACTGTCTGTGAGAGTTTCATGTGAATGATGCTCCAGGAGTGCATCCCCAAGCTACACCCTCTTTGAGAGATTCCAGTCATGGCACTGCAGAAGGTGGGGGCCACTAAAAACAGCACAATGAATTGTAGGCAGATGAATCTTGATGTGAGCCTTGATGTGAAGATCTTTTATTTCCTTTCCTATTCAATAGAATGCATCATGGATAAGATGCTCATTTTAAAGACATCACTAGAGAGATATTTCAGAGGAAAAATAGAGAAATAATTTTTCAGGGGAAAAATGCAGGAGCAAATAAAAACAGTTAAAGGATGAAAAATGCCCACAATTTCCCCAGTAAAGTCAGTTATCCTGCAAATCACATAGATACACATAGAAACAGAAAAATAAAACACTTGTGAGACTGTCATAAATTCTTTTTTTCTGTAAGACTTCACCCATAAAATAATTATTTTAGATCTGAAAGATAGTGATTTCTTTTTCCCTTGAACTTTATATTGGGAATGAGAGTGAAATTTATTTTTACCTTGCAACAGAAATTTAAATATATTAACTGAAGATTCAAGGAAAGTCAAATACTTCATCCAGCATGAAATAAGCTCCAAACAACCTTTTGTCTCTGAAGTAATTTGTGTTGACTTTAGATGAAGAAGTCTTTCTACCAGTTTAAAAATAAAGGACTGTTTGTATGGACTGAAGAGGACTTGCAGACCTCTTCAGCCTTTTGAATCCTAAAGTGAAGGAGAACTTGAGATTGAGAATTAATGCGTGTCCTTGTATCTAAAATTATTCCAAATGCTTAAAATATATTCAGAAGTTTGGAAAAAAATCATTGAATTATATGAGCCATTTCTAGAGAGAATTCTATCATTTACAATAAAATCGGTGTCTGAAGTGAGTATTTCAAAAGAAGGAGGCGAGCATTTTAAGAGAAGAATATATAGAATTCATATAAAAGAATTCATATAAATAAGAAGTCTAAACCAATGTTTAGAAAGCTGGTTTTTTTTGCCTCTGCCTACCTATAAATTAGAGCTCAGTTCCATTGAAGCTGTGCTTTCTGAGGGAGTCAGATTGGAACCCAAAACAATTCTGAAGAAAGAACTATAATATCAGGCTTCAAAGGCCAGTAACTGCCTACAAGTCTTTTCAGATGTGAAAAGTAGTCCATGTATGTTCTGGTCCTTTTGCAATGCATTTAATTTAAACATAGTATGATTCAGCTAAATGAAAAAGAGTTTAGTCACTCAAGTAAATGCTACTACTTACCTCCTGTGGGAGGCATTTTTGACATATGATCACTAAATCACACTGGAAACACCGAGCAGAAAATGTGGTAAATAAGTTACTAAAAATTATTAACAACTCCAGATTTCAAAGTTAAATATTTTTCCTCCAGCAACTGTAGATAGAAGCAATGGATTAAAAGTATTTGAAGCTTAAATTGTCTCCTGATACTCAGAACTGATCCTGTCACATCAGTCTGGATGACTATAAGAAATGTGAAATTTATTCTGTGACTGCCTATGCTGTTAAAACTTCTGTGAAAAAACCTGGAGATTCCAGTCCTTGCATCTGAACCCTTCATAAACTTCCTCAATTTAAATCTAAAAAATGCCATTTTTGA
The DNA here is from genome assembly GCA_013400955.1 of Drymodes brunneopygia. Lineage (NCBI taxonomy): Eukaryota > Metazoa > Chordata > Aves > Passeriformes > Petroicidae > Drymodes > Drymodes brunneopygia. Next base: position 324,786 of record VZTZ01020720.1, on the reverse strand, counting down.
GACGTCTATTTCGGGTGCATTGGAGGAACCCATTCTACAGAGGTTTAAGTAACTACATTTCTGAAGTTCACATTGAGACATCAGAAGCTGAGGACTAAAAAATGGCTGGTCATTTTGGAAAATGTAGGCCTAATACTATAAGTCAGAAATTTATTTGCCATAGGAAATATATTTATACTGTATACTGGAAAAGAATTATGTTACTGACACACTGTGGATGATATAAACAAACATCCTTTTAGTTCTCCAGTGTTTTGGAGTGGAGTGGAGTGTTTGAAGTGGAGTTTCATCTGCTAAGAACAGCTTTGAGTTACACATTTGTTGTCTAAAACTTAGATCTAGTTCTACCATAAAAGTTTTCTTGGTTTATGTCACTCATGATTTGTTTTTGGCAATACGAAGAAATTGCTTGGTTTTTCCCAGGGAAGTGTCTTGTTTCTTGGCTTAGTTCTATGTGGAGTCCCAATTTTGTGACTGCCACACATGTAATCCTTCTATTCTGCTGTTCTTGACAACTTTTCTATCAGCTGTTGAACAGTTAGTACATTTGATAATATCTTCCTTCAAAATATAGTGATTTTTACAATTGTATGCCTTTTAAGAACCATTTATTCAATTCCATTTATGCCTGATTAATTTTAACACATTGTTTCTGAAACACTAGGAAAATGATGACTGAAAAGATCAAATGACATTGCTTCAGAGCTCCCTCCTTGGTAGGCTGTTTAACAATGTATATTTTGTACATTTTGCAGTGTCTCCTTGTGAAAGCAGCAGCACCTTGGCTTGTGCACTAATGGCACAGTGATGCCTGGCTTATTTCACTGATCCTCTATAGAAGTGTTTACATTGTGCTGTGATTTGATGTGGGTTTCCAATGCATAACTATGAGGCAGAGAATTCTAACTCAGCCATTAAATGTTTCTAAAACCTCCTTTAAGTATTGGAATGTCTTAGCCTAATTCTTCTAGGGAAGGACAGACAAGGGCAATCCACCTACGGGCTTGCCAATTTCCCTTTATGTTTGCACTCCCTTGTCCCAAGGATATAGACAGCTGTAAATTTAATTTCTGACAGTTGAGTATAACATTTGGAGATATCCCCTTAAAAATGTCCACTCATGAATTTTGCAACAGCAAATTAAAATTTGCATTTTTATAGTTCTTTTATCCTAGGATATTTTGCTAAACCTGGTCAAAACTTTATGTAGAAAAAGCCTCACATACTGACAGTGTGATCACTTTACAAACAGAATCACACCTTTTCTATCCCAGATAGCAAATCAGTATGTGCTTATTCATTTGCAAATACACAGATTACAGTGAAAGTAAATATGTGATGTTTCAACCATGGTGGCCTTGGACATCGTGGAGGTATGGGGCAGGTAGTTCCAGAGAGCCCTTCTTGCTTTTTAACTTTACTGGAGGTGTCTGTGCTTTTTAACGTGGTACATCATCGGTGGAGGAGAAAATAGGATGTTGGTGAGAGATTATCCAATGACATCAGTGGGTCAGGATTCTCAAGATGTGTGAAAGACATTAATTGCATTCTTTGCAGCAATTCTGCACAGCTGGAAAATGTATTTCATTGAAATAAAGGTGGAAGCCAAGTACTCGATATAAGAATAAAAGTAATTGCGGTTTCATATAGATTTGGCTTCTGCACTGCATTAATGATCAGTGTATAACCAGTTGGTAGCCAGCTGGCATTGCCAGAGAAATAGGTGTTTAGTGCCATGCCCCATGTACAGCATGGCAGCAGATGCAGCAGGCTGGAGAAGTGTGAAGTTGTGGAACACAAGGCAAATGTGGCAGGCTGCCTGCTGGGGGTCCCAGTGGAGAGCTGCCTGACTCGTCAAGGGTTTGCTTTCAGTTTCCTCATAGAGTCCACTACCTTTTCAACATTGCTTAGCCCAGCATAATTAATTGCATTCTTTTCGCTTGTGTAGCAATTTAAAAAAGCCTATAATCTCTTACTTGAATAAGAGGAAATATTTGTGATAATTTCTATCATATTAAGAAGAATTATTTGTGGTAATTTCTGGCCACTTGTATAACTCAGGTATCCTTGTCTTGTACTGTTTTGAGTGCAATGCCATGCCTTGTAGGAAATACATCTAGACTAAGAAATTTATTATTAAGAAGTCATCACAATCCTTGCTAATGACCCACAGTACCTATAAATGATGACTTATTACTAGTGTGACCTTGCATGCTTCTACTCATTCAATCATTGTATAATTTTCTTGGCTAACCTTGAGTACCTTGTGTTCGTCTGGCCCACACACTGGTGTGAGAACAACTAGCAGTTATCTGAAAGTTTTGAAATCACTGCATTTCTTTAGGAAAAGTGGACACTGGCTCAAACTTGGGTTTGTTTGTGTAAGATCACAAGCTGGGGCAAGATAGCTGAGCCTATTCACACAGAATGGCTTCTGATGCAATGGAACTACCATTTAATTTTCAAGTACATAATCATGATAAAAATTAACATGCCAGAAAGGTGCTGAAAAATTCCAATATATTCTCAGAAGGCTGAACTTCTTAAACAAGTAACTAAAGGGTATTGCAGTTTCACCCCAGCTGGTAACTTAGTACAGTGCTGTTGCTTATTCAATTCCCCATGCCCTTGGTGGGATGCAGAGGGAAACTGGAAAAAAAGTCAAAACCCTTGGGTTGATATAAGAACAGTTAAATGATTGAAAGAAAATAAAACACACTTAACACTACTAATGCTAATAATAGTATTACTATTTTTAATAGAAAAGAAAAAGAGAGAGCAGGGTATAAAATCCAAGAGAAATAAGTGATGCTCACTACAGTTGCCCTGCACCTGCTGACCCATGCAGTACTCAGCAGCTCCCAGCCGACTCTCCCCAGTTTATATACTGGGCATGACATATTATGGTATGGAATACCCTCTTGCCCAGTTGGATCAGCTCTCTTGGCTGTGCTCCCCACGGGTTCTTGTGCACCTCCTCATTGGCAGAGCATGGAAAAAGTCCTGAGAAGTCCTTTAATTAAGATAAACACTACTTAGCACATCAGTGTTTTATCAACATTATTGTCATACTGAATCCAGAACACAACAGTGTACCAGCTACTAAGAAGAAAATTATGTCTATCCCAGCCAAAACTAGGACAAGATGCTTCTGAAAAGTAAATACAGTTCAGGCTTTATTGTGCACAGCTTTCATTCAGGTTATTGAACTCGAATGCTCAGATGGGCATACGTGCATGTATGGTCTGTGTGTGCAGTGACATAAAATCATTATGTATGGAGAGAGGGAAGGCCACAAGGGCTACTAAGGTAAGATAGGCAGGACAGATGTCTGGGAGCAAGACAGACACCTGCTGTCCTCACAGGTCACATGTCATTATTCTTGTGTGCATGTGTAAGAGTGCACAGGCAGCAGCGTGGGGGAACCTGATCATCTGAGCCCCAAGCAGTTCTGAGTTCTCCTGTGGAAACATTGTCCATCTTTGTAAATAAGCATGGGAAGAGAATGCAAAAAGCAGTTTTTCTGTTTCACCTGTAAAATGAGTCATCAGAGAATAAAAATTTGCTTGTAAATTCTCCAGAATTTAGTGAGAGATAAGGTAGGATCTGTGCCCCACTTTCACAAGTTTTTTAATGCTTATATGTTCAAGACAAGCTGTAAATGAACAACATAAGAGAGTAAACATGATCACTCCAGACACACCACTCCGACTTCCCAAGAGATGCAATTCATGAAGCCTCAGTGCTGTATCATCAGGTGACCAGAAGTAAGAGAAAGCAGCTTTAAGTCTACAAGATTAAAGGCATGCAAAAGAAAAATAATGTGGGATGGGGAGTCAGAAGCCTTCTGCAAACTGCTGAAGCCTCTGTTTCCTCAGTGCCAAATGGCAGGGAAGGACAGGCAGATAAACTGAAATGGAAAATAGAGAAGGGGAAGTTGGAAGTTAAAAGGAGGAGCTGCCCAGCCCACTTGCTTCAGGGACTATTGAACTGAACTCAGAAGCCAGCTGAGGTGCTGGAGCACATGAGGAAAATCCACTTTCTCAAAAAACTTTATAGTACATTGGTTATTTTATCTTTTGAGTGTGTATTTCATCATAGCAAATCTAGATATTAGTTTATCCTCAAATATTTTTTCCTAGTTGTGAAGCCCAGTCTTGAAAACCTGATGCGAGAAAACCTCCCCTTTCTATGGGAGCAGCGATCCTTAACAAGTTAAAATACTTTGGCAGTGACCAGGGCTATAATCCATTTTCTCTGAAGAGTGAGCAGAGGGTTTTTGGCTTAACTGTGTAAGCTGGCCTGAGAGCTGCTCATACAAATGCTGGGGAGGGAAATTTACCCTTTGGAAGCCAAAGTTAACAGGCATGGTGGTAGTATTAGGAAGTTTGTAACAGCATTGCCAGGAATATCTGATGTTTCCAAGAGCTGGTACAGCTATAATAATTTACTTTTGAGGCACTCTGCCCAAAAATTCTTTTGATCTTTTAACAAGTCTATCAGCCTCATTTAGTTTTGCTATAAACACATTGTTCCATTGCCAGGTTACAATGGGGATTTTCTACCCTCAACCCTTGCAATACAGTATGGTTATTAGCCTGAAAATAAGCTGAGCCCTTGGGAAGGTAATCAGAAGGACTGAAATTAGTCAACATGCAAAAATGAATTAATTTTTTATGAAGTTATATATAAATTAGGAGTGGTCTCAGATATTTTTTCAAAGCTATGGCACGTTGTGAGCCTGTTACAGCCTGTGGTTAGAGAGAGATCCCTGTTAGTATCCCCAAAGGGCTGTTAATTGGAGCATTCATTTAGAGGAAGGAATCCATCCATTCTTTGTGATATGTGTGTGTCTCTGTGTGTGGATGGGAAAATGTTGCTTACACATTGCTCTTGTTGGTGGGATTTAAGTGATAATAATATTTCAGCTCTGGGCTTTTTGTTTTCCAGAAAGTAACTAGGGAAATTAACAAGTAGAATATCAGAGCTTTTATGTAGAGATAAATACTCGCCAACTGTTGCTAAGTAAATTTCAAAACAGCAAAATGTATGTGAATCCCCTCCCTTTCCACCCTGTCTCCGCCCCTAAAAATTACTTCATAGTGGTCTATTCAATACTATTATTTCTGCTATGGAGCACAGTTTTCTCAGGCAGTACTCTGTCTTTTTCTTACCTACAAAAGTTAGTAACCCTCTATTGCTGTCAAGCTGCAGCAATTTTTTCTTGAAATTTCAGAGCAGCCATTAAGGAAGGCTTTTTGTCTGCAACTGCTCCCTGCAAAAATTTGATAAGAAAAAGGGTTAATTAAACACAGGGTGTTGAGCTTCGGAGCAGGATAACCCCCCTAGCAGGGAAGGCCAATTCTGTGAAGTCATTTTGGCTGAGAGCAGCCTTCAGAGAGTTGTAGTTCAGCTTCTGAGTAAGCAGGCCAGTAATTAAGCTTCAGGTCTCTTATTGTTGTTGATGTTCACACTCATCAAAATTAAAGACAGGCTAATTCTTTTGAACTTTGTTTTGATCTTTGTTAAAATAGTCTTAACCTTTCAAGTCACAATGGGAGTAGTGATGCCTGCTCCTGTTAGTAGGAAAATGCATTTTGATTATTTGGCAGAACTTAATCTTGGCAATTAACTTTAGCGTGATGAAACAATGATTTGTCTGATTCTGAATCAGTCTAATGTCCAAAATCAGATACAGACTTACTCTGTGATTATATGGATAATTGTGCATTACAAGCTGCAATACAGATGGTTTTCCTCATTAATTTTTATGCAATTCAGGTAAGCTCATTTTTTATCAAGTTGTGAGTACAGATGTCACCAGATATGATGTATGACACAAGCTAACAGTTTTATACCATTAACATGTGTTCCCTCTGCAAGATGTTGGCATTCCTTGTTAAGTGTAGCTCATGGATGAATTCCAGTTTATGGAACTCTGGTTACATTTAAAAAATTGAATATTTTTGCATTTGTTTGCACTCCTTTGTTTTTTTCCTGTTCATGAATATTCAAAGTAATGAGTCTACTGTCAGGAATACTGGTAAAATAGCAAATTTTAAACTAGCAGTAGAGGATATTGCAATGTTCCAAGAATGTGAGCATGGGAGTCATCTAGGCATAGAGGAAGAATGATTTCTCACAAGAAAACTGAAAACCAGACAAAATTTCTGGTTAAATTTTTTTTCACAAACCTTCTTTAGGAAGAAAACGCCCACTGAATTGTAAAAAAACCCCAAATCCCACATGCCTGTCCTTCAGAAAATCCTTATGTTCAACAAATTCTTGCTGCTATCAATCTGACAATATCTCTGACTTATCAGTGTTGACAAATTTTACACAGTTACAGAAATAATGTGAAAGAAAATGCAATGCAGCAACAATGATACATCTCCAAGGATGGTTTCTAAGGCTGCTCCTTTGGTGTGTGGTTGAGAAGAGCAATAAAAGTTTCAGTGTTCTTTAGGCAGGGAACACATGAGAAGCAAATTACTTTGCTTTGCTGTGATCTGGTTCTACCTTCAGGAGCAGTTTTGCTCCCACTGGGTTGTATTCTGCAATCTCCTGATGACGTATGATACAAATGCTGAGGGGTTTGGGTTAGGATCTTTTTTCTCCATGCTGTCTTTTCCTCTACAGAGCTCATTTCCATCAGGTGTTTATACCAGACAGAATTAGTTTTGCTTGATTCTTTGACTCTTTTGTCCCTTTTCACTTTTCAGTCTGCATGGAGCTGAATGCTATTGCTTAGCATTTCATTCTTTTTATCATCCTCATTTCATATCTGTCCATCAGCATTAAGTACTCTCAGGTTTAAGCCTTTGAATGATCAAAGCCTTTCAACATCTCTGTTGCATCTGGTTTCCTTTGTTAACCATTCTTTCAGTGTTCCTACCATTCATGCAAGATGCAGCTGCTTTTTCAGTCCTTTCCCTGTGCTTCACATAACTCTTCTGAATTTTCTAGGCCATCTTTCCAATTGTTTTGTGATTCCCACACCTCAGATTTTGGTATTAACCTTGAGTATGTGATATTTTGAAAAATGCTTTCTGAAGCGAAAACCTCTTTATCATGTCTGAAGGAAGTCTTCTGATATCTGTTAAGGCATGTCATCTATTTAATCCTGGGGTTGATCGTGTTCATCATCTGTAACTATTGACTTTCTGGAGATAACCACAGCAATCAGAGCAATGGATGCTTGAAAATATAAATCTCAAAACTGTGAGTGTCAAATCCCTCTCCCATCCCAAGGAATGAGAAATGCTTCTTGCCATTCTGGAAATGAGAGCCATTGTTTTAATGGTCTCACTTCTCAAAGCTCTCTTTTCCTCTGCCATCAGGTATTAGCCCACCTGGGGCTGGACATCCTCAGTCGTGGAGGGAACCAGTTGTTCTCATCCATAGGATGTTTTGAGTGGGCACCCAAAACAATGCTTGGGGCCAGGTATGTCAGGGTGCAGACTGACTGTTGCTGTGGTCTTCACGGAAGCTCTAGGGCAATTTTGAGAAGAAACTTGGGAAATCCATGGTGCAGCCACTTGCTTTGCAGTGTTAAATCCCCCTTGCTAATGCTACAGAGCAGCCTGAAGAGAGGTAGGACTATTTTGCCCTTGAATACCCACTTCAGCAATTGGATAATTTACATGATTTAGCCTCTAAAGGTGCAAGATGTGATTTAGTTTTGCTATTTGCTTTTAATGAATAAGTGTCCTGCTATGCTTTATTTCGTGGTGCTGCCTACCCAAGTATGTATGAACAGGATTTAAGTTCCAAACAGCCCTGCTCCAAGCCTCAATATGTCTCTTGGCTAAAAGTGGTGCAGTAAAATCCAGTGCTCATAGCAACCTTTCTATGTTGAAACACTAAAGTTTTACATTTGTCTAATATATTTTCACTTGGACCTTAGAACTCTCATAAAGTCTTTGCTCATGTTGCCAATTTTACTTGTTCTCCTAATACGAAGAATCCCAGTTATTACTTAGTCTGGCACTTCAGGCAATGAATATCATGGTAATTATTGTTCTTACCCTTTGCTTTCTTCTCTCATATAACATTGCCTGACACTTTCTATAATAAACCAGAAAAGTGTAAGTATTATCCATGATTCACTGCTTTCTGCCAGAGCTAAACCCTCCTCTTCTTCCCATGTCTGACTGGTTAAGATGCTCAATGCACTCCACACTAGCATAGCCAGTATGAGCTGAAAGGGACCTGCCTCTCAGTTGGCCACTAATTTTTGTCACTCAGCACTAAAGGCATGTTGAATTAACTATCTTTGACTTATGTGACTGTTTTGAACCACACTCCCTTTAATTCAGACAAACAGATGCATTCTTAATGGAAGATGGAGAGAACAAGAACCACTGTTAGATTAAGTATTTACTGAGCACTATAAAATCCTCTTTGAAAATTAATCCTTGGATAATCAGTTGATAAAGTTAAACAAAACCACAGCAGGTCGTCTTAATGGGACTGCATAATACAGAGGCATTGCCATCTTGAACAGGGTTCATAGAGAAGGTCAAGATTACTATTTTGCCCTGAAGAAATTTGTGTTGTTTCAGCCTAGGCATTATCTGTCATTCCACACAGAAGAGGCAAAATCTGTGTGGCCTTAGAATAGAGCAACAGGAAGTCACAGAAAATCAGTCTTTAAAGGGTTGCTGCTGTGGACAGCAGCTCATATGAGAAATGTGCTCCACTTTGTAGGGCTGAGAGTACTTTGTGGACTATTTTGTTTGTATACATATGGAGAAAGGGATTGCTGAGGAATTAGAAAATGTGTACATTAAGGTACTATGAACGTTTTACACAGCAGAAATGAGTTAAGTTTGGGAAGTGATACTTGCGGCTGTTGTTTGCCTGTTAAACAACAGTGAACTGTTGGAGTGCTGGAGCACTCCAAAACCCTTGGCGGAAAATTCCATAATTGCAAAAATAGTGATAAGAAATGTTTCTTCTTACCTCCCTCTCCAAACCTATGTACTCCAGAAATTACAATGGTCAGAAATATAGGATGAATTTTATTTTGTATTTGATTTGTGGCAAGTTTAAGATGTAGTGTCATCTGTAAACTACAAATATGACCTTTGTTCATGTAGAAAAAAATTTTCTTCTTTTGAGGTATGCACTTTAGGAAGGATAATGGGAAAATCCATAGTGATCACTAAATTAACTATAAACACTCACAGAAAAACCCTGGTGCAATACTGAGTGGTGATCAGAAAAAGCACCCCAGCTCAATATTTTTCAACAGCAGCATAAGCAAGAAAATGAATAAATAGACATAAGGAAGCTAAAATAGTTGGATGACAAAGAAGAATAAGATGAGCAACAATACTGAAAATATGAGAAAGACATCATGTAAATTGAACATGCCACTGACAGCCTCACCTCGAACAGCAGGTACAGTTCTGCTGCTGTGTCTCAGGAAGGGTTTCTCTAAAATAAAAGACATTCAGAAAAGCAAACAGCCTTAGTTGCACGGGATACTTTCATAGATTAAGAGAAAGAAAAGAGGAAAAGATTAAAAGTAAGAAGAAACAATTTCCCCAGGACATAATCAACAAACAATAAAGGACGTTTCCATTTCTATTCCCTCTCCAGTGGGTGCAAGAACAAGTAATAGTTATCCAATGAAATTAAAAAGCTGCAAATTCAAAAAGGTCTTACATTTTGACAAATAATTTGAGACCTATTGCTACAATGATCTGAAGAGATTTTTATTAAAATTACCTGAATGTGAAGGGAAAAAAGAAAAAGAAAAAGAAATCCATATTTTAGTCAGAGAAGAAAAATAAATTTGGGGGTTTATTTTAAAGGCATACCTTTCCAGGGCAGCCTTTTGACACATGCTTTACTCAACATTATAATAACATGCAACTTGCAGGAGACCTGGGCTTGTATATATGGTCAAAAATTTTCCTGAATCTTAGGTAGATGAGCCAGACATTACCAGCTACCAGTTGCCTTAATCTAGGTTTTGTGTGTCTCACCACAAGAATCTATTTCTGGCTACTGACTGTAGTTAATATGCATCAGTGGCCAGGGCTGATGTGACAAACATTCACATTTTTATATTTTTTTCCAGTTGTTTGTGGCTTATAAGGCATGGTAAACCTCCCAGCTTACCAGGGTCCTCAGCTGACTGCCAAAACCTGGATGGTACATCTGAGGCCAAACACTTTCTTCAGTGCTGTGGAGAAGACAGCTTTAATTAGACCCATAATGTCTGTTCTTATGTTCATCTGGAACAAAACTTTTTCCTTCTGTTTATTATTACTTCCTTGCATGGAAGTAGTGTGAGCATAACTTTTATAGTTAATGCATAATGCCTAGATTTTAAAATAATTGAGAAAGAGGCTTTGCTATTCAAAAGTAGATCTTTTAATATAGTTCTTATCAAATTAATAGTATCTTCATTTGTGGATATATTCACTATAAATAGCTTAATCATTCTTCTGATGCCAGAATATCTCTTATCTGATGACTTCTTACAAGAACATTAAAAAAAGAAGGTGGCATATTTGATAAGTCTCTGTGGTTTCCCTAAGGAGGGAAGCAAAGGGAGTGCTGGGGGATTAGAAGTCTGATTAGTGCATAATGAGGAACTTTACTTTCTAAAATAAAATTAGGGTAATTATAAAATGACACGTTCACATATCAATGCGATGACTTTACTAAGGTTGCCATAGAACCGGAGATCACAACACGTGGAACCGCCATAATTTCTGCCACTAAAGTTAGAAATTTGCATGGGGCACGTCTCTTTATTTTGCAGTTGCTTTCCTTGACACTTGCAAGCTCTTTATTCCTTTTGCTTCCTCTAGTCTTCCCTGACTCTTCTCTACATTCTGACATGGTTTTGAGGAGGTGCACTCCAATGACATTGTTCCTTCCCACTGCCTATGATCTGTTGGCAGAGCCACCCACGCAGACACCTGACCTAGAGAGCGTGCCCTGGAAGTACTCTGAACAAGGCTGTGGGTTGGAACCACAACGAAAATACTGAGTCAACACAATCCACCTGCAGTATTACCCTGACCTTTGATCTAGATGGGGACTTCACTTATTTCTCTTTTTTCTGGGAGGCACTGACTCTTAGGGAGACTCTGTGCACAAATAAGGTTACTGAGAGACCCTTGCTGACTTCAAGTGGAGGTGAAGACCCTCACAGACAAAGACAGCATGAAAGGCCAGTGGTGCTGTCCTCAGGAGTCCTGCCCTGATAAAGTGAATTGTTAATTAATCATTCTGTTGAAATAAATATCAGATCTCTCTTAACATAGGAAGAATAAAATGTCTGCAGGGTCTTATTTTTTCCTCCTCTTTAGCAATATTTCATCAGTTATTCTAAAGCATTAAAAGACGTTCAGCATAAAAACCAATAAAAGCTAGTTCTGGTTTTGTTATTTGGGTATTTACTAAAATCTCTTCAAATGGGGTTATGTTTGCTATAGCAGACTCTCCTGTTCAGCATATATGTTTTTCTGTATGTTCAGCATGTAGCAGTTTTTTTGCACTACTGTATTTTTGCAACCTTATTATGGCTCTAGAACTTTAAAGTAGGATTTGGTTCTACTGAGGTCTTTTATCAGGCAACAAAAGAAGGGGAGGTTTCAGTTCCTGCCACCTATCTGCCAGAAATATTTATAGGAATTCTTTTGGAGATGTTATTTTATAACTTCAACACCAACTCTAAACCAGCTATACAATGCAAGAATTTTCCCTTCTAACTATGCAGTAAATTTACCGCAAGCACAACAGAGAGTAACACACAAATAAATATATGATGAAATTTTGGTCTTGTAAGACAGTTCTATCCAAGGAAAAACTTCACTTAGGAGGTCCACAGCTGTATGGTATTGTATATGGTAAGGTATATATTCATTTAGGGTACTTGGATTTGATTTCTATTTATAGTTCTTTACTGCTGTAGGGATGATCCCTCCATAGTTTTCTTCTTGTTTATACATAATATCCCTGTATGATTCCATCTGGAAATGAAGTGTGCCAGCACTGAGTAGAGTGGTCCAACACTCTTGTGTTGTTATATCCCGTAACCTTGACAAAGTCTGGTAATTGTCATTACTGATGACATGCAGAGGCGGCATAATGCAGCAGAGGTAACTACAGACTTTGCATGAACATAAACTACAACACCTTTCCACAATAAAAACCCCAACACATATATGTATAAAACCCACAGAAATACACAAAATCAGTGCTTAAATGCATGACAGATTCCCATGCATTTTTCTGCATGTGCACAAAAGGAAGGTGGAAGGAGGACTTGAGCAGCAAACACTAGGAAAAGTACCTCTTTTGCATCTCTCTACAGAGTTAGAAAGCTGGTATTTCTGATGAAAGCAGCCAGACCCTTGGGTTTGCCCCAGCTATTCTTCTCTTTATCATGGCACCACTTGCTCTCCCCGGGTGGACCCTTTCTGTAGGGAATCTCTGCCCTTCCAGCTTTGCATGTACTGTCTTCACAGCTTATTTTGCAAAATCCTTACACCAGGACATGTACTTCACTGCGACAACCCCCTCCCAAAAATAGTTTTATTTTTCTTTCCTTGGGTCCTTATAGGTCTTATCTAGAGTCTGGACAGATTTGCCAGGGCAAGATAAGTTTGCACACAAGAAGAAATATGTGTAAGTAACTGAGCTTCAGTTGGTAGAGGATGTTTTGTTTTCAGTTATTGCCCTTTAATCCAGTTCTTGACTCTTGACTCAAATTCCTCTCTTCTGTACATGACAGACATCTATATTTTTGTGACAGCTGCTTTTTACCCATTCCAAAGTTTATATGCTAATGCACTTGCTGCTCCCATGCTAACTAAAGCAGAAGTTAGTCCAGCCTCCTTAATTAGGGCTTGCATGCCTCCATTTAGCTCAGCTGCTTAGAGGAAAGCAGCCTTCCAGGGTGAGCTATCTCCTCTGTAGGGTGCTGCCCTGCTCTTTGGATGCTGCTTCTGAGCCAGGTAGGGAAGCTGCTTTCTTTCTTACTGCCCTTTGGAGATGAGGAGAACTGTTGCGCAGACAAAAACTAATAGGGACACATCAAAGTCTGTTTTGGTTTCTTTCCTCTCCAATTTCCTCAGTTAAAAGGGAGGGGAGGAAGTATTTTCTATCTTTAAAGTTTTTATTGAGGACTAGTTGGCATTGTCTACTCAAGGCCGGACTGAATAACTCTGTGCCTTTATTTCTCCTTGTTCTAGATGAGGGCTAAGATTTATGAGCAATCTTCTTATTTCCTGCTATGTTTTGGAAAAAAAAACTTTAGAATACTTTTCATTGCTGTGTGTTGCAGAAATATAACTTAAAAATGGTTGTTGTATTCACTTGTACAGATCCTGTGAAAGTGGAGCAGGTTTACTCAAGCCACAAATGCAGCAGTGCTTGCACCAAAGACACAGCTAAAGCACACATTAAACTGAGTAGAACATAAAGTTGTGAGCACTGTGAGATAGGTTTTGGCTAGGATAGAGTTAACTTTTGTTTAAATAGCTGGTACAGTGCTGTGTTTTGAATTTAGTATGGGAATAATGTTGATAATAAGTACATAGTTAAAGCAGACTGGTTTGGATGCAGCTCAGTTAAACTACGGACTGCTATCACAGCAGGGTTTTCATGGAAGCCTCCTGCTTGCTGGCTCGGGAACATGTTTGCCTATGCTTGGCTTGATGGGGGGCTCCTGCTTCTTTTCCCTTCCCTCCTGTCTTGGGTATAGATGCAGAATAGAGGATTCCTTTCTTACCCCAGCTTGGAGAGAGAAAAAAGTACAATAATCATGGATTCCTGACTCTGTTTCTGGACAGGGACACAGAAAGAAGGGAGGCAGCTGCAGGAAGAGAGGTCTGTTGGGTAGGCAGTCCCTTCCAGGCTATTGATGGAATCATACTGGGGGATGAGCAAGAAGCAAATCTTGTCTTTAAATGAGATATTGATGGATTAGCTCTCACAAGCACGTCTGGATTTACTTTCTTGACATGTTGTATATATCTATATACTCAGTAAGTTAAAAAACAACAGCAAAGTAAGTTGTAATTCTGAAGGAATTGGAACACAATAATGCTGCACAGAGCTGCCTAATTAACAAGACTGTGAAGTAACGGGAGTAAATTAGCAGAGATAATTAATTTGCACTGCATCAAAATACACACTGGAATGCTGCAGAGTGAATGCATAATTTTCATCTCCAACTGCTCAAAAGAACTTATGGGACCTGATATTCAATTTATTTTCACCTGATCCCTGAAAAGCATATGGAGGCTTCTAATGTTTTCAAATTTTAGTGTGCAATGCCTGGAATTTAAAGTGTTTTTCTGCTTTAAGAGTGTGGAGTATAATCCCTGAGTAGCAGTGTATTCATAACATTAGTTTCTTGTCTCCAAGGCTAAGATTACAATCTAAAATTGCATGTGCAGCAATGGTGATGGTGGTAACTCTGTGACCATCTCTAGGAACGAGATTCTTTTAGGATGCAGAACGTTGATAGGCCTTGAAATCAAATAAAGGGATGTTTAAATGAGGACAGGTTTGTTGTTGCAAGCAAAAATGCTCTGATCCAATGCATAGTTTGAACCCTGTCTCAGATGCACACTCACAACGGCAGCTGAGGCAGGTTAGGGAAAAACTTGCATTATATTGATGCATCACAGACTAATACACTACTATGATTACTACATGCTAATTGCACTGTAAATTCCATGTGCTGCACATCTTTAAAACACCACCTTTCTGGCCTCATAAACTACTTCTCTGCTACCAGAGGAATGTAAGCTATAATAACTCTGTAGAATTCCTTGGTGGTATGCATTTGATTCTCAGCAGAGGACTTAGGAATACAAAAGCTTCTCCTGAATGACTAATACAGTGCATCTTAGAAAACCATGTAATTGAATGCGGACCAACTTGTTCTTTCTTCTGCATCACTTTGTTCTTTAGTCACAGTCAAATAAGGGCAAAATGCAGCAGTTTCTCTTCATGTAACTCCCTGTGTTAAGAAGACATGTCTTAAAGGCCAGTTCCAACCATCACAATGAGCAAAGTTAAATCTGAAGTGGGTGTATAAGCCAAATAAATACCCACCAGAAGTAAGTGTTGGCTCTGAGGAAACCTGTCTTCAGATTAATGGCTTTGGTGCTTCTGTGTACTTGCAGCAAGTAATTCAAGGTGCCTGCTGTTGTAATGATGGCTGGTAACTGTGAAGCAAAGCCTCATCCCTCAGTGTATTAAATTTTTGGTGCTGTAGTGAGTGATGAACTAAGTTCATTTAGCTAGAAGACCTGTGCTACTGTCCCCTCTAATGCAAGTGTGCCTTTGAAACAGCTGCTATAAATTACATTGGACAGAATTTGTATATTGGTAGACTTGGGTCATTTTCAAAGTGTGAATTTGTTGATGTGAGTATAATGCTTTGTAATTGGGGACATCCTCTTTGGGCTTGCTCTACTTACTATATAAATGAGGTGCTTCTGAGAAAGAAAATAAAGAAATGCCTGCTTTTCCTCACTTGAATAGCTCTGCAGAGAATCTGAATGCTGGAGCTACCACTTGCATGTTAATGAGAGGATAGTACTTAAACTATACGAGTCTAATCTGAAGACTCACACGCAATTGCGTGTGGGTACTAGAGGCAAGAGAAATGCTAGTTTTGAATAAGAATGCATTCAATTGAATTTCTTCACTGGTTACAAAAACCTTAGGTGGAAAAGTATACTAACTGCTTTGAATAATTTTGTAGTTATGTCTTGAAATGAGTGTTTTATTTGCTTTGAGTCAAAAAGAAAAAAAATAAAAGAGAAGACACAACAAGAATTTTTTGTCCTTCTTATGTGACTTTTACATTGCTGAGAAATCCCTGCTGAAGAGGATGATTGCTATTCTTTACCAACATTTCTTTAGGAACTGTGAGTCTGAATTCCTTGATCTTTCATTAAGGCTTTGATTCCATCAATGCATCAAGGCAAATTACACTTTTGATTGTTTGGTTTTTGTCTTTTTTTTTNNNNTTTTTTTTTTTTTTTTATATGATAGATCTATTTTATAGTAAGGACAAAATCAGCAAAAGTTACAGAAGCATAAGTAGGAGAAGGATTTTGGTTTTCAGTGAGAGCTAACTGGCTGAATGTGTTTTTAAAATTGAGATAATTAAGCAGACTTTTTTTCTGGTAGAAAGGATATGGAGAAGATTCAGTATTTTGCAATCATTGTTTAATTTAATTGATGTTCTAATTCTAAAAGTACAAAAGATTTAATCAGGATTGGCTTTAGTATAATTATTTAGTAAGCTTTAGTGCTGGAGGAATGAATTTAAGTGGGAATGAGACATTACTTCACTCAACTGCAAAACAGAGCTCTTGAACTTGATGAAAGGTTTGACCTTCTTTCTTTTTGTTAATCTCATTTTGCCCTCTGTACTTCAAGTTATTTGGCCAAGAACAGTAGCAGAGGAGCCACGAAACATCAGAGGATGTTTTCTTCAGAAAACAGTGCTGGGAAATCACACTGGATAGATATTTAATGTTTTTGGGAGGGTAGAAATCGAGAAGTTCACATGTCGTTCTGTGTAAATTCTCCTAAATCAAAACCCATATTTTGACAAAAGTAGGGAAAATGTTCCAGAGTGAGTTGAGTTGCTATGAGCACCCTCTGCAGGCTCTGACTCATTTTCATGGTGTGGAGTGTGGTTTGAAGTGTTGCTTCCTCCTCCACTGGGGATCCCTGTGCCCATTGTTGTGATGGCTAAAGGGAACATGTGACTTTATTTGCAGTTTTGGTGAATATGAAAGGGGGAGGTCACCAGAGCCTGTGGCTCCGTGGGCTGGGGACCAGCTGCTCAAAGTGCAGGTTGCCAACTGCTGTGCCTTGGCAATGCAGGGCACCCCAACAGCTCACCTTGGGGGCCTAAGCAAAAGAAGAAAATGAGGCTTAACATGCCTGAATAATTTTTTACACCACACGTTTAGAGGCACTGCCACCAGACAGGAAGATCAAGTTAGATGTCAGAAATTAAATTATTTTATGCTTCCTGGAGTTTTTATTGAAAATTAATTTTTAAAAAAATTAAACTTCTGTAATATAACCACAGCCATCTTGTTTCCCCCTGGGTCAAGCTGAGAACAGGTATCATACCAGGGTATCAGAAATTAAACTCCTCTTTTGTGACATTTTCTTTTAATTTTTATTTTCTTTGTAAAATATCCCATCCCAGATGGGACTTTGACATCCTGGTGGACTGGGATTAGACGAGTGAAAAGAGAGGCTGTGTCTGGGAAACCAGAGGCATATGGCAGCCTTGCCAGGGGAAGCCTACTTGTAAATGTGGAACAATTCCTGGGAAATTCATTTAGCTACTGCTAAGCCATTGTTGTAGCTGAAAAAAGAAGCCAAGAGAAATAAAAATAGCGGTATTTCAGTATCTGAAATATTCTTACTTAATATTTCAGATGAAGAAGCTCACAGAGAGAGCTTCCTGAAAGTCTTTTTTCACTTAAAAAGCTGAAGCCAAAAATAGATCTCAACTTTAATAATCTGAAGGAGATAAAATTGGACAGTTACTTTTGGGGTTTAATCTTTCTGATGGTATCATGAGTAGGAAGAAGCTTAGTATAACATGAGAGTTTGTCAAGTATTTTTCAGAGTGTTTAACATTTGAGAGGAAGGGAAAGGTAAGACAAAATCCCTCAGTGAAAGCTTCCATCATTTCCTTTGTTTGCATTCTGATGACATCTGATTACTTAACTTATAAAGATATTCAAGTGGCTGTAAGTACTTCACCAAGCCCTTGTGTGTTATGACTGCATAAACAGTTGAGCAATAAATACTGAGCAGAGCTTTTAGGAGCTGTGAGATGCTGCTCCTGCATTTGTTGGTGGATGTGTCTTGGCCAAGCTGAGATTTGCCTCGATGAAGTGCAAATTTTTGTTGCTTGTGCTAATGAACCTGGGAGCTGAATGGCAGGTGGTTTGGGGGAAGACTGGGCTATTTTACTTCCAGGCATAACTGAGCTGCTTCAGCAGGTCAGAGAATTTCAGAAAGCAATCTGGGCAGCTAATGGTAATGGCAACTTGGCTGTCTCTTCCAGAAGTTCATTCTAAGTCTTCTCATTCAAGCACTCATTCAGAGGCTCTGCCTAAATTGGGATGTCTGATTAGTTGCTGGTTTCCTTCCAAATACATGTACCTTTTCCAGAAGTGGCATCTGTAGACAATGAGAGGTCTGCTCCTTCTATTAGCACTGACTCAATTTCTAACACTCCCAGAGATCCAAACAGGGTAACTCAATGACTTTTTTTTTTGAAGATGCTGAAGATTTAATGTTTAATATTATTGAGAGAGTATCCTCTGTGGCCTCGTAGACTAGATTTAGTCCTTGCTTTTCTCTAGCTCTGTTGTTGTAGCGAGTGACCCTGGCTGACAAATTACTCTCAATGTATCTTTAAAATGTGATGTGCCAATGTATAAACAGGTACTTCCATTACAGGTCTTGAGTGTATCATCATCTGCGTTTTCTTGATTGTGTCTGAGCAAATGTTCTTGCCCCAAAGGGGTCAGCACTAAAAATAAACATTTCACACAGTGAATTACCACAATTCAACTGGTATATTCTATGAAGGAAATGAAAAAGAACAAAAGAAACTACACTGCTGTCCTTGGCCATTACAGGGAAGAATGAAAATCACACACTGAGGAGAGGAACAATGACAGAAGGCAATAAAGGAACATTGCATCACAAACTGAAAATACTTCAAAATGAAATACAAATACACACTTCTATTTGTGTCTTTCGTTAGCTCCACACTGGGATGCAGGAGGGCTGGGGTAAATGGAAATGTCTATCAGGAGAGTGATGAAAGCCCCTCTTGACTTTAAATTTGTTTGTTTTTCTGGTGTTTTTTGTTTGGTTTTATTGGTCGTAATTTTTTGTGCTTTTATTGAGGAGAGTTGGTTGGTTGGTTGCTTTGGGTTTTTTTTTAATTTGCTTTAAAATTGACAGAAAACAAAAAAAGAAATACCACATAATGGAAAGGAGCGTCAATAGGAGAAAATGTGGAGTTGTGAGTCTGTAACTGCCTCAATGGTATGTTCCCAGCTCTTCTCCTGGGAAGTTAGCAGATCAATACTGCATCACTTGAAGATTCTGTGTGTTAAACCATCTAATGGCATGTCAAGCATGACAAAACATTTGGACACACTTTACAGCTTACCTTATTTTATTGTCATCTTTGCTGAAATAGGCACAACAAACAATAGTACTTAACAATTGCAGTTCAATAGCTATGAAGGTTCATCTTTTTCCCATGGGCTTCAGTCATACACTTAGGAAGAAAAAAAATCCTTTGAGTAAATTGGAAATCACTCATGTTGTGTGTCAAACCACAGTTAGAGGAAAGAAGTTTTGAAAAATCAGTGGCATGAATGACTGCTTGCACAACTATTTCTGGTAGTTGCAGTTAAAGAAGAGAATGGTAGAACTCAGGAAAGTCAAATCATTTAGTCTTCTCTTTTCCTGGGCAGGGCTAAAAAATAATGAGAGTCTTTTAGAACTACAGCAGAAGCTATACACAAATTAGTCATGTAAAGCGAAAGTTTAAATCTATCAAGGAAACATTAGTCACTGAGCTCTAATCAAAGGTGATACAGCCTGATGAAATGGAGGGGAGAAGATAGAGAGAAACAGATGACCCAGTTAGTGTTCTTGTTAGGGAGCAGTTTCTGAAAGAATTCACTACAGCTGCAGCTCAGCAAAGCACTTGTTTGTATGTCCTTTTCATCTTCAATAATAAACCCACACCTAGGTGTACACTTATGGTTTCCTGCATGATGAACAGCTCTGCTAAATCAAAGCCTGTATTAGAAGGTCTTTCAAAGTGCTATTTAGAAACTGACATGTAAAGTTGCTTGTGATGGAAAAACATGAAGCAGTGTTTATCAGACTTTTGTAAAATGCAGGGATCTAGAAGTGATCTTTGCGTTAAGATATTTTTGTACGCACAAATATTATGGTTTTTTTCCTTTCAAAATGGAGAGCTGCTGTTATGCTGGTTTTTTTTCCCTTTCTGTTTTTGTTTTGGTGTCTCCTTCCATTACAGCATTCATATTGTTTGGAGAAAATGGCTATCCCATCACTTGGCACAGCCACAGGAAGATTGTAGCACAGAATTTGTGCTACTTCATAAAAAAACAGGAAAGAGCAGCACTTTCTCTCTTTGCTCATCAGCAGCTAAATAAATGTGGTTCCAAGGAAACAATATTTGCATGATACAGGGTTGTTTTTTTTTTTTTTTTCTCTAGTTCAGGAGCTAGGAAATTAACAAAGCTGTTTTTTAATTCTCAGTCATCATCCAGAGTCTGTAAAAGTTGTTTTGAGTAGAGTGGCAAACAGGTTATTGTGTGACAAGGCTGAATCTGAAGTGCATGAGGAAAATGCCCTTTGCTACCTACTTACATCAATCTGCCTGTGTAGAGATATTTGGGTCTATTCTGGTAAAATGCTACTGCTCAGTGATACCAAACAGGGATTTTTCTACAAAGTGTTGCAGCAGCTTTTCCCCGCTTCTATATTTGCATATAAAATACTCACTTTTACATTAGCCTAAAAAACTAAATTTAGAATTCTTTAGGATCTTCTTCTTAAATATTCTGTGCAGACTGCTGAATACTGTAATATTAGGATTCCTTTAGATGCAACAGCTGCCTTGGATAACATTGGCCATACGGTGTTATTTATGTTTGTGCTCCCTACCAGGAGCAGATGGAATCTCCTTCGAGCAGCTTTGCTGCTTTTCCACATGGGAGGCCCACAGAGTAACTGTTGGTAACTACTCATCTGCCCCGCATCCCGTTCCATCCTCCCACCTCTCATCCATGAGCAGGGGTGAAATGCAGGCTATTCTCAAACCTTGCCACTGAGGCCAGCTCTGTGAGGACTCTTTCTGTGGTGCACAGTCCCTGCTGCTGCTGGAGACATGGAGATGGCTTGGTGCTTGCAGGGAGCTGTCGGGTGGCTTGTTGAGAGCTAAGTGGCCAAGGCTCAGCTCAGATATGGCTTGGAAGTAGGTGTTGCACAGCACCTTTTCTCAGACAGGCTTTGGCATCACCATACTGGGCACCTCTGCACAAGCCTGAGGGAAGCTGCTGCAGCACCCCATTCTGTGCTCCAGTTTACCTGTGCAAACACTTGCACATCCTCCTGGATAGGTTCCAGGACTGCAGGGAGCCGGGGACTACCATGGCAACACTGCCAGGAGAAGCAGAGCTATCTGTTTTAGTTGACTGGGGTTAAATGGAACAAGTGGAGCAACTTTCTGGAAGGATGTTTTATCATTTAAAGGAGGTTATATTTATGGCTGTGTCTGGGTGTGCAGGTGATTCCCCTCTTTCCCACTGTGCTTTGTCTGTGCAGCACCGGTGAGGCAAGACTAACTTGTTCTTGGCATGTGAGTGTTTGAAGGCACAGACTGATATGGCACAAATACATGCAGTGACTAAACAACACTGTTTTACAAAAGAAAAGTAATTCTTTGAACTGATAACCAGTCTGCAAATAACTTGTGCATAGGAAATGGCTGAATCTGACAGTGTAGCAAGAGTAAACATATATGGCTTTTATTTTCCCCACAACAGTGGGGTTCTTCAGGGCTCCACCTTAGGTCCACTGCTATTCAACATCTTCATAAACAATTTGGATGGAGGACTGGAAGGAATACAGGTACATTTGCTGATATGAAATTGGGTGGAGTTGTTGACTCCCTCAAAGGCAGAGAGGCCCTGCAGAGAGACCTCGACAAATTGGAGGGCTGGGCAATCATCAACCATGTGAAGTTCAACAAAGACAAGTCGGGAATTCTGCACCTGGGATGGGGCAACCCTGGATATACAGACAGACTGGGGAATGAGAGGCTGGAGAGCAGTCCTGGGGGTCCTGGTTGATGGCAAGTTGAATGTGAGTCAGCAGTGCCCTGGCAGCCAGGAGGGCCAACCCTGTCCTTGGGGGCATCAGGCACAGCATCACCAGCTGGGCAAGGGAGGGGATTGTCCTGCTCTGATCTGCACTGGGGCAGCCTCACCTCGAGTGCTGGGGGCAGTTTCGGGTGCCGCAAGGTAAGAAAGATATGAAGCTATTAGAGGGTGTCCAAAGGAGGGCACAAAAGATGAGTGGTGAAGAGTCTAGAGGAGAAGACACATGAGCACTGGCTGAGGTAATTTGGCCTGTCCTCCTCACTGGAGGAGACCAAGGGGAGACTTGCTGCACTCTACAGCTGTCTGAAGAGCAGGGGCAGGCACTGATCTGGTCCCTGTGGTGACCAGCGACAGGACCTGAGGGAATGGCCTGAAATCATGTAAGGGAAGATTTAGGTTTGATATCAGGAAAAGGTTTTTCACCAGGAGGGTGACTGAGCACTGGATCAGGCTCCCCAGAGAAGTGGGCCCAGTGCTAAGCCTGACAGAGTTCAAAAGCATTTGGATACTGCTCTCAGGCACATGGTGTGACTCCTGGGGATAGTCCTGTGCAGGGCCAGGAGTTGGACTCTATGGTCCTTGTGGGTCCCTTCCAACTCAGGATATTCTGTGATTCTGTGATAACAGTTTACAATAAAATTTATCAGAAAACTATAAAGAGGTTCTTTCTCTCTTTTTTTTTTTGTCTTTTCTTTTTTCTCTTTTCCTCCCACGTAATTCAAAGCCTCACCTCAAAACGGTAGGATACCACGTTCACACTGCAAAGCTCTTGGCAATTTATGTTTGTTTTTTTTTATATTCAGCATCCATAAAAGGGAGCTGTTCCCTGAAACTCAGCACTGGCTAGTTACATGAGCAATCATGTCCTCCTCTGTTCATGATTATTTATTGATTAAAATACAATGTACTGAATTGTAAATTACTTCTTGGACAGCTTGAATGCCAGATCACTCTTTTATGGCCTTAAAATACAGCAATACATTGGAAACACAATGTTCTGAGTACATCTACCTATTCTCACCTTCCACTTATAAATTATAAAGCAGTTGGTTTTGATAATAGTAGACTGTGTTTGTCTTAATAGTGCAAAACCTCTATAGTTAAAAGTAAACAGGAAATTTAGTCTGAATTTTAATTGTGTTTTTTCTCCTGATTGGGAAACCCTTTCAGCAACAGCTTGAAAACATTCAGGGAAAGCTTTCTTAATGTTCTTTTTATCTATTCAAGTCTCAAAGGACATTTTCCATATTGTCCTCCAGGGTTTATGTGAACCACAGGCACTTTCAGTCTCCTACTACGCTTCTGATGTTTTAATTCAGATGCCTCTAATTAAATCATTTAAAGATTCCTTTTCAGCCTGTTAGAAATAATATATATGTTGCCACCATAATGGATTAGGTTATTTTAAGGCTGAAATGACATGTATCCATTGGGCACACTTTAGAACTAAAAAGTACTTTTTCTAAGGTTCAAGAAATATGGCCTGATGATTTAGAGGACCAGACACAGTAAAATAGGCTCTGTGTGTGTAAACGATTTTATGACCACTTGTGGTTTAGGAATTTATTACAAATATTTTCAACAACCTGATTTAAAGCACATGTGAGAGCACGTTGATGAAATACTAAGTAATGGTTTAACCGAGCACAAGTGAATAATTTTTATAGTAATGATCTGCATTAATGAATGGTTGATAAATACAATTCTATGGTGGTGGCCCTGAAGCATTAATAGTAAAGGTAGTAATAAATCTGTACCAAACAATGTATCTGTTTTCAAGTCATTCAAGTGAGCCTGCTTACAAAACCCTCCTCCTGTAAATGCTTTTCCCTCACCAATAAGCAAAATGTAAATTTACTTGGCTGTTAAAAGCCATCTACCCTGTATTTTCACATGACAATGTGAGCATGACCATTCTCATAGATCCATATTCTCTGCTGATTCCTATTGGCCCTGCACTCTCACACCCAGGCTAAGTGTTGAGGAGTGCATTTAGTGCAGGTAGCTCGGTGTTCAGGCTGCAGATTGAGCTCTGGGAGTTTCCACCACCTATTGAAGGATCATGAGGACCCATTTTCTTGACCATGTTGATGGTTGAAATGGAAGGGGAATCAGAAACAAAAGTGAATTGGTGAAGATCACACAGATACCTGTGGCAGACGTGGAAACTTGGCCCATCTCTGTTGATTCCCATGTCAATGTGTTTTTGTTACAGATATTCAAATCTTTTTGGGTGTCCCTGTGCATCTAGCTGAAGCTATCCACAACAGGAACGTACAAAAGCTAAGAAAAACAACCTTCAGAAATCATTCTCAAGTCCTGTGGGACACATGGTCTGCAAAAGCAAACTCTCTCCATAGACTATATTATTAGATCCCTCTGAAATGCCTTCCTGAGCATATATCTGTATTTTATTGTTATTTTACACAATCATTCTTCAGTTAGATTATTAATTTCACCCAGGCTAGTACAGTACATAAAATGTACTCTTTTCTTATAGTATCTCTCTTGATGGAAAAAATAAAAAGGCAATTTATTATGCATGATATTTGCCCAAACTTCTCCTCTATACTCATTTCACTATATGGAAATTTTATCAAGAAAATGAGCCATTCACCACCTATGTCAATCCAGTGTAAATCTGGAGAAGCTCCATTCAGGTTCATTGCAAACTTAAAATGCTGCAGCTGATAGCAGGATGTGTCCCATGGCTCCCTTTCTGTAATGATATTCTAAACTTATCATGTAAATTCAGAGTTCTATGTGCTAGAAGTAGGCATTTGTATGCAAAGATGTTGCACTGCCTTGACTATTCTGAACTGAAAAAATAAAGACTTATTTATCCAGAAATACCTGGCAGAGGATGGTAAGGATTTATATTGCATAAATTTGAAGAATTCATCATTATTTTGGCTTGTTAAGGCTACTGGGGAAACATTCTTCTTAGATTTTTGAAAGGTCTTGTGTTAGAGACCATATAGGTAAGCAAATAATGTTTTAGCTCAATTATGTCAGCTGAGTGTATTATTTATTTATTGCCTGTAACTATTGTACCTGTAACCAAAGTTGTGTGGGAAATTAGTGAAAGATGATTTCTGTGAATATTCTGTGCTGACTAATCTGAGAGTGTGAATCACAGTGTGTCACTGATATTATATTCTGAGGAAGATTTTGTGCACTGGTTACCATAAAATATCTTTTCAGAGGCAGGAGGCAGTGAGGTGAAACCATCTGCTGGGTATATGTGTGTGAGTATATACATACACATATACTTTTGTAAAAATAAAATCTCCTTTGACTTTGTAGAAGTTCAGTTTAATTCAGTAGAACTGTTTCTGGTGAAATGGGATTTTAGTGGTCTGGGATTTCAGACTGATTCAGTGAGTTGTCAGGATGACTAACAGCCCCTCCTGATTCAGAAACATCTGTGGTGATCTTTCCCTGGGGTGACCCCATTATAGCATCATAGAAGCTTGCCTCTCATGAAGATCAGCATGTAAGAGAAGAGACCCAAAGGAAAAAGAGTAACATTTTATTTCTTTTTTTAAAAGTACATAAATAAGTTGATTAAATTATAACAGTATTTATATTATTTAAAAATAAAAAACAGAAGTTGGTAATATGATTATTTTTTACTTTCCCCATGTTTTCTTCCCCTGTTTCCCTCATTTGGTTTGGTGTGTGTCAACATGAACGCTGTGGATCAGCACCAGATTTCTAACATAAGTGCTTTCTCATGACACTGGTTTTGTCTGGGTTAAGATCTCTCTCATCCTTGTTAATGGTCTGAGGGAGCTGCTGCTTAGCTTTTTTTTTCCCTCCTCCCCTCCCTTCTAGGGTAAGTTCAGAAGCCCATTCTTTGTTCCCCATATTTGTGAGGCAAACAGACCAACAGATGAGCTAGCTTTCAACTTTCTGATCTTCCTAAGCCTCAGTAAAACAGCACACAGAGGATAAAAAAGAGACATCTAATTTGCTTTGGAAGGAATCACACCATTGTTCCACTTGTTATTCAAGTCTGGCTTCATGTAACTGTAAAGGCTGCTTTTTTTTTTTCTTTTCCCTTTCTTTTTTAAAAGTAACTTTTGTTTCACTCTTACAGAAACAACATGGAGCATTTGCCAGAAAGCCCTTCTAAGACATTGATTTAAATAAGCTGTAATGCTGCATCAGAAACTCTTACTGAAGTCTAAAGTGGTTTTGCCCACCCTTTTCTGTGTTCCTCTCCCAGTTTTCTTGCTTTGTCCTTCTCTAGCCACGGTTGCTTTTAATTCTTTTCTCTATTTTTTCCCCTTATTTTGAAAATGCTGAGCAGACTTAAATGCACACCCAGACACTTCTCATTCAAGGTCTTTAGGACTGTTCTTGGTGCAGGTGGGCTGATATTTTATAAGGGATAACTTGCCTCCTCCTCTTTCTTTCCTACCTCAGCAGGAACAAGAACAAAGAAAAGATTTATTTTAGTGGTTTGATACTGTGTCTAGGAGAAAACATTTGCTCAAATGTGCTTTCAAAAGTGGAATGCATGTGCAAGTGCATTCCAATTATCTGATTCCCTCTTGATCCTAATGAACTAAGAGAGGCTTTATCCTGATAGACAGTGCTTGACTGCCTGCTGCTCTTTCCAAATTGTTGCTCTGTCTTACCTGCTACAGCTGCCTTCAGGCTGTCTGTGCAAGTTCACAGACTGTAATTGTTTGGGTCATATATTAGCGTTTGGTTTACATAAGAGGCTAAGTAATCTGAAAATTTCCATGGCATGCCTGCCCACTTTAATAATCTATTATTAAATCTATAAGGATTTCAGGTACTCCGTGCTTTACCTTGTTTTTCCTGTGCTAATAAGAGCAAAAAGTCAATCCCATGATGACTTTGCAATGGAAATTGGAGTGAATAATGTGTCAGTAAGGCAGAAGCCAGGACTGCTGCCAGAGGGAAAAATAACACTTAATTTTTGAGACAATATGACTGAGTAACTAGAAAGATGCTTTGGGGTTAGGAAGGCTGGCTGTTCTTCCCTGGATATGCCCTACAGTACCAGCTGTCCAAACTTTGAAGGCCAAACTGTAAGCATCTTTCACTAGGCACTAAAAACCCTGGAGCCATTGGACATTGAAATCTTGACCTCTTTGAGTTAAGGTTTGTTCTCAACTTCTAGAAAATAGTTTCACACTCTGGTTAAAATACACACAGAAGAATTAATTAAGAACATCCTAACATATAATTACTACTTTTTTTTTTTTTTCATTTTAAAGTGAGTAAAGTACAATCCTTCTAAAGAAGAGCTTCAAGTCAAATTGATTTAACTCTCTAGGACATAAATAACTGTAGCAGTGATCTGCCACTGGGGAGCCGTAGCTTGATAACAGATATTTCCTGAGATTTTTTGCTCCTTCTGCAGCTCCTGTATTCAGAAACCTTGGGCAAGTTGCTTTCCTCCAGGTCTGTGTTTGAATTCCACAGCAAATGTCTTGTTTGTGATGCTCTCACTGGCTAGGAAGAGGACCTAGGAACAGCAGAGCTCGACCTGGGATACAGACAGGAGTGATGCTATACCACTCTGATATTTTAAACTAGTACTGGCAGAAGGTTTGCAACTGGAAATTTTCCCTCCTGAGAAGAACACCCAATGAGCCAAAAGCTTCCAAACAGACCCCTCTTGTTAGCGTTTGGGCTAATGAATTTTTCACTGTGAACGTATCAGAGATAAATACCTGTGGCAAACACGTATGGAGAGATCAAAAAGCATCTTGTTTGGGTTTTTCAGTGCTTGAAATTTCACCAGCATCAATTGTAGTGAGCAAAGAGCTGTTATATAGTTGTACTGTGATTTTTTAGACCAAATAAGATCAGCAGTCCAGAATCCACATTTCTGCTTAACAGGTTAATTTACAATTAAGAGAATGTCCTAGGGAATCCACCTCTACTGTATAAATATTAATTATTGGTAGGATTTTTGCCTCTCTCCTAAATCAAAGCACCTTATTTCACTGTCTCACAGTCTCTTTTTCTGTGTTCAGTCTCCAAGCTTTGAGTCTTGTGCAATATTCAAGAAAATGGATTTCTGTAGCTTTAATGTTTTCTTACTGGGAAAAAAACCTCCAGATGGAGTTGGTCAAGGAGCAAAATCTTCCTGCACAAAAGTAAGCTAGTTCTTAAATCCAACACTAATAACATATTCTTTATATACTTATATTGGAAGTTTGAGCAATTAAAAAGCTTTCTACTCTTTTCCTGGAAAGGTAAACATTGAATATTCCCTGCCTCTTTCCTTCTGTTTGCTCTAAGATGTTCCTCACAGAAAGACTTGGACCAATCTGAGCTTCGCAAGAAGGGAGACAATTCAATCAGTAGACCCAGTTTGCCCACAAATGTGGGCAATTATTTTCAAAATAATTAAATTTTATGAGTGTTCTTGGGGCTGCATCTGCCTGAAAATTAACTGTGGCTAGGTAGGTATATAGCTCCAGATTTGGCACAAAAGATTATAAAATGCTTTTCAAATGCAAAATTTGTTATGAAATTAACAGAAGCATCATCAGTCATCGTGACAAATTCTAAACAACGTGCTTTGAAAAGTTAATCTCTCTTACTGAAATGATTAATCTAGAAGACCAGGTAACTTGTCATATTGGAGTAGACTCATTTCTCCATTTGGTTTAGTATCTTGTGTCAAAACATATCATCAGACACTATAAACCTGTTGTGCCTGGCCTCATCTCACTAAACAAGTTTATTGAACACCCTCAAGTGTGAAGGTGCCTCAAGCACCTTTGGAGCCCTCTGTGTCTTTGGGAGGACTACAGAGATGTCTCTGCCTGTGCTGCTTCATAACCATTGTTGTACTGACTGCTTGTGAGCACTCATCCTGCTGGAATCCACCAGCAATGCTTCACCTGATGTAACTTCCACCCCTGAGTGGAAGTTTTGAGTCCACTGAACCACTGAACGTATGGCCCTTCAGACAGGACAGGGTGTGCGTGTCTTGGCTGACTGGGATACATGGAGATGCCTGTGCTTTGGAGGGGATGCTGCACAGTCAGGCATACAATCCATCCAGTGTGCAAGGCTGGCCTGAGTCACAGTCCAAGCCTTCTTTACAGGATCCAACACAACAACAGTTCCTACTGTGGATATTTCTGATTCTGGCAGAGTAAAACCCCTAAAGGTAAATATTAATGTCATGTACAGCCTTGTACTCTCCTAGAAGGTGCTGTCGACATCAGGCAGGTACACCCAGCTCTGAAGGCTGTCTAAACCGAAATCCCACAGGTTTATAATTCAATTTTTCTTTTTCCCTTATGCAATAGTAGGTTGTTGCTTCCAAGCTTTTCCTTATTGAAGGGGAACACTTCTAGTTCATTGAAACCCTAGTGCTCTGGAGAGATGCTTGTGGTTGCTGGTGTCTCACACCACAGCCCCTCTAGGCTTTGTGCTGTTTATTGCTAGACTCCAACATGGCTGCTTGCTATTTCAAGGTTGTGGCCCAAAATTTTGGATGTTAAATGATGCCCTGGATCTACATAACGTTAAATGTACTGATGGCTGAGCACAATATGTTAGGAGAGGAACAGAAAATGTAAGGGTGGCAAGGAGAAATTAATGGCTGTGCAAGGAAAACTACTGTGAGCTTTGGGTTGAGGGTGGACTTGGTTCTTCTTTGTGGTGACCTGATTTTTGCTTTGGTTTTTTTCTGTAGTATTTATAAAACATGAGATGTTATTGGGAGCTGATGCACCTAGTTCTGAGAAGTGCTGAATGCAATCCATAAACTACTAATGAGCGCGTATCAGCCAACTTTCTACTTCTTGCCAACACTTTTGCTTGACATTTGCCCAGAAAGAGGGTACTGTTACAATCAAATATGTTTGTGGGAAAGGATGTGGATGTTAGGGTTGTTTTTTTGCCACAAATCTTTGATGTGCCTGTGTTCTGGAGGGGGTGGGGAAATGAACAGAGCCTTGGATTTGTCTGCTGGGATGTGTTTGCCTTCCAACAGCTTTATTTCCAGTAGTTAATTCTCCAGTATTTTTCAGGATAATGTGAAGCAGATAAGCTCATGCATAGTGGAAGAAAATGAAATTAATTCCAAAATTTCTAGCAGAGACATTTTAATCCTAATTAAAACTGAAGGAGGAAAGAGAAAGAATTAAATGCATTTTATAGCCTTGACTTATTCCCCATCAAGGAGATTTTTTCCATTCCAGAATGCCCCTGCATAATTTCTAATCAGCCTCTCAGCCTTCACCATGAGTGACAGGGCAAGGAGGAGAATGTCTGCCAGTGCCTTGGGAGAATTTATTTAAGGTTCTCCTGAGCTGTGGAAGGGATTTGTCATTGTCAATATCAGCAACACGGCTGATCAGCACCCTGGTCAGTCTTGTCATCAGAAGAGGAAATAGAGTACGTGTATGTGACAGATAAAGAGAGAGCGAGAGAAATTGCTTCACAGGAAAATAATACTCATTCTACCCATCTGTGTCTGTGTGTATGCTAGCTGTTGTTCCACTAATTCTTGGGGAAACAAAAATAAAAACCACCATTCGATTTACTCTCTAATTTACTTCACTGAGCACTTGGGAGATGAACCTGTGAGGGGAAGAGCGCTGGCCTGGGGAGAGAGGAATGCAGGGCTCATTCCCAAGCTGTCCTCTTTTATACACCATGAAATTTTGTCAGTTAATTTCAGGAGACCCCAAAGAAACTGTGATAAGTGAGCCTCTTGTGTTAAGAGGTTTGGGATCTGCAAAGCATCGAGAATCCCAGGGGCTTATCTGAGCTTATCAGCAGTAGCTGGCACTCTTTGATTTGCCAGTTGAGTCAGGAATCTCTTTGAAAC
Source organism: Drymodes brunneopygia (assembly GCA_013400955.1). Taxonomy (NCBI): domain Eukaryota; kingdom Metazoa; phylum Chordata; class Aves; order Passeriformes; family Petroicidae; genus Drymodes; species Drymodes brunneopygia. The sequence continues at coordinate 293,979 of VZTZ01020720.1, read as the reverse complement.
AGGTGTCTGCGTAAGGTTTTCTATTGCATTATGATTCTGGTCAGCTTCAGGCTCTCACTGCACTTCCAATTTGATCTAAAAATACTTTTGCTGATGTGGGCTATAAAACACTCAGTTGTAGGTGAGGTGGTACTGTCTTCCCTAATTGCAAGATTCACTTATTTGTAATTTCAAAGGTTGAGAGATACACCTCTGATAAAACAATTCACCACCATATTTGAGCTCTTCTGACATGAGCAGAAGGTTTTCCTTCAAGATCATAGATAAATGCAGAAGGTATTTTCTGTACAAAGGAGATTTCTTTTGCTGAAGCCTGAGGTGCCTCAGACCTTCTATTATTGCTTTCTTTTTCTTGCTGGAGCAAAAGAGCTGCTGCAGATTAGGGAACCATGGTCAGCCTGTACAGCAAATCCCTCCCAGGCTGTTCCTACAGTCAGAAGGGTATGGCTATAGCCAATATGCAGACAGAGCTCCTCTTGGTTGATTCAACTTCATTTGAAGCCATTAGCTGATTTCAAATGGCTGAATTTTAAGTTTGGTAAAGGCATGTCATAAGAGGATAGACAGAATATTAGTAGACACACTTAATTTGCTGAGTTTGGGCTCATGCCCTCCTCTCATGTCCTTGGAGTCCTGAAATTGGGAACAGAAGGAATCAGCTGCCTATTATCTCTTCATATACTCATCATTCTGTGTTTAGACATTGCCTCTTTGGGTTCTGTGCTTGGTATATGGGAAAGCATAACCCTGTAAATCCTTCTTGTTAGCTGGGAGATTATTCAAGGACTAGGATTTAAGTTGGATATATAGATTACAAAATAATAAGAGAACAGGCTATCAGATAATCACTGTGTTTTTATTTCTTTTATTGCTGATTTTAATCACGAACCAGCTGTACTCTTTACTACATCACAGGGTCTACAAATGTTCTTGAATCTTTTAGAAAATAGTAACAAAAGCTGCTCTGAAGTTCTTGACTTTATTTCATTGGCATATCCATCATAAGAGGCTATTAAGGAAATTAAGCAGTGATAGAGTGAGAACTAAATTTGTATGAGGCACTAGAAAAATTCTGATGTGCAAAAATTGTTTGAATAAATGGCTGGTTTCCAACATCACTGAAATTCTGTAGCTAGTATCTAGAGCCCAAAAAAAATTGCTAGAGCTGATGGTGGGTAGGGGAGAGGGAGGGATTTTTTTTTTTAAGAAGGGATTTGTAATTTTTCAGGCATAAAATATTAATTGGAAACAATTTGATCTCATGACCTTCTAAGCATTGTGCTGCCTTGGGGCAGAATATTTCAAACAGTTTAATCTCGTGCTTACAGAAGGTAATGCTGGTCACTCTCTCCTGGGTTTGGCTGGGATAGAGTTAATTTTCTTCCTAGCAGCTGGTACAGTGCTGTGGTTTGGATTCAGCATGAGAATAATGTTGATAACACACAGATGTTTTAGTTGTTGCTAAGCAGTGTTTATTCTACATCAGGGACTTCTCAGCTTCTCCTGTCCTGCAGTGAGAAGGGTGGAGGCACACAAGAAGTTGGGAAGGAACACAGCCAGGGCAATAGACCCAAACTGGCCAAAAGGATATTCCATATCATATGACATCATGCCCAGGATATAAACTGGGGAGAAAACTGGTTTGGGAACTTGTTGGGTACCAGTTGGCAAGTGGTGAGGAATTCCTTTGTGCTTCACTTGTTTTGTATATTCTACCTCTTTCACCATTACTGTTATTATCATTATTTTTATTATTATTATTTTCTTTCTGTCCCATGAAACTGTCTTTATCTCAACCCATGAGTTTTCTCATTTTTACTCTCCTGGTTCTCTCCCTCATTCTGTTGGGAGTGCATGGGGGGAGCGAGCGAGTGGCTGTGAGGTGCTTGGTTGCCAGCTGGGGTTAAATCAAGATACTTTCTCTGGCTGAGGCTTTTATGGAGCACTTTCCACTAAAAATATTTTTAGATCAAATTGGAAGTGCAAATTAGGTGAAGAAATTGGAATGAAACTCACTTCTAAGCTGTTACTCATCATTTGGAAAACAGGCCCACAAGGGAAACCAGGCGCAGGGATAAACTAAACCTTAACCATGAAGAATTTAGAGAAATAATGAAGTTGAATGTGGGAATGACTAATCCTAGCCTAAATTTTAAATTTTGGTCAGCTTCTGTTGAAAACCATACAGCTAATAAAACTCCCTCATTAGGGTATTCTCATTTCTTTGCCTTTCTGCTGTTTGTTTACTCGTTTGGGTTTTGTCCTGTTTTGCCAACCAGATCTCTACAGCTGTGTGAAAAGACAGGTTATAACAAGTGAAAGTAAGTATTGAAAAACAATTTTGCTGGAAAAATAACTGGACCTGTTTACATGTATTTCTGGATTCTACATTGCTCTTGTCTTGGGAGAGGAAACACAGAGAAACTCTTGGTCAGCCAGCTCAAACCATCGCTCCTAACCATCAGAATTTGATGCTGAAGAGATTTCATCTTAATTGATTCCCAGTGTAGAGTCTGTACTGCTTTATTTGGCTCCTGCTCAGAAGGGGAAATAATATCTAGGCAACAAAATGTTTTGTGCTGTTTACCTCAAACTTAAAAACAGCAACTCAACAACAAGTAGCTTGAAGGCCAAAATTAATTGTGAGAAATCTTATCTCATAAACACTTATGAAAGACAAGAGCTATGAAAAATAGGGTCAAATACAGGATGTCTTCTGCTATCCATAGGTGTAACATCCTGGGGGGGGCTCAATATATGTGGAATTTTTCTACATAAAGAAACATGGTGGTTACATGGATGAGTGGAAGATGGTTTATCCCCTCCCCACTGAAGTTCAAATTACTTAGTTGGTTTTTTTCTATTCCTAAACTCCTGGATGCCTCAGATCTCTCCCTCAGAGCATCATATACATGGTGATTTGACTGTCTGCCAGGAAACTGGTGATAAGCTAATTTACTGAAAGGAAAACACACAGTGATTGCAAATGAACAGTGAACCTTCAAGTGTGGTCAAGGGTCTTGTCATACTTGTGGATTTTTCTTTGTCATGATGGGGATCGTGCTCCACACTAAAGCAGGTGCCAAAGGGGGTCTGGTGGTGCTGTCTGCTGGCCATCATGGCTGCAAAGATATTACTTTGGTGCACTTTTTGTTGACCAGTATTTTTTTTTTTCTGAGCAACATAGCTTTTGAGTGCCCCCCAGGCTGAACCTTAAACTGCTTAAAACTGCAGTGGAGTTTAATCCTGGAAAGTCTAGTTAATGTTTTCCCTGCTTCACATTTGACATCAGAACAGTCACTGAAAATTACTTACATATGGGAATATTTGGATTCTTTTATACCTGACTTCACTTTTACCTCTGGGTCACATTTGCCTCATTGTCACTTCATTTCTTTGCCATTGTGGAATATTGGATATTGTTGATTGTTGATGTTGATCCCTCCTGAGTTTAAACAATTTAATCAGTCATCCTGCATCCTCCCATACGCAAGTCATCCTATCCTGTTCCAAGATGAGCAGCTCAGATGGTCTGTCTTCTGAAGGGCTTGGCTCCATCAGTGGCCTTTCACTACAGAAGGAGTAAAGTAACTTGATGATTAGGCTATGCTGGATGCCTACACTCTCAGTTGGGGACAAATTCTACCTCTCTAGGAGAAAGGCAATTTTCATGAATGGAAAACACAGGTGATTCCTCAGCTTTAAATCTATCTGTGGGGAAATATAAGGAATACTGAAAGAAAGGTATTAATTTGATTTTAATTGAAAGTATAGATTAAGTATGTCTAACACCTGGGGGAAATACATATTTATTGTGTGTCTTTACTGAGTTCTGGCACACTCTGTGTCAAAAAAGGTGCAGAAGGTGACAAATTATCTTCTGTGGACGATTCTTTTGTACATATGTGTGGTTAGATTTGTTAAGGAGTGCAGCTCTTGGTGCACTTCTCACAGGAACAGAGCATTTCCCAGGGAAGGGAAAGGTCACCTTTTTCTAGCTTCAACTGTAAATAACCAGTGTGGAGTCCAGTAATTCATAACTAAATCATGTCTGACAGAACCAATAAGTCCGTTCTGTTGTGAATGTAAATATCAGAGCTGAACTTATTAACCTATGAATGCAAAACCTCTCCAGAAAGCTCACTTAAAATTAAGGCAGATGATAACATATTTATGCTTTTTCTCAGAGCTGAAGAGAATAACTATGTACAAATATATACACTTCTGATTAAGAAAACATCTGTTTGTGTCAGGAGTTGGTGTTGATATTTTTAATTTCCTTGCTTTTGCTTTTCACATTTAAATGGCCAAGTTTAAGGTGGCACAATCATAACTCCATGAAGCAGGGCATCACTGTGCTAGAAATCCCCAAGCAGCCTCCAAGCGGTGAGCGGTGTCCATGTGGCACAGTGTGACGTCAAGAAGCCAGGCTAGCACAGGTCCCCAAAGCCATGTACTTGCATTAACTGTTCCACACGTGGAAGGAGCCCTGCTGGCACCAACACAGGAATCTTGGCACCGGGCTCCATTGCTTGCTGTCCTTCTCATTCCACAGCCCTGCAAGGCTGGTGAGCTGCCTGTATCTCACAGTTCTGCACGTGGCCCTGACCTGGGTGACTGCTGCAGCTGAAGGCAGAGACTGAAGACTGAGTATAATCATTTACTGTTGAAATTTAATCCTTGGTGAGCTGAATTCACAGAGTTACACGTGTGACTCTGTGAATAATGATAAAGCTGGTTGCCACATGAACGTATTACAGCGCTGGCTAAATATAGACACCCCATTAAAGTTCTATCTATGGTTTCCCTTAGGATCTGCTTGGAGATGAATTTTATCCTGAAGACACTCACTCCCCAAAATTATATTTAAAAAAAAATAAAATCTGAGCATGCAATTTGTTTGCATGCTTTGCATTCCTAAAAGGATGTAAAATTCACTGAATGGTGCTTCTGTTATGTATAGTTGTGTAGAGACACGTGAAAAGAAACTTACTGGAAAAAAAAGGTGGTAAAATTTCAGTCATGTATTAAAAAGTCTATATACTGGCCCAATTTGATTAAGACAAAATCCAAATGTACTACTTTTATTTTTTTTTAGATAAGTTAGGTGTTATTTTTCTTCTCCAAGTTTCTTTAGAAAACAAAAACCTCAACTTTCAAAACTGTGAAATGAAGAAGAGAAATCAGGGTTAAACCAACTCCTTCATTTTGTAGCACAAAATTTCACTTCCTGTAGTGCATCAGCACTGCAGCTATAAAAGAAAGCAAGCATGCAGTGCACTTGGCACAGCTCTCAAGAAATAATTCCTAGCAAATAAGATCATTTTGCAGTAGGGTCTTAATTAGTTTCTTGAAGCCAGAAGAGGAGTTCTCCAAATATCCTTTCCCTCCACCCTTTTCTGTGGTAGCAGCACAAGAGAGAGGAGCCACTCAGTAGTCTGGGATTAACTTCAGGCTCAGTACTGGGCCTTTGTATGCCTTTTGCATATGGATGTAGCATTTATCAGTAACTTCAATATTAGAAATACCTGAAGGCCCCCTGTAATTTGTGCCTTTGTGTCAAAGTTAATATATTCTTACTTGTGTCCTATGAAAGTGCATGGAATAGGGCAGGCTCTTTCTACTGCTTTACAGAAGAGGCACAAAGTGTGAATAGACACAACAAATACTTCATTTTGATGCTGCATTAATTAATTTTCAGATCCATGGAGAGAATTTAGCTGAGACTTGGATTTAATTACCTCTGATAGTGAACCCTACATCCAGACTTAAAGGCATTTGCTATTCCTGGCAGAGGGCTGAGGGTCTCACTGAAAAAGCACTGTTTTGGAAGAGGATATTTTTCACAGTCCCAGGAGCTCCAAGGTAATCCTTAGAATTTTGAACAGTTAATTTTGTTTGTACTTTGGAGGCCAACAGACTGAATTCATGTCAGACAGTGGTGAAGGGAAAATATCCATCTGGGAAGTGAAATGAAGGGCACTGTGAGCACAAGAAAGCAAAGCGGTATACAAATACTGGAGAAAAAGAAAAGAGAGGAAAAGCGTGGATGTTCTTCCTCTCTCTTCCTTTTGATCCCAGGAATCCTTCAATGCTACCTCACAGGAAACCAGTGTGACACCTGACCAGAGAGTCAAAGGATGAACCTGCAGGAGATGTTTCATCTAAGTGCAAAGTTAGGCACAAAACTTGAGAGGGAATGATGCCATTTGTACCGAGAATATTGCTAAGGCCAGGGAATTGGAGGCTTCACTGTTTCACTAAACTGTGCCCCAGGGAGAGATGCAGCATTTGCTTCTCATCCTTTCCTCTGCCCATTGTTCTGCTATGCAAGATATGCCAGCAGCAGCAGGGAGGTGGCAAGCCACAAGTATGCTTTTCCTCCAGACAAATCATATTGTGGGAGATTAGAGAGGCTTCAGCTACTTGGTTTGTCCAAAACAAGGTAAAAACTAAAGACTGTTCTTTTACTAATCAGGAAAAAAACATTGGTAATGCTTAAATTTTTGATGCTAGATATATTTAATGAGAAATTGGGTGATTTTTTATTTTTCAGATGAGAAAATAGTTGTGCCCCCACACAATTATTCTCATTATTAAGAATAATTATTCACCCAATATTCCCAGTTATTTCCATTATTCTCATGAAATACTTCTTACAAACTGTCTAGCATTCTTGACTCCATTCTACCAGTCAAGGTGACATAGGTGTAGGTGATCTTGCCTTGGGTCAAGAGAAAGCACAAAATTATCTTACTTCACACTTTATTTTCTGTTTCATTTTTCTATTTATTGTTGGTTTGGAGAAGCATATTCTCATATTTTTGGAAAGCAAATCTCTATGAGGGTTGTTCAGGGTAGGAGAGTGTGGCCATACATGTTCTCCAATGCATGTTTTGGTTCTCATCAGTGCACTCTGACAGAGTTGCATGTCTGAGATATTCTCAGGGGTCTATTAAAATGTTTCACTGTAATGTCATGGTCATAAGGCAGCAAAACTCTGCTTTTATGGGTGGGTAGATCCAAGTCTTGTAGCACCATCCCTATGAACTGAACTCAGACATAACTGCTGTACTCTACTGCTCCTTCCACTTTGATCTTCTATTTTATACTCAGTGCAGCTACTGAAGTGAATACAAAACCTCAGCATGAAAAATGGTTTCAGTGTGGAAACCGAGTTCTTCATTTAGAATTTAAAAATGCAGGCTCTGATATCTGCCTCCTGAGGCAGGGGGTGGATAAAAGAGAGTGAGAGAAAAGGGGAAAAAAAGAAAAACTAATAAATTTATGTTTTGCAAATGCAGTACTGTTGACTAGGTCCATTGGGCCATCAATGTTGTTAGCTGGAATGCATGGGATTTGAAAGTGGTTGAAAAACAAGCAGTGTATGTTTGTATGGGGCCACTGTGGAATTGTAAGCACGAAGCAATATATCATTTTGAGGAATGAAAAATATTTAGGAATTGGAAGTTATTGTCTTCCAATATTTGTCTGCCATCACCTATCCAAGGCATGGTGCATATCAGGGAGTCAGCAACAGGCATCATGTTTTTGCTGTCTCTGCTGGTGTTTTCATATATAAGACAAGTAACTTTATTTTTCATCTTTAGAAATAAAAGGGGACTTTTAGAGTACCTTAAAACTGTTTTTTAAGAGTAGCAGAGAGCTAGCAAGATGCAGGAGTTTTATATTTTTGATTTTTATAACTTTAATGCTAAAATAGAGCCATGTTTGCCTTGCTTTGACTTCTGCTTTCCACAGGCAGCTCTATACAACTACCCAGTCTGTGTGCAGTCAGCTTGGCTGAGCTGTCTGCATTCTGGGTTAGATTCTTACTGATTGTCTGGACAGCTACCTTGGATGCTTTCAATAGCACCAAGAAAAGAATGTGGAAGTTATCCTCTTGTGTTCCTGTGAAAGAAACCAGTGTAGTTACCTCTTTTTCCCTACCAAATTTCCTGTTCATGAACCACTTTTTTTTTTGGTCACCTGTTTTCTGCAATAATGATGGGCTGGCTTTCTCTTGAACCATCTCATTTCCAACAGATTGCCTGTGAGTCCTTACTTTTTTCACCACCAGTTCCATCTGTAATATTACTTTGGTTTCTATAGAGGTTGAAAGCAAGCACACAACCTGGAAAGTGAACCCAGACATTCCAAACTTTGAATTCAGCCAGACAATGAAACTTATTTGGGCTTTTTGATGAATGATTATATAAATGCGAAAATATCCACAGGTTGTTTCATTCTGCCTTGCTCTTTTCAAATTCCTGTAAGTCCAAAGAAGGTAGTCAGATTAAGTGCCAACTAGTTGTATCATTAATAACTATCATCAACATCTCTCCATAAATTTGTGTGTTGTTTCTCTCTTTACAGACTGATATTTACATATGTAATGTATATTTTACATGCTGCTCATAATGAATCATTTTGCTCTTCTTGCCAGCTTGAAATTGAGCAAGAATTTACAAAATCTCATGAGTTTCCAGTGCACTTCATTTAAATTGCAGAGCAACAGAAATCCTACATGGTAAGAATTAATGCAAAATACACAAAAATTAGGGAAAAGTTTACAATAAACAAATCAGTTTACCAAATAACTCTTGATCTAGGAACATACATGCTAGCAGCTGAGCTGCCTAGTGAAAGATGGTGATCTTAATCCTTAATTAACAATTGATTTTTTAAAAAATGCTGAAGTTTGCCTAAAGGAAACAAATAATGGTGAGATGCCTGTCTCATCTTTACTTAAGATTGTGTTATTTTATAGTGGAGAACGAGCACTTTGCAATCTTGTTTTCTTCAGAATTTAATAAGGTTTTGTAAAATATCCCTGAGATCTGTCAGCTTGCTGTGAGGACAGGGTTGGGCACCATGTACATGTGAGAAATGGGAGTATTTACTTCAGAATGATAGTTCATTTAGTTCTAAAGTTCTTTATCTATGTGATAATGGCAGATCTTTGAATAAATCACCAGAATTAGTTCACCTGTCTTTATTCAAAGTTGTATGCAGTAACAGTAGGGAGTGATTTGAGAGATACTTGTGGTTTGAACATAAAAGCCAAAGTAGATATTTCCTCGCTTTTTGCCAACCTACTTCCAAAGATGTGTATGCAACATCTTAAAGTATTTATGTTTTGTTTTGTTGTTTATTGGGGGGCTTTTTGGTAGGTTTTTTTTTTTTTTGCCTTGGCAGAGTTGCTGGAGATATTTATAGAAATAAAAAGCAGATACTTTCTTGAAGCTTACAGCTTGTGTACATTTTGTAGCACAATGAATTACTTAGGGTCAGCAGCAATATTGGAATAGCAGCTGATGATGTAGCCCTGCAGGCTTTTGAACTTGTGGTTCCCCTTAGAAATCTGTACCCAAGTACAGACTGAGCACAGCATGTTCACAATCTCAATTTTATATGTTAGATATTAAATGAAAGCTATAGAAAGGCTAGTTAGTAGGTTAGTTGTTGCCTATATGTTTATAATCAGAACACTACGCTGATTATTGGTCTCAAATCCATTTTGTTTAAGATAGAATATGAGATGATCATCTTGGGAATGCAACAATCATGTGTCCACCCTGTGCTAGAGAAACAGATTCACTTGGTGCTACCTAGTTGACCAATTTTTCTGGAGAATTTGGAGATTTTGATGAAAGGGTGTAACTTTTAGTATTAAGCCACATGCATGGAAGCTAGGTTTTGCCTCCAGAATGCTGCCATTATCACAAAGACAACGATCCAGGAGACACTACCTATAGGCCTAAGGAAGGATGACAATTCCTTAAGGACCCTTAAGGATTCCTTAAGTGTGGGGTGAGAGAGAGGGTGATCCCAAGCTCATTCCACCTTGATCTGAAGCCTTTGTCTTCAAGAAGATGTTGCTGCACCCATGGGAGAGGAAGGCAAGTGCACAGAGGCATATCTCTTGCCCGCAAGCAGCACTGCATATGTGGGCTGTGCCCAAATAACCAGAGATGGAGAAGACCCAAATCAAAAATAATGCCCAGGCAGACCCAAAAGGTCCTGCCTGATCAGGGATGCTTTGAGACTGAAGCCAAACAGCTCTCAGGATTCAAAGGGGTGACTAGAGTGAGTAATTAAAAACTCACTCCAGTACTGTAGTACTGGTTCTTGGCTGACTTACAAACTGCCCTCTGTGTGCTGAGACACTGACCTCAGCCAGCATTCGCAAGACTGCTCCCAGAAGTTTTTCAATCTGCAAGATAACCAATATTTTGGCAAAGGTTCAAGACTTCCATGTGTGTACGTGGTATTTATTTCTTTATCCTGAGATGTAGCGTTGTGTGAAACTTCTGTCAAGGCATTAGTATGTGTCAAATTTTAAGTCAAGCAATTTAGGCTTCCATGGTACTTGTTATTCTACTGATTTTTTTTTTCCCCTCTGGGTTTCAGAGAAAATGAAGGTCAAAAAGCAAATGCAAAAATCCTCAAGTATACAGAGAGAGAAAATATACCTCACTTCTTATCCAGTTAGTTCCATATCTATTCCTACCCTACACATCAGTGGAGGATTGAGTACAGCTGACAGGGATGGAAGAGTAGCTTCAGACAGGCAATAGTTTAGGCTGATACAGGCTGTTCTGTCACTTGACAGTCTGGGAGCTAAGGAGGATTTGAGGGGAAGGATGAAAGGCTGCCCTCATGTCAGCCCTACCAGCAGCACAGCTTACCATAGCCCCTGCACTTCTGGTACTTTGCTGGTTGCGCAGCTAAGAAAGTGAAGTAAATGTGGAGTCTTTTTTTCTGGAGCAAAGCCAGCTCTTTCTTTCACAGAACAGCAAAGCTAATTGTATCCATGACCTTTTTCTGACTTGGACTTCTGATCACTTTAGCAGTCTTGAAGGTTGTAATAAAACTAAAACAAGTATCAAGCTGAAAACAATTGAATTATTTGGACAAGGGGGGTAGAGAAGTGGACTTTCAAAATGTAGAGCAGTAATTAAATAAAAGCTGAAAATCCAGATTTGGAGGAGTCCTCAGTTCTTGAAGTTGAAAGGAACCCTCTGTGCTGATGTCAGAATCTTTGTCACCTGTAACCTGGTGTCATGCTCTGCTTTAATATGTCCGTGGTGTCTTTGCAATGACTATCTACACCAATGGGATGGAACTATGTCCAGAATGATGCCCTGCCTCCTCTTCAGACCTGCAGTACTCTCCACCCTTGAAAGTCACAGTGGCTCCCATAACTTATTCAGTGTAATATTTACACATGGATTGAAATTCTGTTTTGCTACAAAGTTACCTCAACAAGAGCAAAATTGAAAACATCAAAATTTAAGGGGTGGGGGTTATTCCTGCTCTTGGATGTTATATAGAAATTATATACAAAGACCTAGTGAGTTGGGAAGTTGCTGGTATCACTTTATACTCCTGGAAACTTGTACCTGGGCGAGGTTGCACCTTTTCAGTATTCCAAAACCTTCTTTTTCTCCTCTTCTCTTTTGCTGGTGTTTTGGATTGTTAGCATCTCAGAGGTGCTCATCTCCAGCTTCACTTGTCCTGGAAATCCAATTCAGAAGTTAATTCTACAGAAGAGCCTCTGGAAGTGAAAGCCAGTAATGCACCTTGATGGTCTATGGATGTTTGAGCTGCTCAGTAATATTCAACCATAAGTCCTATCCGAGTAACAGATAAGGTCCAATTACAAGAGCTCCAGTGGCAGAGACTCTGCTTATTATTTTCTGGTGATTCTATGTGTTATGTGAGCAATGCCCTATCTTGCCATCAAGATAGAATTGCTTCCTATTCTTGGAAGTGCAAGTCTGCTATGGGGACAGCGTTGCAGTGCTGCTCTGCTCTGAGACCTGACTGGGCCAGATGTATCTCCCTTCCACTGCACCTCTAAGGGTGAATAACCTTAGCAAACCCAGTCAGTCCCAGCTGACATGCTCTTCATCTGTGCCTCCGCAGCCCGCTGTGGTTGGCAAAGTGTTTAAGTAATGTTACAGGTCTGAGGGGGTAATATCACGCTCTCCTTCAGGACTCCTGACTTTCATGCTGAAAATTAAGCACTGGCTTTAGTCTAGTGTTTTGCTCCCCATCAGAGATTAAGGAGAAGGAGTAATGGCTGAGTGCATTACCTGGCCAGCTACCTTCCTAGTTCATTCTTTACACTTCGTTGGCAAATCCAAATGGCTGCCCTAAGCCAAGGGGGAGGCACCTGTTCTACTTTGTTGTGTTATTAAGCATATTTCTGCAACTGTTCTTACATTAAACTCTACTGTGACCTCCTTGAAAGGCTAAGTGCAACTTAGTGTAAGTAAGGGTTGAAGAATAGACTTCAAAGACTCTTTCATGTTATATTTTTATCTTTGTCCAAAGATAGGCTAGTCATATCCATAAAGCTGTGATTTCTCTTTCATAAACAAGGTTCCTTAAGATTCTCAAACAGCTTAATAACATCTATGACAGAAACTCTTATTTATGATGCTAATCAAAACCCTTTGGGATCCCTACAGACCAAATACCTAAGCTGCTGTCTCTACATCCTTCCTATCTTTATTCACAGCCAGGGTCCCCAGGCATCTTATAGACATATTCTCTATGAAGTTATTTTCACTTTGTTGTATTTTCTTAGAGCTCATAAAAAGATCTATGAGTAGAAAGTTGTTCTAACTCACCTCACATAAACATACTGATGCCTTTAATTCTCATAGTACCCTGCCAGACTTTTAAATATTCCATTATTTATTTACTACTGATTAGATGATGGATCTTTTTAAACTAAATTATCTCTTCTTACAGTTTCCATTATACCAGTTTCCTGTTGATGATGACAGTAAAAATGTGCGTGTATGGGATGGAATAATGAGCTTACTGAATAAAAAATAAGGTCAGATTTCTTCTATGTAACAATACAGCAAAGATAAAATCTTAGATATCCTTCTTTGCTACTGTTTAAAATGCATTGACCTCATCCAGGGATGCTGGATTCCTTGGATACATGCAGATAGTTTTCTGAGATTATTTCAAAGGTATCATTCCAATAGCAATGAAATATAACTAGTACCAACAGAGTCCAAAAATCCAAATTCATCAAGCTGTGGTGAAATGTTGAAAGCCTCTTAGATTGCTGAATTGTCTGCTTGAGATGTGGCTAGCAAGTTACTGCTTTTTCTCCTGACAGTCAGATGGTACAATCAGAACCTACATGACATATTTGTCTGTCTTCAACATTTTATCACATTGCTCTGTTCTTTCATCTAGAAACTAGTACTTGTCCTTCTATGCAAATATATCTATCTATTCATTAGTCTATCAGAATGTCTATAAACATTAGATTGTTTTGAGGAGGCAGTGCCTAATTTGTCAAATGAAAATATTTTTCTCCAGCTTTCTAGCACATGAACTGTGATGGATGCAGTAAAACCCAGAAGTTATGGCTGTTTAGCTGGTGGGTGCCTTGAAAATGTGTCACACAAATTACCCAGCTGGAGAGAATTGAAACCACAGTGAAAATCCTGCTATTATCTTCAAAAACATATGGACAGAAAAAAAATATCGACTTCATGTGGCAGTTGAGGCCCACTTTTAATGACTTTTTCAGTCACCCACGAGTAGGAGCTCAGTCGATGTATGAAGTACCCTGAATGATATTTCAATCCTTACATTTTACTGAAGATCTATTTTCTTTCTTGCCCTCATTGAAACCTCTTAGACTATCTGGTTACAAAATGTCTCAAAATATCCTCTGGCAGCCAAGTGAAAGTAGTAAAGTCGTTTTGTTTCTTTTGCCTCTTTTCCAAAGTGGAACCATTCTGAAATCCATCAAGCTGCATAACAGCCACATGTTGTGCATACCCTGAAATAGAAGAGGTGTAAAATGATGTTGGCAACACGAGCTATTATTAAGAGTGCCTATCCTTTGTCAGAGAGCTTTGGAAGAAGAGAGAGGCATTGCAAGGAATGATATTCACACCGATAACCACATGTCCATTTGTGCTCACACATGCACTTTTCAAACACTACAGTGTGTACTGACAGCTTGCAGAGAATCTGCTTCAAGAATTTCCTTTGAGTCATTTCTTAGCCTCCAGCAGTGTCTGGGAAAGGTGTTTGTGATCAAACTGAAATGTAAAACTGTGATACTATAAACAGTAGCAGTTCTACTTGATGGAGAATATCCTTCTCCAATACAACATTGAGTTCTTAAAGAGAGTAAAATCAGGGTTGTATTGACATTTCTTTTTTATCTGCTTACTCTAATAATTTCTTCCTCAGGTAAATATTGGTATTGTCCTGAAAGAAAAGCTGATTTTCAAATTACATTAGGTTTTTCTGTTTTTTTTCTTATATTACTTCTACTCTGATCTGTGGTGAGTCCTACACTTGGATATAACCTTTGATGACTTCCCTGCAAACTGTACATTGGATGACAATTACCCAGAGTACTCTGTCCTTCAGACAAAAAATGCCCAACCTGTCTTTCCCCGCTACATACATTTCCCCTTTCTTATGTTTCCAATACTGCACCTCCATCCAGGTATCACTTTTTCTGCTCATCCTTAGCCCAGTCCCTTCAAGCTCCACAGCAGCAACACAAAAACAGGAATAGGGAATTACTAATTTGTGTGCAGTTTGAAGGAGTTTGATGGCTGGATACTCTGGAAGTCCTAGAGCTGCATTTTCAAAGTCCTTTGGATGATAGCCACTATCAATTTGTCCTCTTGAAAAACAGTTAGGGAACAATCATAGCTGCCTTCATCCCACTGGTATTTGAAGTTTCCATTCCTAAGCATGGAACTACGCTGCTTGCTCAGAGGTCTCAGACACCTTTGGGCACCTGCCCGGGTTTGGAGAGGCATCTTGAGTGTTGGTCCCATTCCTCTGTTTGTCTAAGATGCCACCAAGCACCTGTGAACTACCAGTAGTGTCAAGACCTTTTTGTATCTCAGAGATGACCTTTAATCCTAGACTTGAGATTTTTATGGCCTGAATGAGAAATATGCATACTGCTTCTTTTTCAATCCATAGTTCAGTTTTTCTTTCTTTACGTAAATTGGACAATGAATTCCCTTCTAGAGTGTCAAGGGTTTGCAGAAGCAGCTATCCAGCATATATGTTACTATTCTGCACTGCTTTCTTATTGTGAGGCTGCAAAATGGAGAGGATTAAGAATTCTGCAATTCTGTATTCTTTTCTTACAAGAAAATGCAGTACATTATGACGGCTTTATTATTGAAGAATTAGGGAGAATAAAGCTACTTTAGAGAGGAGAATTGGTTCATTCCCTACAGTGCCTACTAAATACCTGCATACTTCTATTGTGAATACCAGCCTTGGGAGGATGGAGGTGTCTCCACTCTTCCTGACAGAGGCTCTGCCAGTGATTCTAGGCCACATGAGGTTTCATCTCCGGAAAAAAGAGTTTAAACTATTACTGATCATTCTTCAGAGCTCTTGCTCATTTTGTGTGGTCAACATTGCTCTTGTATTTATTTACATGTACAAGGCCATACATGCACAGGAAAAATGAGGCAATTACACATATGACTGCCAGATAAATTACTACTTGTAAGTTCAAATGTAATTTTCACTAACAGAGTGGATGGCTGTGGACCAGTTTGGTATTTGGCCTATAAGAGGCAGCTGGTGACAAGCTGTTAACAAAGGCAGATTGGTTTTGTTGGGACAACAGACTAGGCAGTTTTAGTAGTGCCATGTTTACCCACAGAAAGGAAATGACTGATACCAGACACCAGAAATGTCTTATTGTGGGTTTTATTCTCACCCATTTTCTCTTTAAAAGGAGTAAAACAGTGGCTGCAGTAACTTGAAATTTGGAACAGAAAAGGAACTGTCTGGTACCCCTATCACTCTTCCTTTGCTGCAGTTCTCCCTAAACCTGTGATTTCAATTTTTTTTACTTCAGATAATGAGTCTATACAGTAACTTTCACAACCCAGAAGGAAACACACCTTTTAACAGAAAGATAGCAGTTAAATCTCCAAGTGAGGGTTATATCATCCAGTTGAGTAAATGATGGGAGATACATGAGCCACTTTTTGGACAGTCATTGATTAAGAAGAGAGTTTAAAAGTCCTAAATAAATAACACAGGGGGAAGAATGATGAATTTAACAAAAATAGCAATTTGATAGAATAGGAGTTTCATGTGTGTTAATGGTCCAATAAATAGTTTAAATAAATAAATCTGCAGTAAATAAAGACAAGGAGGAAATGGCAAAGTAAACAAGTAGAGAGGACAATCATTTCAGAGAGCCTGAATGGGTGTTATACATACTAAATATTCAAGATAAATGCTGTTTCTATATTTCTATTGGAGCAGAAAAGCTGAATTTAAGAATCAGCAAAAGGCTGTGCCAAGGCTACAGCTTGAGTCGTCAAACATCAACTCCATATACCAGCCCTAACAGAAGCCTTCAGTTGGATATGGATGAGCTCCTCTTCAGGGCAAGATTTCTTTCATAGGCATCATGTTGAACACAGCTCCCCATTTTATGGAGAAATGTTAGAGAGCTGTTTAAACAGTTGAAAGTTATATAAAACACGGTAAGGTTTTTCAGGATCGTCTCTCCAGTACAATATTCCTCTGCCTTCTTTTTGTGGCGATGCTAAACTTTCAGAAATTATAAGTTCTGTGTTAGACTGCCTGATACTAACACAGTGCAAATATGGAGACCTTGCACCACAAACCAAAGACTTTAAGAGCTGGCTGAGCATGAGCCAGTGAGTGCCCAGGTGGCCAAGAAGGCCAATGGCATCCTGGCCTTTATCAAAAGTTGTGTGGCCAGGAGGACCAAGGCAGGGATTGTTCCCCTGTACTCAGCCCCACCTTGAACACCTTGAGTGCTGTGTTCTTTCTTGAGTCCCTCACTTCAAGTAAGACACTGAGGTGCTGGAGTGTGTCCAGAGAAAGGCAAGGGAGCTGGTGAAGGGTCTGGAGCACAAGTCCTATGAGGAGCAGCTGAGGGAGCTGAGGGTGTTTAGCCTGGAAAAGAGGAGGCTGAGGGTAGACCTTATGGCTCTCCACAACTGCCTGAAATGAGGGTGTGGCAAGACAGGGCTCAGCCTCTTCTCCCAGGCAGCCACCAACAAAACAAGAGAACACAGCATCAAGCTGTGCCAGGGGAGGTTCAGGATGGACAGAATTTTGTCACTAAAAGAGAGGTTAAACATTGGTGTGGGCTGTCCAGGCACTGCCATCACTGGGAGTGTTCAGGAAATTAATGGATGTAGCATTTAGTGCTATGGTTTATTTGGCAGGGTGGTGTTCAAAGGTCAGATTCCATGAAGAGGACTCCATCTTGGACATCTTTTCCAACCTTAATGATTTTATGATTCTATTCTATAATTTTGTTCTATGATTCTGAGGACACAAACTGTGCTTCCCTGAGCTGTCTCTCTAGTAACATTCCTGTGGTGCAGCATACCAGGATATAACCATGTGTCATTCTCATAACAGGACAGTGTTCCCAAGTATGCCTGCCTAATTCTGTTGATTCAGCTAAGACAGACTTGGTTTAGCTTAAAGCAAGACTGAGCATGTCTCCTGGAGATGCACTTACAACTTTGAGGAATGAACACAAATGATTGCATAGGCCAGAATGCAAAAATTCTAGAAAACAACTGTTCTTACACCTTGAAAGCGGGTGAATGAATGGCCCATATTCAAGGCGAAAAGTTGTCTTTTCCTGAAGCAGAGCAGGGCAAATGCAGTCTGAGAAAGAGATATAGAGCTGCTCTTGTACAGTCAGATGCCCCATTTAGGGACATTATAGGACAACTGGAAGCAATATATTTTTTTCCTGAATAACAAAATTCTTTTGAATATAATTTGTATTTTCTCTTATTCCTGAGGATTTCCAGGTAAGAACTGTCTTTTAGTAATGTATAATTTTCTGCTCACAGACTAATCAAATACAAATCTCTCAAGAAATCTGTGTTGCTGTTAGAAAACTATGAAATTACTTCAGCTAAACCCACATCATTTAACATGCGTACGAAAGGAATACCACACTCATTTTGCTCAAAATTTGCATCTTAGCTATAGTTTGAAGACTGGCTCATTAGTGATATCACTGGAGTGGGGGATTCTTTGGTGCTCTTTACAGTTATGAGTGACAAGATCACAGAAGGCGATTTCCAAAGACAGGTTTTCATCCTCAGGGTATGGTCAGTCTAGGCTGTTCCTTGGTTTTCAGTTAGAGTTCGGGGTCTCACTTTTAACCCAGTGCATTTCAAATAATCTGCTTGAGACAGTCTGCCTTTCCCACATACCAGAGCCATTTTACATGAAGATTTCTGTTTTAAATGAGAAGGGGTTAAATACTTGATATTCCTGTGCTTGGAGTTCTACACAGTGTTGAACCTTTTTTTCTTAATGAAAAATGCATTTAAATAATGTAGGCTTTTCTTATTTTGTTGTTACTATTGTAACACTATAGATTGCTCATAATATGTGAGTGCCTATAGCTATTTGGAAGCGTGGGTACTATCATGTTGACTATAAAACTAAAATAACAGAAATACATGATTTATGGGCATATGATGTAAGCACTCAAGAGGCAGGCTGTTTGTAAGAGAAACATAATTCTTTTATTAACTTCCAAAAGCATCCTGCTTACTCCTTTGGGAATTCACAGAGAACACGTGCATATATAACAGCATAGGAGCAGTGCAAGTAGGGGTGTGATTATAGGAAATAAAATTCTGTTTACTATCTATGACATCTTTGTTGATTATTCTTGTCTCTGTGCCAAAAAGAGTCAGAATATTGCCAGGAGTTAGTTCAGGAGAGCAGATCATAATGAGTATGATTGTGATCCCTTTATATGGAGAAGAAATTTTTTTTTCTTTCCGTCTTCAACACTGGAATTAAATCTTAATTTGCTCTGTATGGAGCAAAAATAACTACCTATTTGCAGCAGAGCCCTTACCAACATAAAGACAAAAAAGTGAGCTCATATTAAAGGACCCTGTTTCAACATATTTGGGCTCAATCATTGATTTTTACACTTGGCCTTTGACATGTCCCTTATTTTCCCTGCTGAAAATCCTCTGTGAAGCTGTTTAATAATATTAATGTCTTTAGCTAATTTATTAGAGAATACACAGAATCTGGAATAGCTGGGGTTAGACTGTGCTGTGAAGGAGCCACTTTATTATAACTGGCCTGCAATAAGAAGGACCTAGTCCAAAATCCTGCTGTGCCTTAGATTTCTGATAGCAAACAAGAGGAATGAGGTCTCCTGATCTCCAACACATGCTAGAAAGCCTGCTGATTTAGTCAACAATGGATCATTATCTAAAGTGTTTATTGGATTCATTAAGCACTGAAAGCTGTGGATGAAAAAGAGGGGCGTGCTTTAATTTCCTCATTCCTGCTGCCACTTTTCTCACTTTCTTCACACTGACATTCCTGCTTTAATTAAATGTTCAGCTCCTCCTTGTGATTTCAGCACACACCATTTCAGCAGCACAAAATGATGTTTCTTTCTGGCAAAATACGTCTAGACTGCTAGTAGATCCTCTTGTGTTTCAGAGCTTACTTTCTGGGATTGTCCTCCTAAATATTCCACTTTTAGTATATTTGTCTGACTTTCGCTCTGAGTAAAAAAGTATTGCCTGGGATTGGCTAGACAAGCCCGCTGTGCAGAATTGATTTTCATTTTTTTATACTGATGACTCCTGTGCTTCTGTTGCAAGTTGTTTGCCTCTTGATGGGCTCTCTTTCACACTGAAAGCCCAAGCAGCATCAGTGAGATGATCTACATTAGAACTTTAGAAACCACAAATACTGAAACCCTTGAAAGAGAGGACAACTAAATGTTTAAAATACTATTTTTAGTCATTTTAACCAGTTCCGTGTATTTGAGGGCTGACGGTAATATCTGTCTTTTATGTTACATGCCTAATTATTTGACTTAAAAAACTAACCTATAGTGGGATTGGTATCCAGAAGTGGGAATATGATTTGAATACAAACTTTCTGAAGGCAGATGAGCCAAATTATTTGTTCAATATCACTGAATTTAACCCAACACAAATTCTCCATTTATTCCTCTATAGCATTTTGAGAGGGCTGCACTTTGTAGTCAAACTAAATGAGAAAGACAGAATACTCCAGGTGCTGGCAGGAGGTTTCAGCTCAGCTGTCTTTTATTCTTCCTTTTTTCTTTTTTTTTTTTTTCTCGATGTTTAATGTAATTTCTTACTGTTTACTATTTTTTGTCATTCTTCTATTCTACTGCATATAATGACTTGAAGGTGAAGATTCACAGAAATTATTTGTTCAGGTTTCCCATAATTTATCATTTATGTCAAGTTACTGAGAAGTTCTTCTTATAACAAACAGAGAATAAGAGCATCTGGAGTGGGTTTTTTTTTTCTGGAATAGTGGCAAAAACGTGAGTGACCTCACAGAGGTCTGTGATATCATCAGTATTTTGTTTAAAGTGCAGTGGAAATGAATATTTTCTTTCTGTTCAAGCTTCCTTCATAAGACTACTTTTCATAGCTTTGTGCTTGTCAAGGCTCATTGAGTAAAAGTTTGAGGCAATAAAGCATTATAACTATCTCAGCACATGACCTTCTATCCATCCCTATTTAAGATCCACAATTACTTCTTGCTGTGTTTTCTCTTTTTTATTTATAATCCCTTTCTGCAGTTAATTTTTATCTCTATATTCTTTACTATATTTGTGGCTTAGAAAGGTTTTATTTTTATACTCTTGATGCATGTTTTCAAAACCAGCTTATTAAACAGAAGGTAATATTATTTTTAATCCTAAAATTTTCATGGGAAAAAAAAAATCACATCTTGTTACTAAAGAATATGTTTTACTTAGCTAATGTCTAAGAGGTCCAAGTCTTATTCTCCAGTACTGGGGCAAAAATACTTGTATTGTGGTATTAAGAAACCAAGTTCTTATCCCCATATTTTACAGAAAACAGATTATCTGTGTTGGATATCAGAAATGAGGAATGAAAATCCAAAATGCTTTCCCCCTCCTTTTTCTGTATTCTAGAGCATCCTCTTATCTTTTTCAAATTTTGAAGCTGTTGGCAGGAGTCACTGAGATTACACGCATTCTTTGACTTATGGCTCTTCTTCTGAAAACTTCTGAAGAGCTTAAATGTCAGCAGTTTGTCAGCCCTAGTAGATACAAATTGATCCTCAATAAGGGAACAAAGGTTTAGGAAATACTGTTTCAAATTTACTAAGATAAATCTGTGTTCCTGAGAATTGCATTGAATATGCAAAATGTTGATGCCGTATCCCATTTTTAGAACTTAGTTTTGTTCTTTTCCTTGTTAGTATTATGGTTCAGAATGATAGTGAACTTTTAAAAAATTAATATTATTATTAATTAAATTATTAATGTTTAAAATTTAAGTAAATTTAATTTGTTTAATTAAATTAATTAATGTAATTAAAACAAGAGAGCCTTATTAATTGAGCTCTTCAATCTTTTCACATCCCTTTGGAAGCCTTTTATTCGCAGTAAAAGCACTTCACAGTGTGCTGTAGTGGTACAGGGAGAAAGAGCATACGTGTCCACTTGTTCAGATGTTTAGAAGTATATAGTTTGTATCAAAAATATGGATATTACTCAACAAGTTTGAGGAGGCCTCAGACTGAAGTCACTCAGTGTCCAGGATGCTTTGTGTATTAATCCTTTGTTATGTATCTTCTTAGTTTGCTGATTTTTAAACTTAAGAATTTCTCACGTACTTAAATTGCAGTCAGTTAAGGTTAAAGAGATATTGCATCACTCAGATGGCAATAGGCATATGTGGTTTGGGGTAGATAAAATTTTTATGTATCTCAGATGGGCATTTTCACTCCTGTCTTATTTCAGTAGTTTCAAATGTGAAATATTTTTAATGAGCAAAGAAAGATGTTCCCTTTCTAAATCCTTGGGGTCTCAGAAATAATGGGCCTACCTTCATCATTTCCTGCCATCATGCTCTTTGCAGTTGTTCTATTGTTAGAAGCTATGTTTTAAAAATATCTGAACTTGCTTTATGATGGGAAGAAGTATTTTGGAAGACTAAGTGTTGATGAGGGAGCCTTGACTGTTCTGTGAGGAAGAATGAAAGGATTGGTTCTAAGGAGAATCAAAAAGATAAAAAAAAGGTGTTTGGCCTCAGACGGAGGATTAGATCTGTTTTATTTGCTCTTACCAGGAACAGTCTGACTTTATAAGAGTGGCTAATGGAAGTCTACTGTTTCAATTTCAGGAGTAATTCAGTAATCTGCTGGAGTCTGTATTTCAGAGTGAGATAGCAGAGATCCTTTTCCTTCTCTGTTACCATTTTCCTTACAGTCCTTTGGAGCTGGGTTGGGATCTGGGTCTCAGCAGTGGTGACACCAGCCACGCCCATGTCCCTTCCTGCATAGAAATTCTTCCCCAAAATATTAATTTCCCCTCCTTTCTGTTAAGTTCTTTCTTTGCCTGCGCCAGAGGTAAAAAGCAAAGCTTTATATCTCTGTTTCTCAGGTAACTTTTTTCAGCTCTGTTTCTTATTGTCTTCTCATCAAGTTGGTCTCTTCAGATGATTGGCATTCCTGGTGTGGAATACAGTGCTCAGTTGTTACTAGCCCTGATGTTCCCACTGAGAAGCTGAAAATTTGCCATCAGGTGGCTGTCCTAACTAGGAGATGATCTCTGGAATTCTACATTTTAGCTAGTCTTGTGCTATGCAAAAAAATTGTTTGCATCCTCTCCGATAGAGCTCAAGTTCTACTGAGGAGCAAAGCACAGAAGAGAGGATAAACCAGCTCCTCATTCAAACCAAATGCTGAAATTTCATGCAAGCGCCCTGAAGGACCATGCATGGTCACTTTCATAAGCTCAAACACATCCCCCAATGTGTTACAGATTTTTCTCTCTCTCTCTCTCTCTCTCTCTCTTTTTTTTTTAAAGATGAGGCATTTTAATAATCTGAACATTTTTTTTGTCTTTGTGTATTATGTTAGAAGTCGTAATTAGGAAGCAAAAAAAGAAAGTAATTGTGCAGTAATATGCAGTCACATTCACTTTGTTATTTCTCTTACTGTTTGCTAGTAGTACTTTTTACTTTGGAAATTTGAAGTATTTCTTCTAGATTTCCTCTAATAACATTTAGTTGCCATGTGTGGCTTGTGTCCTTGCTTTAGACTTTCCTTAGCTGCAGTTTCAGCAAAATACACAGTTTAGATTGCGGAGAGATGGTCTTAAATAATGCAGTGTCATTAGAGGTTTCTTGCCTGTGTTCATTATAGCTGATATTTTTCAGCTTTCTCACATTGCGCTGCAGAGGTAAATGTTTCCTTTATGCCTCTGACCTTTAATACATTCATTAAATTTAATGAGTTTAAAATGTAAAAGAAATATCATCTTGCCAAATAGCATCACCAGGACTCTTATTTAACACGAAAAAGAGGACCAGATTCACAAAGCAGGTCTATAGAAAACTACTTTGTACTCTTTCTACCTGCTATGATATCGTGTTGATACTGTATGTTCAGGTTGAAAAGCTAAAGAAAAAAATAACAGCAGGCACTTAAGCACCATTCTCCCTACGTAGTAGAAGAGAATTTGCTATTTTTCATAGTTAGCAAGGCACTATTTATGTCTAGTTGTGACCAAAGAGTCTACTACAAAATGAAAAAAAGTCTTGTCAGAGGAGTCAAACCTGGTTTGTCGTTTGTTCACTTTTTATTTTCTGGGAAGAGTTTAGCCACTGCTGCCTTAGTTGTGATTACCAGTAGTTCTTGAAAATTGTGCCAAAGTAATACACTGTGAAAAATTAACTTGCTTGTCCCCTTCAGAAAGATCTCCCCATTGTGTCAGGCTAGCGTGGTTTGGGAGTGGGACATGGTCCCTCTACTGTGTTACGATGAGAGAAACGCCTACAGTACCACTGCAGAAGAAACCTCCTTTCCAGGGACAGATTCTGCAAAGTGCCATCTCTCACTTTGTCATACTGGAGAGTGCTAAAGCTCTTCTACAGACAGCCCTTCTCTCCACCTGCAGATGTTTTGGTGAAGAGTGGGCTCTTGCCTAGCATTTTCAGCAATTATTTACTTTTTTTCTGCTGGGCTTGTGAAGAGGTGAATAAATTCAGACTGCAAACTCCATAGCTTCTGTCATTATTTTAGCCGTCAAAATTTTTAGTATGTGTGCAGAAACTGCAAGGAGTCAAGAAGAGGTGGCACAGTATCAGCAGTGACAATGCTGACATTGCCTGGGTTTCTAGTGGACTAATCACACTCAACATGACACCACTTTTGCCCATGGGCTCTTTGCCCCAGCTTCTCCTCCAACCTTCATGCTTGATCTCCTACCCTCTTCTTGAACAAGGCATCCTGATATAATCATGTTGATTCATGCAAGCAAAACCAGGAAAACAGCATGGAGTCAAATTATATTTGCCACTATTGGATTATTCATTCTGCGCTTAAGGCACATTTTTATCTGCTTCTCTTTGCCTTGATCATTGAGACAGTAAACTCTTCTGGGACAGGGACTGGTTTGCAGAAAGAAGAATCACACTCTGCTAATTGCAAGGGTGCTCCAGCAGTTGAGATAAAGATGAATTACAATCAGCAGATATGACGAAGAGGGAGTGACTCTGCTGCTTATTTCCTCATGATTTACATGCCATCTTGAGCACAGAAAATGCATGGTGATTAACTATCTTTTAAAGAAGGAGGACCAGCCATATTTTTTAGATAGTAATGCTGTGTAGACTTTCTGACCATAAAAAGAGGCAAGATACAGTCTTTTTATTCATTAAGTTTATACAGATCTTCAAAGGATTAAATATGAAAATGTTGACATTCTGTTGAAGCCTTCATAAGTGAAAAAGCAGAGAGGGGAATTACCTCAGAGTTATGCTTTGTGTGATTTATTTAGTTTGGGAGAAATTTGAAGCAGAGCAACTTGTGCAAAGCCACTACATACATATGAATTTTTGGGTATGATCAGAGGATAAAGATAACTATTGAATTTGTATTGATGATCTCCTACCCTTCTGCAATGACACCTCTGGCCATTTCAAACTGTGAGAACCACAAGATGTCTGAACAAAATTTTCTACTACAAGGAAGTTGCATAAAAGGAAGGAGACATTTTTTCACTTAACGTCTTGCAAGTCCACTGCCTAGACAAATCTGCCTAACTGGTACATCAGCTTTAGGGTCTTCTGAGGGAAAAGAATATTTTTTTTTCCTCTTTAATCCTACCATTCTTTAATCTGACACTGTACCATGAGCCAGCACTTAAATTCAGGGTGGCTTTGACAGATTTCATGCTTTATAACTCTATTTTCCCTATCTAATTCTCATATCCTAAACCTATGACTTCTTTTTCTGTTTTCAAACTCATATTTGGGCAAAAGTCACTGCAGCTTAATCTTATTGGATATTTATGAAAAAGGTTTTTTTTATGTATTCAGCAAGAGTGTAGTGAATTGGCTCAATTAAGCTCAAACAGCTTTACAGTAGATATTGTCTGTTCCATAATACTGCTCTGAACATAAAGTATGGCATTATACTGGAATTAACAAGCTTGACAGATGACTTTAGTCTTGTTTTGAATACATTGATTGACATGTCATTTTGACCTGAAAATAATAATGGAATGCTGGAAAGAGTCTACAAATTTAAGCATCAAAGAATTGCTCAATTTACTTCAATAGTCTTCAACCTTTATAATGCAACTGCAGAATGCATTAAAGATTATTTTGGTACTAGATGATAATCTAACTGAAAATATAATTTCCATGCCTATTCAGAATATTAATTATTTACCATTGCCTTTGCTTAGGCTATTACTAAATTCAAAGCTGAGGAAAACACTATATTACATGGAAACTTAATCAGATTTCATATTAATTCTTACCTCTCTCAGTTGCCCACATCTGAGAAAAGATAGCATGAAAAGTACTTTTTCTAAAAAATTTGGTTTTTTAATTGGATTTTACTGAGTATATTAGCGGACAGGAGGCATTAGGATCATCTGCCCTGATTTTGGTTAGGAGGTACATACTTTACTTTCAGTATCTAATGAATTCTGACAGCTCCAGCTTGTCTGTTTCCTCCTCCTTGGAATGCTTTTAACACATGACTTTCATCTTCTTGTCTTTGAGTTGGCCCATGGTATTGTGTGCTCACACGGAGTGCCATGACTCAATACCTATATAATGCTTTTCTAAGGAGTACACTGTGATTAACTTCAGCTTCTTTCTACTTAACTGCTTTGCATCAAGAGTATCTTGTGTTACCATCATTATTGTTCTTTGTATCGGTTTAAAAAGCTGAAGATCTTGGAAGTACAAAACAGATCACATGCTTTGTCATGGATCTGCTCTGCATCCATCGCCTCCTTGGTATGATTTCAGTAGAGGTGTTTTTGGTGTTTTTTTAAGCAGTTAGCAATTTCATATCCCTCAATTATCTCAGTTCTATCTTTTCCACATCTGTAGCAAGCCTGTTTCTTTTTGTAGAATAAGCAACCAAAAATATAGACAGTGATTGAAATTAATTTCCATTCCATTGNAGAGACTCCACCCCAGGGGTCCCTGCCCTTGGGCTCCTTCCAAGGCTTTCTAAGGGGGTAGGGGTTTTAGGGAAAAGGGTTTTAGGGACACAAACCACCGCAACAGATTGTGTTGGTATAATTTCTTTTGGGTTACAGTACTCAAAATATACTCACAGATTTCACTGGTATATAATCAGATTTTTTTGCTGATATTCATATTGCTCAATAATGGCAATACTTAGTCCTGGCTTATGGTATATTAAAAGGAAACAGCACTTATCACAATGCCTCTTTAAAAAGAAAATAAAAAACCTTCTCAGCTTTCTTATTTCATAATCCCTCCCTATTTAATTATTTTGATATGTTTAATTGCCTGACTCACTTATCTGCACAATTCTATGAGTCTGGCCAGTGCATTTTGAGTTTTGATTTTCCCCACTTCAAGTCACTGTTTACTGTTCATCCTTCTAATTGACATCAATCTCGACCTTCCATTATTTTAAAATTAAAATTTTCACTTTCTTTGCTCACATCGGCCAGGAGTAGTGAACAGCATTTAATCCCAGCATGCTGTAGCAGTTGAATCACTCTCTGTGACATTGAGTCCAGTCACACTTACCCATTACATGAGATTTTGTAACCAGTTTTTATCCTTCCATAACCAAATTTCCTAAGGTCTGATGATATTCCTCACAGTGAAGTGAGCCAATGGTATTAGCAGCCATGGATATCCAAGGATGTATTTTTCATTAATTTTCTGGTGTTGCTCTGAAAGTAATTCTCAAATTCCCAGAAATTCTCATCGCTCTTCTTTCCCTTTCTCTGAATATTGATAATGAAGAAGGAAAGCCATAAAAATTATGACTAACATTGCCAGCACCTTCCTCACTAATACAGCACGCCTAAATACACTAATACAGCAGTCCTAAACTCAGACTTTATTAGAAAATTCTTAGATATATCAGGTATATCAGGGCAGGCCTTTCCTGTGAAGTATTGCTACATATCCAGGAAAATGCCTGTGTGGTAGGAAATCCCCACTGCACTGGAGTTATACAATAAACTTCAGGTAGGCATTTGTGCTCCATTTTTCTATGGAGTAGTGACAAGATTATAACTATGCAGTTCAGGTTTTATTTAATCACTGATGGAATTTCTTTTAACAGAATAGTGTTTGTTTTATTTGGAGAACCCTGAACAATATAAATGGTATTTTCCTTAGTAAAAGATGATTGCTAGTGACAGACTGGCAGGAGAACAGCTGTGTTCTAGGACTTAATACTGCTCTGACAAAATAAATGGAACAATGATGGGTTTTGCCAGCTGAAGGTTGGTCCCACAACTTGCTTCTGCTGCCTGGCAGGAGGAGAGGGGAAGTATAAAGTTCTGTGGAGATCAGGGCATAAGTTAACCCTCTTCACAAGTGCAGCTGCCCCAGTGTGAAGCACTGCTGTGGTAGCTCAGCACCTTTCCAATTGCATCCCCTAGAATTCTTCTGGTGAGCCATTGCTGAATTTCTGAGACAAGTGAGCCCCTCTGCAGGCAAACTTGGGCTTGGAGGAACACAGTCTTGCTCCTTGTGGCAAGCCTGGTTTGAGCTGGCTCACCTTTCCCAGGATACTCCAGCCAGTCTGGCAGCACCTCACACTGGTATCCCATGGGCTACAGTTTAGGTCTCTCCACATCAGGGCTTTGTCAGCTTGTTACAGAATCCTGCAGGTTACTCTCTCTTTTCTTGAAAATGCCTCCACACACTAAGCTTTCTGTCTTAAGCTGTGTTACTCCAGCTGTCATTATCCCAAAGCAGACACAAGAGCAGAACTGTACAGTGGTTCGAGGAAAATACTACATAATCCAAAGAACTTTGTACATTTTCCCTTCCATCTCCAGAAGTGTGCCTCAAATTAAATATACTTGAAATTTGACAAACTTGTCCTAGATCAAAAGTTATGAACGGGAATGTATTTTTTGAAAGGCCTGTAATAGCACTGATTTACAATTCCTCATACAAAATATTTTTTATTGGACTTTCTGTAGTCTGTGTCTCTGCCATAGGCAAAGGAAAAATATTCTATTGAGCCTATTCTCTCTTCTTTGGGTTGTATATGCAGTCAAATAAGGCAGCAGATAAAGCAACAATGAAAGGTTCAGACTTTTCTGAAGTTTTTGACTAATAGTTATGAATGTAGAATGACCTTTCAGCATGATTTCAGGAGACTTCTGAATAAGCTTTCACTGATAACCTCTATAATTAGGATCTGCTCAGTGATGGTGTTTTCAGCCTGGTGTAAGCTCTCAGAATAAGAATCTTTAAGAGTGCCCAGGTTCATCAATTGAAAGAGAAAAAGCTAAGGCTCTGCATGGAGAAGCATGAAAGTTGCAATGAAAGCAGAGAAGTTCTCTCTTCCACCGAATTGTTTGATCAGCATATACTGCAGGTAAAACAAGTCTTAAAGAAATTGAAATTGAAAGTGATAAGAGGGAGCCTATTTTGTGAATCCAGATAAGAAAGGCTGCCAGGAGGTCTGTGTAGGATGAAGGAATGGACATGGAGGAGAATAAAACAAACACAGCATTGACACTGACTTGGCTTTTGTTCTTCAGTTTTAGTTCTAGTTTTTGTTTTGCTTTGCTTTTTTTTAAAGAAGGCTATAAATAATCTACCATGAAATGTAAAATAAGTGATTTCAGCATAACAGTCCCCTAAATCTTGCTCCAACCCCCCCTTCTTAGTCACTACAAGTGTACAAGAAATGTAAATCACTGAACTCGAAAACTTACAGCCTCAGTAACTGAGGTAACGGGGGTTTGTTTATAAGAATAGCATAGCACTCTGCAGCATAAACCTTCAATTAATCCTTTAGTGCAACCTACGACAATAGACTGCATGGCATTATCGAATTCTGTTTTAGCTGCACCATAAGTACAGTAAGTTAAAAGTGCTTCAGGCAGCTGAAATGACACACTTGAAATTTTTCGGTTGTGTTTCTCTGTTCTGCATCCAATTGTGCTAACAGGGGAAAAAGGTGAGGGGGAGAGAAGATCAGAGAAACCCACACAGGTTTTAAAATAGAATTTGAAAGGCAGTGTTCTTTATTTACGTATTTTACTGTGTTTTTTCCATTGTGTATGCATATAATCCTTTCAATCCTTGCCTTTTTACGTGGGTGTGGGTACAGATCCTTACCTAAGGCAGGCAAAAGAGGTGTCAGTGGGAGTGGCGCGGTGCCACTCTAAATACAGGTTACATCTAAAGGCTCAGTTTTGACAGCCTATGTTTTGGAGCTTACCCTAGATTCAGGTTAGGTGCGTAGGATGCATCTGTGGGTCAGGGAGAAACCAGGCTCACCCCTGTTTGCTCAGGCAAGACCTAGGTGTGCACCACCCTCTCTCTCCCTGTGTCCTGGCATATTGATACAGGGAGGGGGAAGCCAGCAGACAAGTGTTCCTATTGGGACAGTGAGGGTGACCAGGCATGTCATGCTCTGCCCAGTGTCTCCTTTTACCTTTGAGATGCCATACCTGGCTCAAGTTTCCTTGATATTCCTCATATGTGTCTGCAGCAGTGCTTATTTACCTTACTCTGGGAAAGCCAATGCCTTTCCTCTTACTATGAAGGAAGCTAGGACTGAATATATTTCCAGCATAGACTATTCAGGAAAATGTTTAATTTAATGGGAAGAAACTTCTGAAAAGATCTGTCTTTGGAGAAAAAGAATGTATATGGGATGCATACAGGAAATTATCTATAACGTACCTTTCTTTGTCTGTATTTCTATTGTGCAGCCTGAATTCTGTGAACATTGAATGTATGTCTGGCATAAGAATGCACTTAGTGCATCTCAAATATGATGGGATTATTTCTTTGTCCTCTTTTGGCTAGGCTGGCAAAAAACAGAAATATGTTTCTTCAGTTTATTTGTGTCGCTTGTATCTTCTCAGCCAGGATTTCCATTCCCACCTTCCTCAAAATCTTTTATTGCCCTGCATTATTTTCTGTCATTAGAGTTTTCCTACTGGTGTTCACCAGGCACACAGGCACATATGCATTTTCTGTGCACTGTAATGCAAACTACAGCTTTACCCTAATAGGAGTATTTGCATGAAAGAGGACCAGAGATTTTCAAATTTAATTTTATTCTGAAAAAATCCTGAAGGCCCTGAAGAAGATGTGCTAGGTGATTTTCATCCCACCACTTTGAAACAGTACTGATAATGAAATGCCCTGTAGGGATGGCTTTAGAGAGACCAGTACTCAGTATTGCAGTGCAGTGATGGCAGTGCCCGTGGTGCTTTGGACGTGTTATTGCCACTGCATTGTGTTCTGGAAGGTAAGAGAAACAGGCTAGTTATGGGCTGTTTGACCAGTATTGTTGGAGGGCAGTGGTTGTGATTTCTGCAGTCTGGGCTCCTCTCGAGCTCTTCTGTGAATGATAGAATCTAGGAGAAAGTAGCAGCATTACCCCGGAGAAAATGAACTAACAGATTCCTTGGAGTGTTATTTCTGGCAAACAATGTTTTTCCCTTGGATAGCTTTTACATTGCTGGAAGAGCCAGCAGGCATCAAAGTGCTAAGGCATGCTATGTTTTCAGGCACCTGTGAAGATAAATTGGTTGTGAATTTTGGGTTTTTGAGTTAAGTGCCCTCAGGACAGGAGATGAAAAATTAGTCCTCTTGCTTGTGAAATGTTTTCTGTGTAGCTAAAACAAATTTTTAAAACCTGGTAAGTTTCTTCCAGGGAAAAACAAATCTGCATAGAAAAATCATTTCCAGATTAACCCCCATTTGTGTGTGGTTTATTTTTTCCAAACTGATGCAGCGTGCTCCAAGGCATTTCATTTTACTTTCAGTATTTCTGTGGAGGATAAACTTCAGTCTCGCATGTACGATTTCAGGAAAATTTTATTTTCTTTCAGCATTTTGTGTCTATGTTAAGATGAGCTAGTCAAAGGTATGGATTCACTCCTCTCTTTCTCTCCAGGTAGCACCAGGCAGAATAGTGTGTACACCTTACCACCTGCAGTCACAACTGCAGCTAGACCTGTGCCCACTCCCTCTTCTCTCTCATAAAGGATAATTATTTTCTCTCACCCTTTATCTCATCTCCTCAGATTATTAACACTGTGGGGCAACAATATTTCTTTGCCTTGTGTTTTTATTGCACCTAGAAAAATGGGATTCTGATCTGTTATAGTTTCTGGAAAAAAACTGAACCAACTGCAATAAACTATTTATGCATATTACAAGGAAAGGATATGATTCCAGCTAGCAGGAAAACCACCACAGACATTATTTTGTCTATTTCAGGAATGGAAAGAAAAGACTCATGTTGTTCAAAAGGCTTTGTCTTCCTTTTATATTACTTTTTTTCTCCTATTATGAGTTGTTCAAGTGCTGCCTAAAGCAATTTCTAGATTTCTAATCTAATGGCCATGTTGTTAAAGGTCTTTTTCTAAGCCCCTGGCTTTGTTGTCTCTTAATCCCATTCATTTTTTCTCCTCTGTTCCCTTCCCCTGTGTGACTGGCCCTGGTGGAGCTACCAGGCCCCTCCTGTCCCTGACAACCCAACCAGCCCCAAAAGTACCAGGGACCTCATTAGTTAGAGAGCTGTCAGGTCCTCTTGTGCTGTCTCTTTGGTTCTGTGGCATATACAGACTGGTTTATTTTTAAAAATCTCTCAGTTTTCTGTCCTGGGTTTCCATCCTAGGGCTTCATTCATAACAAGCAGAGAGGGCTGACAAGTGATAACCTGGAATAGGTCCTGCACCCACAGTCCTTGGTAAACTGGGAGGAGGCTGCCCTTTCACTGCTGATTCTCTTTGTCCCCCTGAATATGAGAAAGATGGAAAATGAGCTTTTTGTCCTCATCGTCTGACTGGTTAGAGAGAGAAGTGGGAACTGGCAGTGGGGTAGATGCCTCTTTCCCTGCACAGCCCTCAGTGCTGCTGTGGTTATGTGACAGGGAAAGGACAGTAAGAGCTGAACTAGCCCACAAAACTCTCTCACATCTGTTCACTCCTCTTTCTTGTGACAAGTGGATATCCCTA
Source organism: Drymodes brunneopygia (assembly GCA_013400955.1). NCBI lineage: Eukaryota > Metazoa > Chordata > Aves > Passeriformes > Petroicidae > Drymodes > Drymodes brunneopygia. The sequence goes on along the minus strand of VZTZ01020720.1, from coordinate 261,419 downwards.
TTGAGAATTTACATTTTTCCTCTCTAGCAGATTTGTCCCACAGCACTGCCAGCAGTGGAAGTGGATTCACTGCAGAATGTGCATTATCAATCCATGCCATGTGCAGTCCTTTAAGTTTCAGCAGAAAATGAGCCATTTTGGAAGAAAAAATGGGTTCTTTTGCTGCTACTGAGGCAGGAGTAGATGAAGGCCACAAGAAGAGGATCAGTGAAGTTGGCATGTAATGACATTAGTCTCCTTTGAAAACGGCTGAGGTGTTTGAATTTGAAGCCTTTGAATTTCACAGGAAATCCTTGCTGTGGTGTCAGGTGTTGGCTGCACACTTTAATATGGTTGTTTATAATATTTCCCACTTTTTAAATCTGTGTACATAGCCTCATGTATTTCTTTAATATGAGTATTTGCATTTTTAACTTGGGATCACTGAAAAGGAGATGTAGTGAAGCAGTAATGTGAACTGTTGTGCACATTTTCTTCCTTTGCTGCGAGGAAAAATAGTAAACATGATATTTAAAAATAACCAGAGGTCTTGAATGTCACTTTACAAGAATTGAGTGCTGCAGATGAAGTCTTTGATCTCTGAGAGGCTCCTTCAGCTAAGCTTTAATGAATGTGTTACCTAACTGTCCTTCAAGAAAGGCCATGATTCTTACTTTTCAGAACAGTAACATTTCAGAAACTGAAATGCTGGGATTCTTCACCAGAAATGATTGTGCTCTTATGTATCTGGCTCTGATTTTCAATGAAGCAGCATCTTCTGTGCTGCTGGAATACAAGTTTGTTAAGTGTTGGTTCAGGATGGTCAGTATAAAAGGATGGGCTCCCTTTTCTGCAGACCAGAAAATGGTGCTGCTCATCAGCTGACCTGGCTGAATCACCGAGTCCCTGATCCACAGGGTGTGCTGACAAGCAAAAGCTGTGGTTTTGAAAACCCTCAAAAGTGAACAGCCTGACAACCCAATTTTCCTGGTGGATTCTCGGTGGAATGAGATGGGTATCTGGAGGAATCCTGTGCTGCTCATCTGTAGTGCACAGGAGACCTGTGAAGCTGTCCTGAAGCAAACATTGCTTCCAGACAAAGCAGCTCTGGAGCAGTGCAGAATTATCACACGGCCAGGAGAAACCCATGAAATCCACAGTTCCTGTGATTCCTGTGCTGAGCCTTCGACACCACCTGAGTGAGCTATTAATGGGGAGTACGAAAACCTGCCCACTGGTGTCAAAATCCACCAAAAGTGCGTGGTTCTCTACAGAGTTTCTAGGTTTGGGGAATATCTGACAAATAAATGTACAGAGCTGCTTCATGAAGGAATTTCTATATACCCAGAACATTAGGTGTTAATCACAAAATTCCAAGCCTCTGTACTCTTCTCAGTCCATTGGCTTTATGCTGGCTGATATTCAGCATGCCTTACACTAAACTCAACAAAACTTTTAATCATAGTTTCTGAAAAAAAAAAAAAAACAAAAAACAAAAACAAAACCAAGTTTGGTGGCGTTTGGGTTTTAAAAAAAATTCCAATGATTATTTAGTATATCATGGTTAGTGCTTTCCAAAATGTTTAAAAATTGTGGTTTAAAGCATCTTCAACCTCAGGGTAAGCCAGGGAATGCAAAAGCTGGGCTTACTTACAAGATTTATGCTTCTGTTTGCCGCCAGTCAGATGGATTGTTGACTTGCAGGTGGGAGAGATTAGAAAAGAATCAATGAATCACAGAGGCAGCCCCTGGTAGAAATGCCTCCTAAAGCTCAAATGAATATTCCTAAGGACCATCTATTCAGGGCCTCAGTCTGCAGCACTCACTCTGCACAGCTTACTTCATCTTAATTGCTCATGAAGAACAAAACACTTGGCCTAGCAGATTTGTCAGTAGTGCCACACTGCTCACAACTAACCTCCATTTTCTTCCAAATAGGAATAAATCCTTAAAGAGAGCAACAAAATGTTCTCACACATCATATGGCAAATGATGGCCCAAAGTCAGGGTGTGATATTTACTAACCAGAAGGGAAATGTCTGTGTGCACACTCATTCAAAAAGAAGAAAAATTTACTATATTATTTGTCTTCCCTTAGTAATTAAAGATTAAAACTCCAGTCCTGATTTGGCACCTCCTGCATAGCCTAACCCCTGCAAAGATTTCAATAGCCTCAGGAACACCACTGATATCTTCATCTAATGCTCGACAAATGCTCTAATGCTGTGATCAAGAGGAAAGCAAGATTTCACTCTAAAAACTGCATTTGGTATATAACCCTGATTTTAAAAACAGCTGTCTCTGTCACTGCCACAAGATCTGGATGTGTGTTACCCATGTGGGAAGTCTCAGGGAGTGTTTAAGTGCATATGAGGTGCCCCTATGGATGATACTGGGGAGCTGGTGTGGGAGCAGCAGCCTGGCTTTGGTGCCTCTGCAGGCCTGGAGCCCTTTGCTCCTCTCCTCTGCCTGCTGCTGTAGGGTCTTCATGCAGGAATGACTTCCGTCTCACTTTCAATGTCAATGAGGCGTCAGCAAGATACTTTCCTTTGATAAAAACCCCAACGCAAAACCCTCAGCATGTTATTTTTCTATAGAAAATACCATAGAGAATTTATAGGACTTTAAAAAAAAAAAAAAGAAAGAAAAGAAAAAAAGGGGGTTGCCAGAGGGTAAAAATAAGTTTCAAGAGGCTTTAGGTTACGGACTGGCTTCTCTAGAGGGCGAGAATGTATGAGCTTTCAGGGGTTTAACTGCCCCACTGGCAGCAGCTGCTTGGGGGCTCCTCTGCACAGGTCTGGCTTTCATCATTAAGTGGCACCCATTAAATGGAAGTCAGTGCACAGTCTTTACTCACATAATCCTGCTTATACTCTGCCCACTCATTTCCTGGAGCCTACCCTGCTGTTCTGATCCCTATTTTGATGTTCCTGCATTCCCATTCATTTCACCTGTGGAACTGATGGGTTTTTTATTCTTTTTCTACTTGCTCATCTTGACCTGTCTTCATTGTGGCCTTTGTCACTTGCTTCCACCTGATTGTCAATGCAGCCTATAAAATAGATTTATTTCCTTGTCTCTGTCAAAAGGGAGAGAACTTTTCTCTCATTGTTCAGTAATCAAGGGTTTATGCCTTTCCTTGTCACAGCAACTACTAGTTACTGGTGATACGGCAAAGGAACAGGGCTTTATCAGTTATAGAAATGCTTTCTTTCTTGCTTTGTGTGGTTTGTAACTGCTGTAATATTTGAAGTCAGATAGAACTAAAGAAATCATAACTAATAAGGATATAATGAAGATGTGTTATTTAACTAGAAATCCCTTGTACTCTAAAAGGAAAGTGAGACTGTGGCAGAGGGAACTAATCTGGGAGTTAGTTCCAGTACTGAGTCTGAGTTCCAGTACTGAGAACTGGTAGAAGACTGAGATTACAACATGTAACTGTCTATATTCATTACCTTTTCTTGGTTTTTGTACTTCACATACAACATGATTCATAGCTTCATACTCCACTGTAAAAAATGAATATTTGTTCTGGTAGAAAAACTGATTCTGAAAGTATCTGACAGTCCGTTTCTCTGCCACATTGTGCTTCTGCTAAAAAACAAGATGATAAACTCCTTTTACAAGGAATTTCTGTGAGTCTTCTTGACATACACCTTGCTTGGAATTCAGATTTTTATATTATTACCATGGGATCAAATCCTGCTGCCCTTATTCAGTCAAAACTGCCACAGATTTTAGCAAAAGCCTTGCCTAACTAAGTGGGGTGTGAAGCTCAGGAAGGAAAATCTAGATTTTTGCAGGTACAATATTTAAGAATTAAATGTTACTTCCTGTTCATAACATCTGTGGAGAGGATTTTTAAAAATATTGGCATTGTCCTGGGTATCTAGGAACAGGGATGGAAATGCAATATTGTGCCATGGGGTACAGTTTCTTACTTCACTGATGACAGTGTATAGGTCTTCAGCCACTTCTAACCCAGTGTGGTTTTGTTAAATTTCAAGGCAATATCCAGGTTACTGGCAAAACTGGAAGTACCAACGATCTCTAGATCTGTTGTTTTTCTATAAATATTGAAGAATTTTGTGATTGCAATTATTTGATAAAATTATGTTAGAGATGTGAGATATTCACAGATACATTCAGAATGGGAACTTTAGCATGTTGAGGACAGCTTAAGAAGGACAACCTAAGGCTGGTATGCAAGTAACCTTCATTTATTTATGTCTTGCAGTGTGCTCAGGTTAACCCACTTTTCTTGCAGTATCCAAGGTACTCGTTCAATTGCCATAGGCAACTAGAAGACTGAAATAAATAAATATTTAATTATTTAGTTTTTAGTAAACTGGTAACTACATTAATCAACCTTGACATTTTTTTCTTTCAGGGTTATTGTTTCAGCTTAGGTTTTTACCTTTAGGAGGAGTTAGAATGAGCAAACTAGTTGGGCGGCTGAAACATTACAGTTTAGCACCAACAGAATTGTTCTAGTCAAATTGCCCACTCAATCCAAATCCCTTGCTGCTTTACTGAGGAAAAACGTAGAACAGAAAAAGTCTAGAGAACAGACAAAAGCTGATTCTGCTCAAAAGAGAAGCAGAGACTGCAATAAAACTTGCTGTTTCCAAGTGAAGAATGTAAGTGAGAATGCTCACTATTTCTGGCATTGCCAAAGAAAGATCTGGTCTTTAAAGCAAATCTGGCAGTGATAATGCAGTATAAAACGACTTCAGTTTCGAGACCATTGCAATTTCCCAGCTAATGTGTGTACAGATTGCTTATGAGGCACTCCTGTGAAATGCATTTGCCTGAACATCAGGCTACACTGCAGTGTATTAAAGGGCACACACAAACAAATCCTTAATAAGTCATCCACCCAACATCCTCTGTTTCAGCAATAGTGTCACAAAGAGCTGGTAGTGAAGATTATAATCTTCTGGTGACCAAAAGTCTCCTGCATGCCCAGCACTTCTGGGGCAGTTCGGTCCTGGCGAACAGCATGGGCTTTCCAGACACCTAGTGCCTTTCTGTTTGCACATGCTGTTCTCATTAAGGGATCTTTTTTACAGACTACTACACTTTCTGAATTTTGCCAACAGCAGTACAACAGGGGCTTCTCATGGAACACAGTATGGTGTCTTATGAAGACTTCTTTATTTTTGCAGGCTTGTGAGTCTTTCATTATTTTATAAGGGTACTTCAAAATATGAACAAGAAAAACAAAGAAGAGGAATAATGTACTTTTTGCTATCACATTGCTAGTCACAGTCTTAATGTTTTACACCAAGGAGCTTGTATTTTCATTATCTTCCTTTAATGAAAAACTGTTGGAAAAAAAATTAACAACACAGGCAAATGGTCATTGCCAAATTAGCCTGAAATCGAATAATTAAGAGTGACCACAAATTCACATCAAATAGTAATGGCTTGGTTTTTTTGCATTAGTAAAATGTTCTATAGGTAGGTGGCTTGCTCCTCTGAAATACTTTTGGAAAGAAGAGAAAATGGGCTGCGATGTCCCCTCCAGAAAAGAGCCAGGTGTGCAATGAGAGGTAGGAAAAGCTGAGCAAATGTATAACTCCAGATGCAAATCTGAAGTTGGGCTATTTCATTACAAGCAAACCAGGAATAAGAGAACATGTTGTCTGATGCCCTGCTGTATTTACCTTTTTTCTAAGACTGAAAAATAGAAGTTCTTATGCTGGTCCTGTTGTTATTCCTGGTGCTTATCTATTAACCTGGCCCAGGTCCAAGTTGTTGTTTATTAAATCATAACTGCAACAACGATTCTCCCCTGTAAACATGCAGAAAATTAGAATAAAAATAGATTTTCTTTCCAGTAGCTTAAGCTGCATTAAGAGAAGACTTAAACAGCACAGTGAGAAGCACAGCAGTAAATTATTCCACTCTCACATTTATCTGTCCGAATTATCAGTGTCTTGTATAAGCGAAGTTGAAAGGAAACTCTGGCGCAGTCACTGTCCATCACTGCAGCTCAAGTGCTGAGCTGTCAGCTGCAGTGTGGGGATGGGAAAATGAGAACAAACTCTTCTTCTGACCACTGTAATGGCTGTTCATATATTAATGTTATGTGCACAGATGCAGTGTTTGATGGGGACTTGTATCTGTCCATTTGCTGGTAAATCAGCACCAGTGCTGGCACTTTTTGTGGGGGGAGAAGAGGGGAGGAGAGCAGGAGGCTGGACCTCTGGATTTTTCACAGGTACTTCAGAACTCACAACATGGGCACTGGGCTTGTGTATTTGGCACCCTACCTGTGCTAGTGAGAGATACAAGAAAAATTGTTTTGCTTACAAATTTTGACTATCATGGCTGCAGCAAAACCACTACTATTACTGTGATGCATAAACAGAATCTCTCACCCACACCCAGAGCTCATTTCTACAGATTGCATTTGTAAAATAATTTTCTCAAGTGTTTTCCGAGGCCTGGAATCATTGCCAGGTAAATTGTAGCAAATTATAATAATGAAAACCAGTGATGAAACTCCTAGGCTCAATTTATATAGAAGAGAACTTGATCACTTTTTAGTATTCATATGAAAACAGACCATGAAAACATAAAAGTATTTTTTGTTTTGAATTTTGGAAACACTGAGGAGCACAACAGAAATTAGGTCCTTACTATACCAATCAATAAGAAACAATTTGCAGAGCTGTCCCTCTGTTTACGGGAAAGCGAAATTAAAAACAAAACATCCCTCACCTCAATTTTGCTGAAGAACACAGGCATGGAGCTATTAATTGGCTTGCCCAGTGTCTTGCAGGATTTGTGTGACTGATCAAAGAACAGAAATCAGGTCTCCCGAGTCCTGTTCTTCTGCCTCGACCACAAGATAATCCTTAATTTCAAATGCCTGCCAATCAGCTCTCCTGGATATAATGCTGGCTGAAGTATTACCATTGCAGTATGTAAATGGAACTACTCAGTGTTCATCAAAGCTGGACGAACACAGGAAACTCCCATTACCCAACCTCAGGGCTTTAGGTACTGCTTTTTTAGGATTTAGAACAAAATTAAGTGGGACAAACTCTGTGAAACTAGATCATTTAATAAATCCCCCTTACTAAACTGGACAGTCTGAATAAAACATGGCCATGAGCAAGGGGATAGCCTACTTTTATATTACTCCTTCAAGAATAATTTCATTTTCAACAGCAACTGTAGATCTCTTTGGTTGGGTTTTTGATAAGCGCACAGTCAAGTGGTACAGATTTTCTCTCCTTGCTGTGGTACAGCTGTTCCCTGTGCCATAAGGATATGCTGTAGGGAAGGGCTCTCCATGCTGCCATCTAGCATGTGAATTTCTTTATTTTGTTGTGCTCATCATCAACATATGTCATGGTCTGTGCAACAGGACGAGGGAGGAAACCTGCCCATCTCAAGACACAGGCAGCTCTCCTGTGTGCTGTGTCTGTGTCTTCTCATGCAAATTCCTCCCTGTAGAGACCTGATAACCCACCTAGGGGAGAAGCAGAAGAGTTTTGTGTGTTAAAAAGAGGTCCAGAAAGCTGAAAAGATGCCCTGACTTGGCGACTGCCTGTAGTGTGAGCCAGCCCCTGTCGGCTTCTGTGTAATGAGAGATAAGAGCCCCTTCCCTACATGGGAAACCTCAGTTAAAAACTCCCTGGAAGTAAGGTATGTAGCCATAGCCTGAGCACCAGTATGATCCAACTCTTTAAGGAGACAGAAGCAAGTTAGAAAATTAAATTTAGAACTTAAAAAAAAAAAAATCAATATTTGTGTTAGAGTTTGACCCTTAAAAATGAGGCCTAAGACCTGAGGCTTCAAAAATCCAGCCTTAAACCCCAAATCCTCAAAGGTCTTTAGACAGCCAATTCCCAGTGGTATAAATTGCTTTTGAAAAGATATTTTATGTGTCTAGCACACACAAGTATTTTTAAAAAGAGCTTGTAAAGGCAGCATTGCTGCTGTTGATAATGGAGCTTCTGCATGTTTAAATTTCAAAGAAATTATCTTTCTGAATGAGGAAAAAATGTATTTTCTAGAAAAAAACCCAAACCCTAATGTTTTGTCTTATTTACTTATTTATGTGTTCATTTATGTAAATTATCAAAAAGTGAATTTCAGTCCAGGCCTCCAGCATTTATCTGATTACACATATAGTTGTAGGATGCTGTCGACAAATTATAGGCTTTGGTCTGCTCACCCAAGGGTAATTATCATAAATTTGGCTAGCTTACCTGGAAATATTTTATTTGAATTTTGGATTCCTTTCAGACAGCTGCATGATCCTCCTCCTCTGGGTACCATTTGCTAATAGGTAGCTTTGAACTGCAAATTAAAATTTTGCTTTCTGTGACCAAAGCTAATTTTTGAACTGTTTCTTCTTACCCAAAAATCTCCTCCTCTGAGAGATAAATTGCATTTTATGTTAAAAAGAGGGAACAAGAATCAATTTACACCAGCTCAGCAACTACAAAAGTGTGATGTGTCATGAGAACTGGCAGCACTGCCTGGACTTCCCTTGCTAAAGCTGCTGCACAGAATGAGTCACTGAAGAAACAGGAATATCTGGTTCATAGTGCTCCTCAACCAGAGCATGCTGCTTGTGTTCTGGAGTTGTGCAGGGTGCTGCAACCCACTGGTGGTGTCACAGCAGCTCAGCCCTTCTCCCATCAGCACTAAAATCACAGCTGCTTTAGTCTCGAGCAGCTGATGTTGAGCAAATACGTTGTTCGTGCTTGTGTGCCCATGTGCTCAGCACAAAATGCTATTTATTGGGAAACTCTGTGTGCCCTCGCAGCTAATTCCATTGTAAGGTATCTGGGAGGGCACTGAACTGTAGTCTGGTGGATAAAGCCATGACGTATTTTCCCTACTAGATCAAGCTGACTTGTAAACCCTGGAAAGCTCAGTGAAGCATTATGGACAGTGCTTGGACTGTCTTCCTTGATTCATGATCTCTAAACCAGAAACTCATTTTGGCAGGCTGAAGTCTTGATCCCAGCTGCTGTATCTAGGAAGAATTAGTGCTCTTTCACTGATCTGCCCCTTGATGCTGTTAGGCTCTGCAGCTAGTAGGAATCCTTTCACTACTCTGACTTTTGTCTTTTCTAACTATATGGTACTAGAATTTGTAATGAGAAAAAGTATGTGTTATTAGTAACACCTGTATTTTCTTTAGTACCAAATACTCAGTATTATTTGATAGTCAAATATATGCCTCTCGCTTCATTAAAAGGGTAATTTGTTCGTCTTAGAGCTAACTTTCAAGTGTGAGTTATGATATTTTTAGCTCCAGACTGTGTTTTCTCATTGCTGTATCATATTACCTCCTTGTACACCTTAGCTGCAAATGTCAGATGTGAAGGATTAATTCTAATTGATAAGAGAGTTGCTTTAATGTAACTTCATTTGTTGAAATAACTTATTACCTGAACCAATGCTTTGTCTTAAGAAACAGACTACACACACAAGACAGTAAAAATTTTTCCAAATGGTAGTAAAGGATGGGTCTTTGCCTCATCACATGTCAAAAGATAATGTTTGTTTCTCAGAAAAAGTGAATCAAACCCTACAAACTTTCTATTTCTTTATCTAGATAAAGAATTCATGCTAGAATTTCACGCTGCATGGTCCATTTATTAATTGATGTTGTCATTTTGAGATTTCATTGATAATGAGCTTGTTCAGGTCATGCTAGTATTTCACTCCTTGCCCTAATTGTATGGTTCCCCTAGAGTGGCAAGACTAAGCTAGTCATAATTGTTCCTCTTTTGTCTTCATACAGTACCTATGGGCACTGACCTACACCTGAGCTGAAAAACCTCTTGAAGCTCTGGTTTCTTCATTTTTCTGTGTCATACTTTTGCATAAAAACAAAATGAAGACCATTTTAGAGAGAATTATTGTCCAATAAAATATGCCATTGAGTATCATCTAGGCTTAAAAAGCTTAAGTCAGACCTATTTACATGTCTTCCCTTCCTATCAGACCCTCAAAAAGACTATATAATTCCTAGTCAAAGGCTCCAATGGTGCAGATCCATCATATCTATTTCTGTGACCCATTTTCTTAGTGACATAGAGTAGTTCCTAATTTTGCCTCTGAATCTTCTTTGTTGCAATTGAGACCCATTATGTCACATCTAAACAGACAATAACAAGTTATTCCCTTCCCCTTTGCAATTGTCTTGTCTGTATTTTAAGGCTTCTTTTCAGATAAACACAAATTATCTCAGTCAATATTCACTAGTGATGTTTCTTAGATTTCCGGTACTATGGTGTTCTTTCTCCTGCTCTCCAGGTGCTCCAGATTATTCTCCAAATGTTTGGTCCAAAACTGGACATACCACTCCCCTTAAGGTCTTACCAAGAGAGCATCTTTCAGATTTTACTCCCCTTTTTATATTTCAGGGTGATGTTTTCACTTTCCAATAGCATTGACTCATGCAAACATTACAATTAATTGTAATTATTAGACATTTTTCTAGAACTTGCTGTCCAGCTCAGTGTATACTCATTTGCTTAGTTGACTGTGCCTGTCTGGGTGTAGTACACTGCGCTCACCCCTGCTGAGAACCATCTTGATGTTTTTACAGAAAGTTTTTCCAATTTATCAAGAGCATTTTGTATTCTAATCATATTCAGCCATCAAAAACTTGCCAAATATTTATTCACCCAAATTAGGCTCACCTTAACAACTCAAATACCTGTTTAAAAGTATCTATGTATTAAAAATTAAAAAGTATCTACAAGATTACATTATCAGAATGCTGGACACATGAAGTAGCATAATTATATATCCTGCTTCCTCTTGGCTTGGTGATTCCTCTCAGTTCCATTGCCAGAACCATCACTTGGGAAGGATGAAAGTCAGAAAGCATTTCCTAAAGCCACCCTGATTTGATCCTTAGGCCTAAAGGCTGGTTTACACCAGCTTCTGCTGCCAGCAGAACTGCTCCAGTATTTAACTCAGAGTGGCTGTGGGTGAGAGGGAACTGGGTAGTGGTGGGAAGAGGATATGGATAAGATTTTCCTTCAGAGATGTTCTTAAGGTGGTGCCATTCATTTTGCAAGGGTAAAATGACATGGGGAGCAAGACTTTGTGCTGTAGTGGAGGTGCAGGACATGGAAAGCTGCAATGAAGATTTGGGCTTTTGCTGCCTCTGAGCTACGGCACAGCTTGCTGTCTGAACATACCCTCAACGTATGGGCTTGAGGATCAATGCAGACCATTTTCCACTTGGCTAGGATATCCTCATGCTTATAATGTCCCTGGAGAAATTTCGCTGACTCCAGTGGTACTATTAATTTTCCCTAGATGATGCCTCAATTCTTCATACATGAAGGCCTGGCAGAGTTGTACTTAGCAGCTACATGGTTGCTGGGGGAGAGCAACTCGGCCCTATTCCTGCCATGGGATATGGGTCATATGCTGCATCAGCTAATGTTAACTGTAGTACTCTTTCTTGCCTCTTTGCCATCTCTGTCCCCCTTCTCTCCCTTTCTTTTTTTTTTTTTTTTTTAATTTTTTTAATTCCTGTCCTAGATATAGACTGCAAAAGTAAAAAGTCTAAATAATGAGAAGCCACAAGCATTTCTGGGTGAGATCTCAGGCTTGTCTCCCCTTCCTCACACCTGTGCAGCGGGATGCTTGGATTACAGCTCTTCATGTCAATTTTGTCTTCTTGCTATAAACGAATGAATTTGCTGAAAAGGTACCAATAGTACGGCACAGGTAGAGCTTCATGAATGGTGTTCAGAAGCTTCTCTTAAACATTTCACAGCTTCCTCCTCTCCTGTCTTCTCTCACTGTGAAAACAAGCTGTGTTTATGAGCCATTCACCCAAACATTTTTCGTTTTTGCATTCATGGCAGGGAGGAGTCTGGGGACAGTGAATGTTCCCACAGCTACTGTGAAAACAGCAGCTAAGACTCAAGTCCACCAGGATGGGGGTATATTGCAGCTTTGCAGCTGCTTGATGGGTTGGTTTCTATATTCACATTTTTATATGCATATTTATTGCCTAGAAGCCTACACAATCATTTCATTGAGGAATACAGAAGATAAATGTTAAAATGGCACAATCTCATCGTGTCCCTATGGCAACCCTTACACGTGATGAGTTCAGAGTCAGTGGATTAGAGATGTTTCTCTGGAGAAACACCAGATGTGGCAGACAGGATTTTGACTGAGGCAAGAGGCTCTCCTCTTTACAGTCTTACTCATGCCCTAGCTAATGCTAAGGAAGTGTTTATAGACCATTTAAAGCTGGTTTGACTTCCCACCTGAAGATGTTCTAATTTGCACCCCGATCCAGCAGTTCCTCTAGACTTAGGGCAACAAAGGACTGCCCTGTCTCCTGTTTCTGACAAGTTCTCCTGTCCTGGTTTGACTCCTGTGGAGTGCCTGTAGCTGTAAGCACTGTATATGACTCCTTAATCAGATACAGTGCTTTCACTAGTATTTCTGAAGCTTATTTTGTGCTGGCCTCTGCAATGGAGCAGTGGCTGGGGAGCAATAGGAAGTGCTACTTTCAATCACTGGTAGTGGCTGAACTTCTAGCAATCAAATATATACTGAAATCCCTTACTAATATAGGACCACTCTCTTCTGCCTCCAAAATCTTCTGCTATCAGCTGGATCAGAACAGATGCCCAGTAACATCTGTTGAATACAGAGATTTCTTGCCAGCATTGTACAAAGTGTCTGTGTTGTGTTAAATTCCCTGGCTTTGGGAAGGATAGCATGAAAGTGTAGGGTGCCAAAGGAAATTACACATTACAGACACACTCTCTGTATTCTCCTGCTGTCCTTGCCATTGCAACAGCTGTAGCCAGCAGCAGTACCTGTGCTCAGCAGTTTGAAAGGTGAAAGTGTGGGCGTCTAGTGCTGTTTCCCTGCAGGTCTTAAAGAAATTGTCCTCATCCTCAGTAGGAGAGCAGAGGGCTGAGTTCATGAAGAGAGCTGTACTGGAAAGGGTTGAAATGGGGGACCTTACAAGGCTGACTTCACTGTTGGGTTATTTGATCTAATTCGAACTGGCGTTTTTGTCAAAGTATTTAAAGGACAGACAACAGTACCTGGAGTCCTCTTGTCAGGTACTTAGAAAACCTAGGGAACAAATACATAAATAACAGCAGGACCAAGGAACACTTTAGCATACATAAGAAATCTGGTCCAATCAAACCCTTTGTATAAATCCAAATAGAATTCATGGGAAAACAGCACAATAGCCTGTCAGAATCAAAGGACAATTCCAACTGCAGTGAAACAAAATAAAACAAGATGGCAAAGCCTTGGAGCACAACAGACACCATCTGACTCTAGTTCTAGATATAAACTGGGTATTTATGAAATTCATAGCCTTTTGCTTCTTTCCTGGAGATCTCCTTTGATGTCAAAAGCTAATTTTGGTTGCTGTGAACCATGCCTTTATTACGCTTACGTATCTGCTTATAGGGTGCAGCTGTGCCATATCCTGGGGTGCTGAGCTAACCAGATGAAGCAGTGAAGTAGGCCTTTATGAAATGATGAGATGTCACAGGAAGTCACTGCTCACCAGGCATCTTGGCAGCAATGAAGCTGTCGAACTGAGGAGGGTTCCCTAAGGCAGGTGGCAAAGGCAAAGTTTTGGGAATTGCTCTCCGAAATGGTTGTGTGAGGAGGAAAAAAAGAACAGATACAAAAAACAACACAGAGAAATCAGAGGAAATGAAAGCAGTGATATTTAGCACAAACCCCTTTGGGAAGGCAGAATCAGGGATCTCTGAATATGGTGATTGATTCTGTTTTGCTCCTGCTGTTTTCATGGAAATAGCACTCCCGGTGCAGTCTCTGTAAATAGAAGAGGGCACCAAAGGAAGTACTTGACTAGCATCATCTGTTTATCTTTGACATGAAAAAAAGAGAGCTAGATCCAAAATATTGTCCATGGCCTCAGACAAAAGTATGACAAAAGTATTCCTCACTTTGGGCTTTGCTATTATCAGAGGACATAAAACTTCCTCTCCCTGCCCCCTTTTTCTTCCTGAGATGAAGATAGAGATTATGTATCACCAGCACTCATAGTTAGCAGTCCTCTCATCAGACAGTTGGCATTTGTGAAGGAAATGGAAAAGCTCACCAACAGCAACACTGCTGAAGAATAAAAAGTTATTGTACAAGCACAAAAGGCTTATTGTTTTCATAAAAGTTAATTTTCATGCAATTTTTCAAATTTAGCATATTTTAAAAACACTTAACACTTCTTAGCTCTTCTTGGTAGGTAAATACTGTGCAAATAATATCTAATTCATAGTTATTAAATAAGTAGATATGAATATTTTCATTTTGATGGTAGAACAGAGGAGCAATTTCTTTCTTAATGTCATGTATTGAGTCATTTTCTTGGTAATGCTCGGTCATGGCTGGCTGGAAAGTGGGTTAAGCACTGGGTTGTGTCATGAAGTAAACAACCTGATCTTACTCTTCCTGAGTAGTAACACAGCAGCAGAGAGAATGCATGTTTGTTCTTAAAATGGGAAGAACAGAAGTGAATCAGGCCTGGCCACCACTCTCCAAAACACTGGCTACCATCTGGCCTATTGAGATAAGACCACAGTGATGATACAGGCCAGCTAACAAGACTACTCCCACCAGGAAGCAGAGGAGGAACTGCTCTAATCCTGGATAACAGGGTCTTTCAGAGGCTCTTCTTGGTTGGTACATTTAGGGTGCATTGTTTTGGTCCTGAACCCTGCCTGATTCATAAGGTAGCCCCTAAGCAAATTGACCTAAGTCAAAAAAGCAAGCTTGTACTGCTAGGGCTGTAATAGGGCAGATGTGAGGCATCTGGGGGCTCCTAGGCAAGAGGATTAGTGTTAACTCATTAAATTAGGATATTATCACAGAAATACATGCCTGTCTTTTTGGTGGATAGTGTAACAAGACTAAGCACCTTCACAGAAACTATTCAGTGTTCCCAGGAGTGAAGAAAAAGATGCTTGGTCTGCCAAAGAGAAACAGCAAGACAGGTGTGTATCTTAATGGGCATCTAAATCAGGCTTTCTCATTAAATACAGCCATCCTTAAATCCATGCTTTCAGTACTTAGTCTATACCAGAGGGTGCCTGTTTGCTGGAAGGGGAGGAGACAGAAATAACTTGCAGAGCTCACCTGGGAAGTGTGGGTTCTTCTCAGCCTGAGGGCTTCCATGCAGCCCTTTTTTTAAAAAAGCTGAATCTTTCCCACTGGGCCGAAATGAAGTTTCTTGCCATTTATGTGCAGATAGGCCACTGTGCAGGAAAGCAAGATGAAGCGATAAGGAAGGTCCTACAGCAGCACAGGGCCAGATAGGGGACCAGCTAGGGAACAGCTAGGAGAATATCATTATAATGGTAATTTTCTTGACCTACTTTATTCAACTGTGGCACTTTGCAAGCAGGAACCCTAGCAACAGCATTACAGTCCTGAGGCTTCCTGATAGGGGCTTGGTGTTTGGTTGTTTTCAGCTGCTGTTCCACATCCTGAGCAAGGCAACTTGCCAGCAGCTTAACAAGGACATTGCCAAAAAACCTGTCTCTCTCATCCATGCTCTCTCACCCGTTCATACTTCATAGTGTTACAGTAGCCGTGTTTGGGATAAAAAATCAAACAAAAGTTTATGCTGCGTGAAAAAAAAATAGTGAGGAAAAGAATGCTGTAGGCTACTTGTGCTGATACAAGGGTTGCTCTGTGTGTCTGAGCTCGTGATCCTATGGTTAGATACAGATAATGAGTCAGAGCTGAATGCTTCCCATAGAAGCATTACATTTTCCATAGCTCAACAACACACTGCTGGGGTGGTTTTATTAAGTTAAAAGCACACACAGACATACATCTATGAATAGACAGTCTTGGGGGAATAGAGAGGGCCCTAAGAGCATCTCATGTGTTTTAGAGTCTAAGTAATGGCATTTGCCTAGCAAAAAACCTCATAAACACTACTTTCATTTCTTTTATTCAGACATTTGCCTCCTTGTTTCTTTTTATGTTTCCATGAATTCAGAGAGAAAATAAGACATTACCAAGCCTTTTACTGTTAAGGTCCTGCTGGCCTCATATAACCAGGTGTGGTGTTTATATTGTATAGGTCATATGAAATAAGTTAGTGTCCTCAGTCCAGCCTGTAGTAGACTGGAGTGATGTTGAATTAGGGTACAGACACCCTTGTCACCGTCAGGGTTTGACAAATCCTCAAAACCCTGGTAATTCAGATGCAGAAAAAATCTGTCATCCCCATCTACTCTCTCTGACTGCTCCATGGCCTTTCCTTCCTCCTCTAGGCAGAGAGCCAGAGCAGGATTTGTACCTCTCATCCATGCTGCGGTCTCTAATGCAAGCAGCAGGAGAAGCATTTCAGGCCTTGAGTCTTAAAGGAGCTGGCCCCAGAGCATCCCTCCTTTAATAAACCCAAACAGTTACTTAAATTTTCCTCCCTGGTAACTGTTCCTCTGAAGCCATTAATCTCACAACCCTTTAGTACCACAAATGCATTTCAGGTTTATTTTCAGTTCTCCTGGCTATAATAGTTGCCAGGTCCAGAGCCAGTCTCAGAAAGAGGTGGCTTTCAGAGACCACCTTGTTCTTCCTGAGATATGAATCCATCTTATTACAGCTGGCCAGCAGCCTGAAGTCTGTGTTGCTGCTGCTGGAGCTAAACACATTGTCTGTGGAAAGAGAGATGAGCAGTATTACCTGCTATGAACAGCACAATGTAGAATGTCCATCTCATAGCACCTAAGGGAACTGAATCCCAAAATATCCATGCTTTATGGTCCTACATAGCATAAGCCTGCCCATAACTTTGACTTGAAGTGGTGAATTGAGACTTTGCAATAAAAGGTTCTAATGTGAGTGTTAAAACTTTCTTTTCCAGAATCACAGAATATGCTGAGTTGGAAGGGACTGACTTGGACCATCGAGTCCAACTCCTGTCCATACAGAACTAAAACAGTTTCTATGGTTCATGTGGGTTTTTTTGAGTAGTTGTAAATAATTTGTTTACATTGATCCAAGTCAGATGCCAGGGGAACTGGGCTTGATGCTTTCTGCATTGTTCCAGACCTGGGGCCACTGAGCACACAGCTGGGACACAGCACAGCAGGCTGCTACACACTGTTGGCTCTTTATGGGGCACTACGTTGCCTCCGGGTTAGTATCCAGCTTGATTTGCTAATCCTCTGAGCCAAAGGAAGGAAAGGAAACATTGCCTGAGGCATGCAAGCAGAAGCAGCTGTGTGTGAGTGAAGACAGAGAGGTGGAGCTGGCAGCCAAGGGGTGTCACAGAGGGAGACCAGCACTGTGGTCACCCAGAGCTGGGGCTGGAGGCACACACAGCCTGGTAGGGTGCCAGCAGTAGTCACAAGCTGCAGGCCAAACAGCAGACGGAGGGGGTTACATCATTCTATTGCTCTTGCCCAGACTGCCTTTGGAGGCTGTTTTAGAGACAGGTGGCACTTCATCCTTGCTGTGATCTATCAAAGTCACCCATCAAAACCTTGGCTACAGGGAAATTAAGGAATGAAACATCATGAAGGGGAGCCAGGATTTCATCCATTGCTACCAGGATATCCCACTCCCTGCTTGTAGCAGCACTGTGGCATCTCTTCCAGGATGCTGCGGGTGTGCTTGTAGGAATCCCCTAAAAGAGGGGCAGAAGATGCTTAACTGCTCATCTGGGTGCCCTGGTCTCACCACATAGCTGTTAACACCCTGATGCTACAGCAGAGCCTTAACAGGGACTGAAGCCACCCCTGTGAGTGTAGGTATTTACAGAAAACCCACCTGTCCAAAACAGGCTGTGATTAATATATATATATTGAGTTGGTCTCTCCATATGCATATACGTAACTCCTATTAGTTTCATATAAAAGTAACAGGGATCTTGACCTATTAAGTAAGACAGGTCTCAGCTACCTGTTGGTAAAAAGGATCTGGATGTGTGCTACTACTGCTTCTCTTTGTTTGCTTTATATGGCTTGAAGGTGTGCAGAGCCATGGCTGGCTTTGCTTGTGCATAAGGAAAACCTTGGATGCCCTTCCCAACTTGTTTTTTCCCCTTTTTTCCTTTCTAAATAAAAAAGAAAGGAATCATAGCATTTTATTTTTTTAACACATAAACAGCTTCTTTGAATCAGTGTTTTACCTTTCAAATTCACTTCTTTCAAATGCAGCACTGAAAATGCTTTGTTATAAATCATGCAACAGTGGGTGTATTTTATTTGGGCTGATAACAGATGGTGTTGCTTTATGCTACTACTACACCATGAGCTGTGCTCTCCTTGTTGTGGGTTTTTGCATGTCCTGAGGTATTTTAGAAGTTCATGGCAGAACCTTGATTGATTTAAAGGTGCAGAGGATTGCAGGATAATGAAAAATTACCTGAGGTTTTTTGCTGAGCTCATGGGTCTGTGAGCAGTAATATACTCATCGCTATTCATAAACTGTGAGACACTGCATGCTACTTTTCAAGGATTTAATTGATGTTGGCATTATAAACCTGTTGCTGGTGGCAGGCATCTTGCTGAAATGGGGTGTTTCTGCAGATATCTGCTGTATGAAAACTTCCCAGGAATCATTGCCATCCAGTTTCCAGCAGGGCAAAAGTTATCTGCAGGTACAAGAAAATTTTACATTTTGCTTCTGGTGATGCATTTAAACTAGAATGTTAAATTTGAGCCGAGATTCTGTTAGAGTGACTTTGGAGGTTCTGATGCCTGCCACTGAGGTTCTGAAAGCTGAGAGGTGTTTTGATGCATGAGCTCGGCTCTGGGCAAGTCCATGTACAAAAATATGTGGAAGTCATAACCCAACATGCAGACAATCCCCATCTCATGCTATAAGGCCTTCTGAAGGGAAGGTCTCCCAACACATTTCACTTCAATCAATGCTAGTTTTCTTTGTTATCTCTTTCTTTCTTTCTGTTCATCTTCTTGTGAATGCTACTTGTTCAACAGTTTCACCAGGGCTGTTTGTTGCTTTGAAAGTATATGTAAAACTAAAAGTTGCCTGGGGTCACCCAGTTTGAATACAGATCTCCTTGTACTGCTTTGATGACCCTGAAGGGTGGCATAAACAAATGCAAAGTGAGGCATGACTTGCACTCCCTCCTCTGCTGGCAGAAATGCTGCATGAACATGATCATTTGAATTGACTGGATCAGGCAAGAGTGACAAACAAATGCAGAATAATCACTCCATATACAGGGTCCTGCTGCCAGGGAGATGCAGTTCATGGTGAATCTTTGGGGAAGCATGAATATTTCCAATAAACAAAGGGAACATAATCTTTGAGAGTAGGCAGAGGAGGAAGGAAAGTGCTATCAGATGTAGTCATGTTCAGTTAGTGGTTGTAAAAGTGACATTTGCTCAGTGTATTCTTCTTAGGATCAGTGCTGAAAATACAGCTCATCTATATTTGACAAGCCACAGTGTTTAGCCCAGTTTCCCAACATCTTGCCCAGGAGAATAGGTGAATCTGTTTACTGAGATATTTTTCAGCATATTTTTATTCCATTACTGAGAAAATGGTCATATTTCCAACAGTGAAATTTCAGAATATTTCCAAATATGCAGAGCACTGCCTGTCATATTGGCCAGGGATGGGTGGTTCACTCCTCAGTTAGTGTAGGATGGTACTGCTTGTGCCACAGCTATGAAGCAACTTGTGATGGGCAGAAAGGAGAAGCTCTCTTCCTATTCAGAGGCTTATTCATAAGAAAGAGATATAGACAAATAAGAAATCTTTTCTGTTCTTTAGATAGCTACGTAAACAGCTAAAATTACCTCTTTGTGCAGAAGTTCTCATTCAGCTGATACACTCAAGCTTTCCTGGAAAACACATTTTATTACTGCAGAATTTTTGTGTTTAGCCAGATGAGAAATCAAAACATTTTTTGGCTCTTTGGAAAAGTGTGGCTGAGATTTGAACTAGGTAGAAGAGGTAAATTGCTGAATTGAATGGTGATATGAGATGAAGGCAATGGGAGAATGTAAAGTTGCTGTGTCATGACTGCATCAACAAAAGTATTTTAAGGGGGTGATTTCTGCTAATTGCCTTGAGCCCTTTGCTTGTATCTGGTGTCCCTTACCACTGTTCCAACAAGATCTTTCCTATTTTGGATTGTGTTCTGTAGGGAGAGATTACTGTCTTCATGTTATTTGGAAAGCACCCCACCTGGGACTGGGCAGCCAATAATGAGTAAATAACTCATGTATTTTGGGAGCCTGTAATAGTAGCTGTGTGGAAGATGGCAAGTCTGTCTGGCTTGCACTGCTCTGTGTGTGTGCTGAGTGTCTGTACACAGCACGTGTCTCTCTGGCTGATGTGACCACCAGTGGCTGTGCAGATTGTGCAGAGTGAACTCTACAAAACCAGAAGTGAACTGCTGGGAAATAAGCGAGCATTTC
The DNA here is from genome assembly GCA_013400955.1 of Drymodes brunneopygia. Taxonomy (NCBI): domain Eukaryota; kingdom Metazoa; phylum Chordata; class Aves; order Passeriformes; family Petroicidae; genus Drymodes; species Drymodes brunneopygia. Next base: position 241,017 of record VZTZ01020720.1, on the reverse strand, counting down.
ACACAAAGCAGATCTGAGAGGACCTTGTGGCCTCTCCAGCCCCCAAAGCGGGCGTGTTGCGCTTCTCTGTCCCCATTATCAGTACTGGTCACAACAGCACAACAGCATCCTGACTTGCTGGGTCAGGATGAGCTGCTCTCCTCCATGACAAGCGTTATAAACATGTTGTTTCTTCCTCCCTTTCATCATATCTGGACAATAGTTCTCCCAGTCTTCTCTCAGGGGCTCCTTTTGTGCCCCATTTTCTATTCCTTTCACTCAGGAGACCCTGATTCACCACCCATACAGCCAGCCCGAGGGAGAACAGTAAGATGAAAGTACAATAAAACCAACTAAGCCAAAAATCTCCTGACAGAGTTTATCCAAGAGAATGGTCTGTACTTTCAACCTCCTGCTGCCAAAGTCATAACTTCTTTACTTTAAGCAACTGAGGATGCTAAAGCTAAGTGTGTAAACTGGGTCACTTCATTACTATCACCTTCAAAAATTCAAAGGTATGGGAAGGCAGTGCTTCCAGTTCCAACACTGTACCTGGGGCAGGCAGCAGAAGTCTTTGTCATCCTGGGCTGAAAAATGAATTTTTCCTTAGTTCAAACTGGTACGNTTCAAATTTAAAATAATTCTTTACAATTTGAGAAAAAAAATGGCATACTCGCCAGATCCCATGCTGCATTAGTTCAACATGCATATTAAAAAATTTCCTTTTACACAGGTCTGGAAGGTTAGGAATGGGAATAGTTCTTCTCAGATTGGCTATGGGAAATGGGAAAGGCTAAGTGTGTCACTGCCTGGTGTGCTTAAAACAAGGCTGACTGCCCACTACCAAACAGTGGAATAGGTGGGTGAAGAGCAGCCCCTGTCACCAGAGGAAAGCAGACTCTCTGATCTGTTGGCTCCTCTGCATCTCCTGTGACTTGAAGTCCATGAGAAAAATTTATGTCTATCGCCATTTTACTGGGATATATTTTGCTTCTACTTGTCTACATTGACCTAATCCCTGAATCCCACTTTGGTTACTTAGGAGAAGTGTCTTAATTTCATGGGCTGACAAGCCCCCTAGTACACAAGGCAAATTGCTGCTCACACATTTGTAGTCATGATCTGGCCACAAAACCTTAGTCTTTTCCCTGGTCTGGTACACAAGTACAGCCTGCTGGTCTGTTCCTGTTAGTTTTTAGTATTAACACTGCAGTTAGAGTGCACTTTCCCAGAGACCAGCTCTGCTAGATTCCCAGTTACAGGAACTCAGGCCACCTCTGGCCCTTTAATCCTTGTACTCTGCTGTTCTCATGTCCTCTGTGGATGTTCTCCTTTCACCTTAACCAGAGAGATCTGCAGACAAAAACTGTTTTTCCAGACATCTTGGATATTCAGTCATCTTTTGGTGTATTAATGCTGATTCTTACAGAAGTCTTGCTGAAGTTTTAGAAAAATCTTCCTTTTCCTTTTGAACTTCTTGGTGCTTTATCGGAACTCTTACAACTAAAGCAGAATTTGATCTGTGCCACAATATTTAAATATAAACTCTCTGCAGGGTATTATTTTGGTTTACTATGTGCAACAACAAAAATATTCTGGCAATTCCCACACAGTGAAGAATTTGCAGGATGAGACAAAAATTAATTACTATAAGTAATGCAGCCACTGTATGCATCAGTTTTATAAAAAGAAGAAATAACCATCAGATTAAGACACTGAGCTCATCTAGAGTTACTGCAGTCAGAGAATTCAGTTCAATAGGGACATTTCTCATGCAGCAAACATATGCTTTCTGAAAATATAAATCACAACAAATGAACTGGGAAAGGCACAGCACTCACACACATAAAATTACAGAACAAAAGAAATCTCTCTTGGTTTTCTTTGTTTGATTACAAAAAGCTGAAAGGCAAAGATTTGTTTATCTCATTGCACAGGGACACAGCAAGATTCATCTGTCAGGTCTTTACACTCAGGGCTGTTTCATGTCTGTGGTCATGGCACACTAACATTTTAGGCAGACTATTATTTCTTTTAAATATTTGTTAGGGACTTGTGATTGTACTCAGGTAAGATCAACACAAGGAATTCAGCAGTGATTGACTTGAAAGGTAAATACCTGCAGGGGCAAGCTCAAAAAAATAAAAATGTTCCCATCAGAAGTTGATTTGGAGGCTTGGAGGGAGATTTTGTAGCTACTGAAAAAGTCTTACAGTGCAAGTTTTAAAGCTTTTCTTGGTTCAAGTGACAATAGTTAGTAGTTCAAAACATGGCTCAAGGCAGCAATTTCATTTCTCTGGATTTCAGCAGGAGAAAAATGTAATAGTTCACATAGTTGTACTTGACTTGCAATTGAAAAGGGGCTTGCATGCTCTAAATGTACTTCAAATGCCAAGACAAAGCAGATGTGTTCTAATAAACAGCTTTGTAAAGTCAGGTAATCTATTCTCTATATATATTACACCCTCCTGGTCCCATAAGTGATGAGATATGCATACAGAGTAGTTTATAATGTGAACATTCAAAACTTATCTGTCAGATATTTACAGGTTAGCACATCTTTTTTTTTTAAATTTGATGTATTATTTTCTTATATCTGTTTCACCTCTCTTAATCTGAGACACATATTTTAAAGGAATTCCAGAAGTAAGACAAACAGTAAAACTTTGAAGTCTGTTAGGACCTAATTTTGCATGGAAATGTCCAGTGGTATTTCCAAAACATCAGGTCTGTTTGACATCTAATATGCATAACTTCTCAAAATTAATTAGTCCTATATCCTGCGTAGGCTTTTTTACAAATCCTATTTGATGCCTATCTGCACCTCTAAATATCTAAATGCCTTTGCAAATCTGGATTCAAACTCTTTAATACTATCTCAGAATTTAATGATAACGAGAGTTTTGCCTAAGAAAGTATTTCAGTATTCAGCCTTGGAATTAATCAGGTGCAAGCCAGGGGAGGTTCTAGACAATCCTTCCTAAAATTAATATCTGAACATACTCTGTGAGTGCTTAGTGCCATATACTGTAATACAACAAGGCAAAGATATACTATATATCTTTTCAGCAACTCAGTTATGTTTTCTTTCAACACACAGCACTAGATCAATTTCAGCCTAAGTCAACTGAAAACCTAGTGTCAGATTTTGTTTAATTGGACTGAAGTTCCCAGAAATGTCTAAATAGAAATATACTTCAATGAGAAATCTTTTTATATTACATTTTCTTTCAGAGAGTTGAGTCTAAGTTTAATGTAAAAATCTTGTTTCCATTTGCATGAAACACACAGTTTGCAAGAAAATGCTTTGGAGACATACTTACTTTTTAGGGTTTTTTCTTTGCTCTAAAAAGCACTTGAAAATCAGCACATCTCAAATGCAAACCAATAGAAAAGTAATCTCAGTTTTCTAAATGAGGAAAATAATTAGAGTTCTTGCTGTTCATCTTGCTCGCTCCATAGCATCTAATTTTCTATTTGATATCAGAAAGAAAAGCAAAACAAAAATCAATTCTAGAAGTGAAGGAAGACATTGAAAGGAATACTGCAATATGTTAAGACCATAACAACCCCAGATATCTCTGTCTTCCCAAATGCTATTATTTTCAACACTACACAGATTGCAGCACGAATTAAAAAGAGAAAGTGGCACATACACACAGTTTTATGACCTCTTGCTGTCTTGTCTGACCAAATGAATCTGAATCCTCTTTTTATATATAAGTTATGAATGAAGTGCCAGACAGGTAGCCTTTATATAATATTTACATGTTTAATGATAGACATATCTTAAACAAGCCATCTTGCTCTTCCCTGTAGAACTCCACACACTTTCTTCTGTGATATTTACTCCAGTGTATGGTCTAGGCTCTTTAAAGATTGCTAATAAACACCAGGTGGCCATGAACAGAAATAGAGAATAAAGGAACAGGTCTAATCATGGTTGTGGTGGTGATAGCCTCTAAGTAAAACTGATTTTCCTAGCCCCCAAAAACCAGGGACAAAGATGAGCATTGCCCAAGAAGGCAGGACCCTACCTACCTGTGCTTTGTTGAGTTTGCATGGTCATAGCAGGCAACAGGTAATAAAAATGAGGAGTTATTTTTATATTACCTTCCTGTTTTGTAGCAGACTAACTTGTGAAACAATGGATTTAACTTTTGACTGTGAACCTACCTAAGGAATGTTTTGATATCCTATTTAGTGTTTTGAGAGTGTCCAACTGAAATGTCCTGTAGCTACCTGGTTGCGTATATTAAATCCACTTACAGACCAGCTCTTCTTATGGACATATATGTATATGTTTTATCTCACAAACACCATTGCTCCTGCAGAATCTGTATTTCTGTAGGAGCTCACTAAAGTGTAGGTACACAACAACATTTCATAGAAAATTATGAAACCATCATGTTAAAAAAAAAACAACTTTTCTATTTACTGGACTAAAGCCAGAGGCATTTACAACGTATGGGATAAAATCAGAGTAGCCTGGAAGTTGATCTATGAGAAATTTGAGGAAGAAACTAAAAATGCAAGTTGACTAGTAACTGCTTGTCATGATGGGAAGAGAATTTTGGCATCGTGACATGAATTTAGTCAAAATTAGTGAAGTATTTATAGCAGTGATAAAAGTGTTTTTAACTTAACTAGTTGTCTACTGGTATCATGAAGGATAGTTTTCTCTTCCCTTGTGGGTACATGTATTTTTTGGGGTTTTTTTCCCTGTTCCTCTTCAGGTTCTCATAAGACCTACAATATCTGAATACCAAAATCTTGTTTGTTTCAGCCAGTATAAATGATCTCATTTTTGATCTTATTTGCTAACTAGACTAGAACTTTCTGCGTGTGCCAACAAAGACAATCTTCTTTGTGAAATGAGCAATATTAATTCTGATCATTTTCTGAAGCAGCAGAGCTTTTCACAGGAGCATTATTTTAAAGTGCTGTTACTGGAATTACTCAGGAGAACTTAGTTTAAATTAGTGATGCTTAAATTAATTAAAGAGAGCGGCCTGTGAATTTTCCCATCTGAGTTAGGACTCAAGATCTTATTTGTGAAGGCTTTTTTTTTGTGTGCGTATTTTCAGCAACAGCAAATTTGAAGAAAATCTGATTTGAATGTTGTCTGCTGCATAGGAGATTACATTAACATTTCAATTAAAAATTACATGCAGACAATTGCTCATTTATCCTGAGATTCCATACATCTTAGTCTTGTGTAACTCAACACAGACCAGCTACAATCAGTGACACTGGGGTACTTGCATGGGCAAGATCCTAGAGAGGATATATTTGGTAGTAAGAAAAGGGCATGGGAAGTTTGGAGACCTGCCTCCTTCATTAAGTACTGCCCTCCTTGCCCAGTGCCTTCATGGAACAGGGCAGGAGAAGATGCACTTCATGGAGCAAATGCATGACTGATGAGTCATTTGAAAGTACATGAGCTAATTCAGCTTCCACTGACTTCAGGTGGATGGATTAAATGGAGGAGTAAAAAGTACTGCATTTATTTTGAAACATTAATTCATTTATCTAAAGTTGTCTGTTGTGACTGGGTGCAATAGAGATCAGTGATCTTTAGGCCTCTTTAGGTCTTCAGGACTTGTAGCTTGGCAGTGGACAGAGTCTTGATGTCCCCATTGCAGTCTCAGCTCTGGGTCACAAACACAGGATCAGCTGCTTCTATGTTACAAGAAAATTCTGGTTCCATGGAACGGCCATGTAGTCTTTACAGAGTCCAGGATTTGAGAGCAGGCAGAATGCCTCCAAGCTTTGTTACCCCTGTTTGCTCTTTCCTTGCTTCTGGCTGTAGCCCAGCCTTGGCTTGGAGCACTCATGCTCTGCTTACCTCAGGACAGTTGTTGGAGGCTGGGCTAGAGCATGCTCCTGCCAGCTAGGGCCATGTTAGCCTCTTCATGTTAGGCTCTTCTTTAGAGAAGAGCCATGTAGGCTCTTCTCTAAAGAGCACTTGGGTTTGGGCTGTGCTATGTCACAGGCAGCTTAAGCTCTGGATGCCACCCTTAGCAAGGTTTCAGTTCAGACACTGACTCCTCTGGACCAGGGCCAGCATGGTTCAAATCTTTGCCCAGAGACCAAGACCAGACTATTACCAAACTGTTGGAAAAACAAAATCAACTACATCTCAGATAAATTCTCTTCCCAAAGCAGTAAACCATGAAGAGCTTAGAGCAAGCCTCATGCCATGCCCTTTCCTAGCAGCATTTACATTTCTGGACAGGCATGAGAACAATTGGAAGTTCAGGCAGGAGCTGCTAAGGAAGAATATGACCGTAGATGAAGTATGGATGAGGAAAGGTAATTTACAAAATGTTATGGAAATGTTTTCAAACATAAGCTCATGAAATTTTGTTCTGAAATTTGTAAAGCGGCCTTGTGAAAAAAAAATCATCTTTGCAGTGAAGGTCAAGTTGGCTGGAGCTGACATTTATTTAAATAGCATGAGCTGCTATCCCTCCTCTCTATCTCTCACTCTTTTTTTCACCACTTCACTTTTAAATAATCAAATTCCTTTGAGACAAATTGAGGGGTTAAAATTTTTACTTTAGGGAAATGGTTGGATTGACAAAGCCTACCCTCTAAACCTAATTTATTTAACAGTGATCCCAAAGGCTTTGCTGAACGAAATCAATTAGAAGCTCTTCCTAAGGAAGGGTGTTGGACTCCTGGGATGTATGTATGTGTATTAAACATTTTCCATTCATAAGAAACCATTCCTCCTGAAGACTTTGTTTTTTGCTTGCTGACTGTGACATAATCTTCTTTATTAACACAGGTGGTGCAAACACCTTTGAAAATAACACAGGAATGTTGAAGATATGAGGCTAGCATGATGAACTGGAAATGGAGTAATTCTGTCGTAGGCACTCCCACTGCTCCTCTGAAAAGAAATTAGATTTCTGATTGTAACTGGTTTAATGATAAGATTCTGTCAGTTTTCAAGTTCAGTTTTTTTGTGACCTTTCCCTCTCTCAGATAAGAAAACCAGAGTGAAGAAGGCTTGCTTTATATAAAGTGTTACCTGTAGAAGCAAAAAAGCCCCGCACTTCCAACCATTACAGATGTGTTTATTCCTTTGAAATTTCTTTCAGGGGCTTGGCATCTCTGATGAATAAGAAAGGCAATTTTAACATATATCTCCACATTTAATTCCTCAGTGCATCCGCTTTAGCAGCAATCATTACAATGGGGTTGACACATCTGAACCTGAGAGGCGTTGTCAGAATACGGAGGAAAGAGCACGCAAGATGAAGTCAGAGCATTTATTCCTTGACAGCTCAGAGACACTGGCAGCCAGATAGGGCTGGGAAAAAAAAAGAAGGCACTATAGTTCCTCCTCACTGATCTGAAGCCTGCAAACAGATATCATTTCAGACATAAACACTCCGAGCAGCATGGTTTCCTCGGAGGTTTTTGCAGGAGCGAAGCAAACTGATGCCTTCTCTGAAGGTTTATGTTTCATGACCCCATTTTAATGACTGTTTTTTTTTTAACAGTCACTCTCTGCAAAGATTTGCACTCAAATAACCTATTTATGTTATGAATGAGAGGTTTTGGGGGGGATTTAAACTGAGATTTATCTCCTTATCCTTACAGCTTGCAAAAAACAAAGTTTAATGTCTGAACTGCTACTGAATTATTAGATTTTACATCAATCAAGCATTTGATATGCTTACTTTTTTTGGTTATTAACATATATAACTTCATGTCTGTAGGTCTTTTGTACTATAGCTGAAAGCATGCCTAGATTACTATCAAGCAACTCACCTTGTATCAGTATCAAAAATGTCACAGCAATGTCACCATTGGAAAATATTTTGAAAGCTCAGTCTTGGAAGCCCAGTAGTTTCTACTCCCTTTTTTTTTCTTTCTTTTTTTTTCCTCTTCTTTTTTTTCTTTTTCTTTTTTTCACTAGAAATGCAAGGTCAGTGAATTTGAATGCTGCAAATATTCAAGCTGTGACATGTTTATGCTTTTGTAACAAACTACTAAATACAATGGCATGCGCAGAGATGCATCCATTCTCAGCTGTCTTCCAAGCTGGAAAGCTTGTGCTATAGTATGACATGGTTAGTCTTTGGAAAAGAGAGATTTCAATATTCAGTAACTAAAATTTTAGAAGTCTTCTTTCTTCTCTGCTATAAACTTAAAAAGGTTGTTCAGTACTGCTCCTTCTGCAGCTGGTATCCCAGTGTCTGTTCTACTTATGGTGCTATTTATAATTGATAGTAGCGTCTTACAGAGCTCTACTCCCAAGTTATTGAGGAGAAAAGCTTGAAGAAAGGTGCAAGGATGAACTCAGGCCCCTTGTATCTGCCTAATTCAGACAGAACATGTCTTTGCCTGTGAAGAGACATATTAAATAAGGCATTGGCCCAGACAGAACTGGAGAGTTGTGCTGTTGTCACTGGTACACATGGCATAATGTTGACTAAGATTGTTTGCTGGTAGGACACAGGCTTCTGTTGGTTCAGATTTTGGAAGTGAGTCTGTTCCTTCCACACCTGGGATGAGGCCAGTTTTTGGATGTTTTTGGATGCAGTTGGTAGCAAGGAGAGATCAATTCCCTGGGTGCCAGGCACCCTGCCATACAGCTGCCCACACGCCAGAGCAGTTCTTCACAGTACAGGTCTCCTGACAGGTAATTCAGCTGGATTCACTGAGGATAGAGACAAGGAGTCTAATAACAACTCTGGGGTATTTTAATTCTGCAGTCCTCATTCTGTCTCCTAGTCATACATGGGGATTATTTAGATTCACAGTTTCAAAACACATCTCTACATGTCCAGCTCAAAAAATAGGTCAAAACACCTATCCCAGCATCAGTAATGAAAATTCATTGGGTAAGAATAGAAGAAAGGCACCCATAAATGTACATCATGCAGCCCACCCTGCCTTAACTGCAAGAGGGGAAGGGAGGGCAGAGCAGGATGCCTCAAACAGTAAAAAAGCTCATGTCTGAGAGCAAGATCTGAACTTACTACAGAGGATTTCAAGCCAGCACCTCCCTTTATGAGTCTTTCCTTGTCTCCCCAGTGGCACAAGGACATGGAAGTGCAGGGCATTTCTCAAATTCCAAACCATTTATGGCATACAAGGTTAGAGATATCCTCTTTAGTCCCATCAAAAAGCTTGTTGGAAACAATCAGAAAATTTGGTTTCAGAGCAGTTGCTCAATGCATTTCCAATAGCTTTTCTGTGTAAGAAAGGGGCTAAGCATCACCTCAACTACATTGGCAAGCTCTAGCCCTGGTAGTCATGGGTGGTACTAATGACTAAAAAAAAAAGGCTGTTCTATCTGCTATAAGATTAAGAAAAATAATCTTTTTGAACAACAGTTCTAAACTCCAGTCTACTTCTTAATACCATACTCTTATGGCTGGAAGATGATTAGCTAGTATTCCCACGTGTTTTATTTAACATTTATTTACTCCCAGACTTGAATAACTTAATCATAATAAAAATAGATTTATTGGTCTGTTTCTCCTTCTAGCCCAATTAGGTAAACTCAGAATTTTACAGGATATTTAGAACACTGAAGCAGATGCTGAATAATAACAGCTAATCTCTGTTCATTGTGATACAGCCCAGAACAGCTTCCAATGATGGCCAAGCTCTGCTATCATTCTGGATTGCATGAAAATTAAAGATTTCTTTGAAGTACCTCCTCTTCAGTACAGACCCATTTTCATTTCTGAGTGAGCCCTGTTCTCTCATATGATCAAAATCCCATGACTTCCTATAGATGCAGAATAGCTATTCCTGATCCTACGTTCACTTAGAGGGAAAGATTGTGACTATCCAAACGTCTCTTTTAGCAGGGCCAGAAAAGACTGAGTTTTCCACGGGTAGTTCCAAGTGTTCTTTCATTTAAGCTGATTTTACGGAAATGTAAGTTTCGAAAATATGGTATATACAAACCAAATATTAATGACAAGGCCACAAGTGCTTTTGAGAGGAACTATGTAACCATAATTATAATTATCAAGGAGTCCACAGAGAGTACAACATGTGTTAAATATGGGGAGTCTCCAGTCTACAGGAGAAATAGTCAAAATGCAATAATCCTTGTTAAACTGGTGCAGAGTCACACTCTTTCAGCAGCCTTTTTGGACTTCGTGTCATGTAAGGCATTACAGCATAGGGTATTTCTTCCCAGGTCATACACTTGTCCCAGGCAAGTGTATCCCCAAGCTAATGTTTCTCAACTATGCTATCTTCTCTCCAACAGTGCATTTTTATTGTCCTACCACTGTCTGGTCTCCCATTCCCAAGAAACTGAAATAAATATAGTCTGAGAGACTAAATTTCAGTAGAAACAGTGCCTAGAAAAACCTCAAGGGTGACGCCACCCATCTTGCAAGCACTGAAGCAGTAAGTCATGGCAATTAAAGTGTTGTTTCTTAATGAAAGTGATATATAGTAGCCCTGGTTTTATTGCATCCCTTGCTGCTTTTTGAAGTGTGTTAGACAACTCTAAAAATAGATATAATTGCCAGGCAATTGCAAAGGAACCTGTTTGTGAATGCCAAAGAGATTTAAAGGTAGATATATTTTGAAAAATTTGAAGTGGTGTACTTTCTTTTCCTTCATCCCACACTTTGGGGGGATGCAAGGGAAGAGTGTGATGAAGTGCAGTTCTGCCAGCAATCCACAGCAAAAGGGACAGTAAGGCATGCAGACAGCAGAAATGGGGATGTTGCATAAAACATATGCCACCTGTTTCAATACAGGATTTTCCTCTAAAACAACAAATGCAGTGGTCCTGTGCATGTGTTTTTCTTTGACACATCTCAAAACACCTTACAAAGGAGCACAGAGTGCAATTCATCATCATACCCCACCATGTAGACAAATCATGTTGTTATCAACAGGTATTTAAAACCAAATTTCATGGCATTTCAACTGTTTACTGCACTATCTCTGAACATTATTTTTACCCACTAGAATATCAGCCAATATTGCAATGTTTCTTGCCTAATTTGGCATGGCCATTATCCCAGATTATGAACTCTCATCTTCTTGAGCAGTTAGATTTTAAAGACAAAGATGCCTTGTGCAATCTGAATACAGTTTCTAAAATCTGAAAACTTCCACATGCATTTTTGCTTGTCTTTGAGCTGGGCAAGAGTTGAGCTATTTACTTTTATCAAACTATCCAAATAAACCATTACTCTTGTATTGGTGGTGTTGAGTGCCAAATAGTAGCCCAGAGCAGCACTGCTTGGCACTGTTAAATTCCTGAACTAATAGCCACATAATGAAAACAATTCAAACCAACTTGTAAGAAGCATGGAAGGACCTATGCACACCTCATTAAAATTTGTTTCATTGCCATTCTGGGGTAACAGGGACCATGTTTTGACTCACCCTCCAAAGTGTGTGCAGTATTTGTGCACACAACCTCTCCACGAGGAGATTCCTCTGCATGTAAATGTCAGGGACAGGAAACAAGGAACCAGATGTAAATCAGTGCTTGACTTAGGATAAAGATCCCACTTCAGTTCTGTCTTGAAGGCTTAAATGGAAGAAAATTGGCTCAGGCCTCCCTTTGCATCAGGGGTGGATGGTGTTCTAAAACACAGTGCCATTAGCATGCCCAACAGGGAACAGTGGAATGCTGCGTAAAGAATCTGCTGCTTTGTAGGTCAGATACAGATACATGTCTTGACTCAGTGATGACTAACAAGAACTTCAAATTCAGTTCCTTTTTTCTTTTCCAGTATACAGTTCCAAATGAATTAAAGGATTTCTTTCCACCCTGATTTTTACTGAGTCATATTATTTCCAAGATCATGATCTTCTGATCTCATATATACACAGAGATCTTATCATCAAAATGTTTTCAAGCACTCGTCTCCCTCAAATTCATCTTTAAGCATATTTTCATAATGTTTCTGTATGATCTAGAGAATATTTGTCCTAAAATGGAAAACTGATGTACAGCTGACTCTTTCTTTACCTGTTCTCCTGCACTTTTGAAATGGATCTGTCTTTGGTTTTAGACAAACAACGCTATGTCAGAAATGTCTCATTAGTAAAAACAAAAATGTAGTTAATGTTTTTGTCCTGACAATGCAGCAACCTAATATATATAAGATCAAATATTATTGTGTTCATGCTGCATTTCTGCAAGCAGAAACAATGTATCATCACTGGACAATAATTTTGCCAGATGACTGTGACTTTGTCCTCTGAGGGCTGTCTGTAAGCAGGTAATACTGTTGAATTAGACAGAAGGATTTACAATTAAACTCTTTTTAGTTTCCTGTATAAGGCCAGGGAGCTTTTGAAAATGGTTCCTCTTTGAGTAATTTTAATACATTTCTAAAAGATTTAAAGTTATAAAGGCTCAGTGTCAGAATAATATGCATGGCTATTTTTAACTGGTGGTGTAAAACCCCAGCTGCACAGCTTTGTCTGTATTCATATTTTATTAATCAGTCTGTTTTAATGTCCTCACTTCTCTCTCTCTCTCTCTCTCTCTCATTATCTTCCTTTAATTCCCTGCCCAGCTAACTCCCAGAGACCATTTTAAAATTAATTCTAATAGTTTTAGTCACTTTTAATATGACTATCATCATAAGACTGTTCCCTTAGTGAACCAAGTTGTTAGCTGACAGAAGTATTATTTGGGGACCTTGTCTTACTGTTTCCCCCAAGCTAAAGTCAGGTCAAATCCTTGATCTAATCCTGTTTACCTATTTACAATTTAAGTCAATTTCAATGAATATGCCACAGCATAATTGACTCCCTTAAAATAGAATAGGAAAATAAAGAGGGTCTAAGCTCCAGCTGTTTTTCAGAGAGGAACTCATACAAATGCTGTGACCAGGCTCATTCCCTGCAACCAGAAAACCCCTGAACACAGAGGGCATTCTCTCTGGCCAGTTGGGCATCTGGGCAATTTCTTCCCCCTGATTAATGATCAGTATGGCTAACAGCTTCAGATACTCCACTGCGCCTGAAAGAGTTCTTGGCACCTCACTGATTTTAAGTGGGATCTAATGCTTTTTTGGGTTAAACAGTCTGGATGGCAACCTTTAGTGCCTTTCAACACAACGGTTAACGAGAAGGCTTGACAGGATTTGTGCACTTGACTAGTTAAACAAGAGAAAAAATGTCTGATCTTGCTGTCATCCAGGAGAAATGAGGCAATTATGTGTCAAAGATTTCTGGTTACTTGAACTTGTTTTCTTTTGTTTTATCATTGTTCTTGTGGATCACTGTATATCTCTCAAGAGTCAGTAACTTCAGCTTTGGCAATTTGCCTAAGATCAGTGTCTTGTAACAAAAAAATCCCTTAGTGGGCTTCTTTGCAGAAAGTCATGCTTCTCCCATTCCTGAAAAACAAAAAGACAGTGTTCATGCATGTCATTTTCTCTGGACCTCTAGCTCTTTTATGGTGCTTCTCCATCCCAGTTGTACTGGCAAAACTTAAATCAGTGGGGGGACTCACACTGGACTTTCTGTAAAATTCTCCAAAAAGGAGACAGTTGAAAAGTGATAATAAGAATCATAAACTGGTGTTAAATTTCCACCAGCTTCTTTTCAGAGTTTGATTTATTACTGTGGAGAAATGCACATCTTCTTGGGGTTTCAATCTCAGTCCTCCCTCATGTTCAGCACCAGAGGACAGTAATAACAAGGATTGGCTGATATCTGGGAAAAGAAGGAAATTTTCACACATAGGACATATATCTATATATGTTGCTGCAGATCATGTCATTTCCCCTGTAATACCTGTTATTACACCATAATATATTTGTCTATACCAGAACACACCTGTTATTACATCATAATAAAATTTTCTTGTGAGACAATTTCAAGGAAGATAAAAGTACTTTTTTTCAACAAACTGGCTGCAGAAGAACAATAGCGATCTCATAGTAGTAACTGCTTTTATGGAGCATTTTTTATCTTGTGCGCAAAATCTACCCTGAAAGTAAATTGCATATACCTTCCTATTTTATCTAGGTGCCTAAGCAGGACGTATAATTTAACCTACATATTTTGTTCTCCCAGTGTTTCTGTAGGTATTGTTACAAGTTCAACACAAGACCTGGGCACAGAGTTTACTTTAAAACCTTTAAAAGGCTCAATTGAAGTCAATATCAGTACTCTTAGTACATTATATTAAGCAGATGTGTAAATGCCTTCAGGATCAGTATCTTAGGCTGGCACTTCTTTGGGGCACACCATACTTCTATTAGTGTAAAAATACCATGAAAATGTGTGGCAAAATATGCACGTTCAGAAAATATGAACAATATCCCAGTGAATTTGGCTAATGGTTTTGTACATATCAATAGACATAATTTTAAAAATTCAACCTAAAACAAATCAGTCAAGCCAATTATTCTGAAGGACTCAAGACAGCAGATCCTGAGTACTAAGTGAATTCTTCCAGAGCAATCAAGTTCTGTAAGTCCTGATGATATTGTACATAAAGAAAGAAATATCTTCAATATCCTCTAAACAGTGTCTCATACATCCACATTTCAGATGGCTGAAATAAATAACTGTTATGTTATTGTTAGTTGTTGCTGGACTACATTTTAAAAATCCCTTTTTTTTTTCTGCTTAAGGAAGATAATAAATCCACCAAAGTTTCTCATTTTCTGCCCAGACACCCTGAAATCTGCTGCTGGGATAGTGCTGGTTGTTTCTTATATGTCCCATCATAAACAGCAATTCTTTATGGAAATGTCTTTGCCATCTAGCTATTAAAAATGACAGCAAAGGTTATGCAATAAAGGATTTGCTTGGAAAACATCATTTGCAGTCTGTACATACACTCAATGACACAAGCCCATTTCTTAAATAAAACTGTAGTTTAAGAGAAACCTGTGATAAATCTAAATGGAGAAGAATATCTTGATGAGCTGCAGCTTTAACGTGTCCTTTTCTCCTACCCTTCAGCAACAACAAATATCCACTTTCTGTGATGATAAGCATTATATGAAGCTATACCTACTGTGATTTCTTAGGCTTCCAGGTGCAAACATCTTGGGGATCTGTAATACCATTTTCATTTATAAATAATTTGCAGTGTCACACTGTTCATCACACTTCCTAGTGATACATACAACACTTATTTTACAAGTATATTATTCAGAGGCAGTAAGACATGGAGATCTGTTTCTACCTTGTTTCACCAGTCTGATTTGGTTTTCTTTTATTCTTTTTCATGACTCTTTGGGTAAGATGATAAAAACAAGTTTTCACTAATTATGCCAGTCTACACAGAGAAACAGCTAACTAATGTTTATTTAGTAATTATTTTCCTGGATGCAGCCACTCGCACCTCCCAGTCACACCAAAACACCACGGTGTGTTTATAAATGTTTTGCCAGAGAAAGTGTTAAATATCCAAGTTCTCATGCAGGGATGCCAAACACCCTCACCTGTCATGAAGATGGAACACCTCATAGTTTAGGACTGGAAGTCTTAAGAAACCTCCTTTCAATAGGGTTTTTCCACAACCAAGCTGCTGTTCTGTCCTGCAGTTGTGTCCTGTCAGCCTAAACAGGATGGCAGAGGCTGTGAGGACAGGTCTCTTCTACTACCTCTGAGGAGTTCTTCTGATGCTTGCAAGGCAAAGACCTGCAAGACTGGCAATGTTTTGTGCTCACATATATTTAAATTTTGGTGGGAATTGCTTGGTTTTTCGAATTCTCAGTGAGTTAGTTTCTATCTGTAACCAGTGCTACTGGACACTATTTGGTACCTGTGGCTCATGGTGTAACCATGTGCATTCCTGAGAGCCCTGGAAATTAGAGGCTGTTGTTATGTACAAGTTTTAAATTTCCTTACAATTTAAGGCCAAGAGAGATCATCAGACTATCCAATCTGTCTTGCCTATTAAATGTACATGTACACCAAGGCTGAGAGAACCACTTTCATTAGCCCATAGTATGTTAGTCCTTGAGAAACCAAACTGTTAGGTATCTAAAACAGTACCTGAGCTTCCTATGATACTTGAGAACTGATTAGGCATGACATGCCCAGACAAACACAGAAAAAAAATCCAAGCAAAATATCCACCATCCTTGCCAGTCTGAGCTATTAAAATTTCTACTGCTCCTAGACTGGGCTTAATTCAAACCCAAGCATCAGATGTCTAAAATAATTTTCTGCATTGCTTTAATCTCTTCCTGGCTACAGCAAGATAAATAATACATGGTTCAAGGGAAGGCAAAAAGTTCTTCTGCAGAATATATGAGACCAAATATCTCTCAGAGGAGTGGAGAAGAGATTCTTCCTCTCTGCTGTAGGCAACCAACTGGAGCTCTCAAGTATGGGATTTGATAATACTTACTACCTTAATGCCAGCCTGAAAATGTCTGAGTGGGCATGGTGCAATTCAAGCCATCTTGTTCCAGCCATAATGGAAGAAGTTGCACGGATGCATTGTTCTAATGGATGTAGGGCCAGAGGGATCACCAGGGGATCTAGCCTGATGTGACCCTCCTTCCCTCCCTGAGCCTGCTCTGTCCATTAGAAGTTCCCCCAGAAGCTGAAGTAAAGCTGTATTTAAGAAAAACAGCCTTTATTAGGACAAGATCAAGCAATGGTGAGTGCACCACCTCCCTGCATAAGTTGTTATAGAGTTTAATTACCTTTACTGCTAGGAAATTGCATCTGATTTCAAGGTTGATTACGTCTAACCTTAAACTTCCAGTCACTGGATTTAGTTGTGCTTTTGTCAGCAAGAGTGAAAAAGCTCACAGTTGCTATCTATTCCCTGTATCCTTTCACCCTTTTCTTGAGCAAATGGAATACGTCCAGCTCTTTAAGCCTCCCACCTTAAGACTTGTACTTGACATGAAAAATATTTGGATTTTCTCCAATATTTTCTCATCTTCTTTAAAGTGCAGGCACCAGAACTGTGCTTGACATCTTGGAAACACGCAAGGACTGTGCTGAGCCCTTTGCTCACTAATGTTTTGAGACCTCATGTAAGGGGTGATTAGGATAATCACTTTTATCATTCCCTGAGTCTCTGCTCTCTGAGACAGCATCCATTCCTACAAGCTTTTGGACTATAGTAAAATGAATTTAGTGTGCTGCTTATTGGACAGTGATCATTTAGCCAAATCATATTACTTCAGAAGTAATATATCTTCTTTATTTATTGTGCTAAAGTACACTGTGCTATATGCAAGCCTTTAAAGCAAAGATTCTATCTCATGGCCCAAAGTGCTGAAAACAATAGAAAACAGTATCAGGCGGAAACTTTCTGATTCTGCTGGGAAAGCTCCTCACATTGAATGAAATCTCCCCATTAAAAGGCTACATTTTGAAGTTTGTCAGTGAGACACTTCTTAATCTTCGCAATAGGTGACCTGTTAATTCCATGTAATGCAAGACTTGAATCAAAATGTCATGTGGTACTAAGTCAACTGCCTTGCAGAAATCCAAGTGCCTCATATCAATACAGTTGCTTTTCTCATTCAGTCCTGCAATCTTTTATATAAATCTTCAAAATAACCAAAAATTCCACAACAAGTGTATCTGATGAGAATGAAATGCCACTAGCCTGTTTTGACCAGGATTAAATAGATTTACTCTTTTTCTAATATTTAAGTATCCCAGAAACACACGTTATTTTGGGAGAACGCCAAAACATCAGTTTCAACTAACGGATGGCACATAGCAGAAAAATATATTTCCCTGCTTACATTGTTCTCTAAATCAGAGCTAGGTGGAGTATGAGCTGAACTAGTTGAGCTTATTTACAACCACTGTTCCTCTCTCAGAGTTAATGAATTACTGATAATCTAAGGATCTTCTGTTATTTAAAACAGAAACTCTCTCCTAAAAGTCACTTCATCTCTTCTCCATGTAGAAAAGGGACTAAGCAAAGGACCAGTGAGAGCTTTAAAATGACAGAATCTGCCAAATACAGGAGCACAGAAACTACTGGTACTTCTTGAAGAGAGTGTTTAATGCCCAGTCCTCAAAGCCTTGTGAGAGCAGCTGTGCTTAGAAATCAAGATGGTCTGCACATTGCCAGCACAGAGCTTAAAAAGATTAAGAGATGCAAAGGATTTTTACTGGCCCTCTGTAAAGAGGACTTTGATTCATTACGAATCCTCGCAGGGCAAAACCTCATCACCTATACATGCAGTACCAGTACCTATGGACTGACAGGAGAATGGAGACTGCTGGTACCATCAGGCCTAGAGAGAGAGCAGAAACAGGCATACAATTTAGGAATGCAGCTATAGTGTGAACATTGTGGTTTGTGTTGCTTTTAGTATTCCCAGGTGGCAAAATTTCATGCTTTTTGCTGTTCTTGTGGCCCAACAGAGGCTACTACTCTGGGCCCTGCCTGTGTCCTCCCTTGGAGTATGGAGTAATCCCAGGGAGAACGTGCTGCTGACATGTCTTTGCACTGCTCTCTACAAAAAATTACACTCTGGCCCATGAGCAGAATATTCCCTCTAAACTCCTAAGCATGTGCTACTAGAGTTAAAAATGTTGTGAGATTTAGCTCTTTAATGTACCTACACCTAGAATATTAATTTCATACTACTGTTGGCTATGAAAAGAATTGATCCTGTAATGAAAGGAATATTAGTCAATGGATAATGAGTAGGTCACTTAATTTATCTCAGCACTGGAAGAAGTGGTATACTCTGCTGATTTTTGTAAAAAGCTATTAATGTCTGGGTAGATCAAGGGAGTAGATGGTACCAGATGATTCTTTAATTTAGCCATTGAAATATTTTGTTAATATTTATAAATTTTTAAGGATCTAATCCTGTAAAGTCTTGTTTATATGAATAATCTTTACTCATAAACAGTCTTGCTGAATTATGTAGGGCTTTTTGCGTTAGAAAAAAATAATTTGTGTAAAGATCAGTATTACCGGGCCCTTAAATATTTACAAACACTCATCAAAATTATTTTATGAGGGAAACTGAAGAACCATCTGGTATCCCCTGTTATTTAATGCTCCCTGATTTTCCTGTGTGTAGAAGTCAGCAAATATTAGCATTTTCTTTCTTATCTGAGGGCAGCCAAATTACCTTCTCCTTATCCTTTAAACTTACACTCCTTCCTAACAGAGTTAGGAATCCTTTCACTTCTACTGATGCAAAATGGGCAGGCAATGTCAGTAAGCCAGTCAGCAAATCTGCTGCTGGGTTTGTTCAAGGACCGAAGTTTCTTTCACCTAGAATAATAAAATAGTCTTTCTACTGCACACAACTACCGTGACATCAGCAGTATTTCAGTCCTTAAAAACCTGCCACATTTTTAACAGCAAGGTGCTGTTCATCCCTTTACACTAATTTTCTCCAGAAAAAGTACTCTATTGTCCTTTTCAGAGATATACTAAACACCCACTTTTCAACTGAAGTTGTAGATGCTTAGCTGCTCTCAGGAGTGAGTCTTTGAATACAAACCTACAAAGCAGCTACACATGTGCAGCTGGTCAAAAAACTTTTTATTAGGTCCAATTTCAACAACAACAACAAAAAGTATATCTGTCTTTTTGTGAGGTTCTGTTTTCTTTGGCAGTTACACTTAAATCACTAGGATGAATGACACAGCTAATGCAGTAAGTTAAGTTATGCATGTTAAGATCAATCTTCTCTTATATTGTTGTGATATTTAACAATGCGAACAGTTCATTCCACAATGTACCACTAGTGGTTCAATTTTAAAGGGAAATTACTGCATTTTTATCTAATTTTTTTTTGCGTGTGTGTTGAGCTAAATGAAAAGCAGATCTGCCAACTCTCATTTTTATTATTGTCCTATATTTGACAACAGCAAATCACTCCAGGAGGGTTTGCAATGCTGGTAATGTGGTGTATTGCAACCAAGTGCATCCATTCTGGGTGCTACACCCAGTTGTCAGATATCTATATACCAAACACTAAAAATATGAACACAAGCTGTATTTGAAGAAAGGGCTGCTGCACATTAGATTTTGGGTTTGGGTTATCAACAATGATTAATATTTTTCTACTTCCTTAAAATGAATGTGAGACAGTTTCGGCTAAAGGAATAAAACTCACAAAGCCTGAAAATTGTTTCGAATTGCAAATATTACAGAGCTGGCAATGCAGTCATGGCTTCTTCAGTCAGTTTCATCAGCTTTGTGACACAATCAAACACACTGCAAAAAGAAATGTATGCTCATGTACTATGTTTTTATTTTTTAACTGATTATGTCTTCAAAGCTGGGTTGAGTCAGTCAGTGTGAGAAATGTGTAACTCATGAAAGTGATTTTTATCAAGTTTCTTTTTGTACTTGCTATTTTCTCTTATGCTAATAAGAATTTAAAATGATAGGCATACATTTAAGTGCTCATGAGCCAATTTGCAAATATTCTCAGGAGAAAAAAGAGCAGGTTTTGATACAAAGGCCTGGTCCTGCATTATCTTGCTAATATGATTCAGATAGATCACTCAGGGAGGTAAATATTTACTTGGGTAGAAACTCACAGGACTGAGGTTTAATGATGAAAAATGACATTTGGAAATGCATCAGTTGCAGGTCTTTCCTTTGCCCCCCTTCCTTCAAAAGACCATCTGTCTGTGGCCATTGCACTGCTCCTTCTGACCAAGAAGTTTCTTTTTGACAATGGCTGATATGGAGATAAAACAGTTTGGTATAGTTAGAGGCAAAAAAAAACAGCCCAGAGGAAATCAATGCCAATTCATTTTGAGTTCCATGCAACATCTTAAGCAGCTTTCACCTTACAGCAAACCAGCTAAGATGGATCATTCTAAAACCCATCTTCCCAGGTGCTCTCAACTGGAGACAGGCAACAAAATTCTTTGCTGCACGAAATGAATAGAAAGTTTACTTTGCAGAGCCAGAGTAGAAAAGTGCACAACAGAGAATGTTAAGTATGTTTGAGTGAGAGAGGCAACCAACTGGCGATGTTTCTTAAAGTCTGGGTTATGACAGTCCATGCAACTGCTGCAACACAGCACATTTCATAGAAGCACCTCTTGGAGAATAAAGTCACCCTTGCAAGAACCGTGGTAAACCCGAAGCAGGATCTGAATAACTGGATCATCACAAAATGTTGGTGAGGTTGAGCACAGCATAAGTTCACCTATCGTAGCAAGTATTTTACATTGGCAATGCCAGTTGTTCACTCAGACGGGCAAAACAATTAACCTTACTCGTATTTTGCTGGGGAACCTGGTGGGCACTGGGGGGAGCAGAAGCACCCTCTGAAGGCACCCCCACGGTGCTTTCGACAAGCAGGATTATCTCTCCGTCAGCCCCGGCGTGGGAGGCGCCGGCACTGCCACTAAAGCTGCAGGGTGAGAGCCACAGTCAGCCCCGGGAGGGAGACGGGCAGCATCCCCCCTCCCGGGCAGCACCTCCCCGCCGTGCGGTGGGAGCGAGAGGGACGTCTCCTTCTTCTGTCCCTCCCCGCCCCGCTCTCTCCTCCCTCCCTGCCCGCCTGCCTCCGTGCCTGCAGCCGCAGCGCAGGGCAGGGGAGCGGCGGCGCGGNGCGCTCCCATGGCGCGGCGGCCCCGCGCCAGGTGAGCAGCGCTGCCTGTTGCGCCGAGCGGAGCGGAGCGGGGCGGAACGGCCGGGGCCACACGCCGAGAAGTTTTGCGGGAAGGCGCCGCGATGTGAGTTGCGGCGCCCCGCGGATGCGCTGGGGTGGGGGGAGGCGGCAGCGCCGGGAGGAAACTCGACGGGGAGGGAGCGGGGGGAAGGCGATCAGCGCTGCTGCCTCCGAGGGGTTGTCGCCGTGCCGTGCCACCTTGCCCGGCAGCGATCGGCGAGGGCCACCGGAGATACCCCCTCCCCCAGCCCGTGCTGGCGAACCTCCGGTGTCCGTGAGTGCTGGGGGGTGACGGGGTCGGGATTCCGCCGAGGCAGCGGGAGATGGGGAGGGAATCCAGAGGCGGAGGCTGCGGGAAGGGGGTTGACACCCCCTCTCTTGGGAGCAAACGAGGGATTTGAGACCCACGGCCCCTGATCCCGTATCGGAGCGACATCTGAAAAAGGGGGTGGAAAATAAAGCGCCCCTCCCATCCGTGTGTGTTCCCGGGGTGCCTGGCCGCTGTCCCTCCCGGCCGTGTGCGGGCGGGCTGCCGGAGGTCGGTCGCGCTGCTCAGCATGCGGGCGGCGGCCGGGGCGCCGAGCGGGGCTGCCGGGGAAAGGGGGCGGCGGAGGCGGGGACGGGTGGGAAGACGCCGTGTGTGTTGCCGTAGGATTTTTCCAGTTTGAGACCTATCAGGACCAGTTGCTACGGTTCGGGCGGCGGTGGCCGCGATGCAGGGGGAGGGAGGAACAGAGCATCTCTCTCCGAACGCGAGCAACAAATGGCAGCGGCGGGCGGCAGCCGGGCTGCGGGGCAGCAGCGGTGCCCGCTGCGCCCAGGTGAGCTGCGACGGCCCCGCTGTCCGGGGAGGCACCGGGCGGGACCGTAGTGGTCGGCGCTGGAGCTGCCCTGGGGGGGCCCTGGCGGGGTGCGGGGTGCCCCCGGCCCGGGGCAGGAACGGGGGTTCAGGGGTCCCGCGGCCGCGGGGGCTCCGTGAGACCCGGCGCTCCGAGCGGGGCACGGTCGCGACCTCAGAGCCCGCAGAGAAATGTCGCGATTTCTTGCAGCGAACGGGCACTGGGTACTGTGTGTCTGTGGGAACCGCGGGCTCTTCTCTAGCCTTTCTGGCAAGCTACACGTCCAGAATTTCCCTCGCCAAAAATTCGGAAAATGCCTGAGATGTGCCAGCGAGAATTCTTCTTTCCTTCTTGGATTCCTTCTCCTTCAAAAATTAGGAGATTTTAGAGTATCGGTTAGAAAATGTGAAAGTGATTCAGGATGCAGGTTATCGTTCAGTCTTTCTGATTGTCCCTAGACAGCAGAAATGGTGTAATTACAGAATGAAAACAGCCAAACAACTTGAAAAGCATAAATAGACCAACCACCTAAAGAGTTAGAATGAGAACCAGGCACACAACATTTTGTGCTCTCCTCAAAGAAGTAATCCTAGAGTTATTTACATAGATATGAAAATGACAAAATAAGCTAACCTTTTGAGATTATTTGAATTATTTAAAATATATAATAGCCATGAAAAAATTCTATAGATTTGACAAGGAAAGGAAAATGACCCTTCTTCAAGCTGAAAACTCTGACTGGGGTAGCCTTTTCTGAATGCTGGAAAAGACCTCTCAAGAAATTCTTCTTGTGTTAACCTATCTAATAATTTGTGCATTTAAATTGGAAGGTGTGCGTCACGCCCTACTGAAAGCGGTAGCTTGAAGGCTTTGATATAGAGCACCACAGTGTTCATTTGGCTTACCTATTGATACTATTCTTAGTAATTTAATTAAAAAGGATAGGCTTCTAGTTTGGCTTAAAGGGAAAGAAAATAATCTGTAGAATGAACTGAATTTGCAAAACCTTTGCTACGTTTAGAGCCTAATCTTCTAGTTTAGTTTCTAAATAGTAAAATTGCTCAGAATTAATTATAACAGTGATTGCTGGAGCCTTACTTGTGCAAGTTGCCTGGGTTTCTGTGGGATTACTTCTACAGGTAATGCTCTGGTGACTCAAGATAGCAGGATCAGGCCCATGGTCAGAGACTTGCAGCGTGCAGCACCATGTAGAGTTGTGCTGATTGGCGCTAATGAGACGATTTGGACTTTGGTAAGAGAAGAATGTGAGGTTAAGTCCTGTTCTCTTGCATTTATTCAGCTATTGCTGGCTGGGTCACTGAACCCTGATCTTGCCTTCCCCTGAGGTCTGCTGTAAAATTTGCTCTGACTTAAGTCCAACCAAAAAGAGCTTCTCCTGTGTGACTGTAGTTTTCAGTTGCCTTAGGGCAACTCAGTTGAAGCTGCTGAGTGTCTTGGAGATCAGGGTGAATGAGTGAATGAGGATTGTACCTGCAACTATCAAGAATCAATGTGTTTTGCCTCAAATGTGAGATTAATTGAAAAAGAAGTATCATTTAATAGGCATATAAGTCTGTACTCTGGATCGAGTCCTGAGCTAATAAAGTCCATGAGAGCTTTGCCATATATAAATGGAATAGCAAGACTTAAGGGTACAGGTGTGATTTGTCTTTTCCATGTGCTTTATGGGTCTGTATTTCAAATGTTTTGGGAGGCAGGAAATTCTTCTGCTCACACTGAAACAGCATTAGAGTAACTAGAGTAATAGAGCAAGTGCATGATATGTCAGCTCAAGAAATATGCTCTCGGCAGGAGAACTGGAATTTATAGAATTCAGTTGTATTCAGAAGTGCTAACTCAAATGTCTAAAGCCAGAGAAAATGTATTGCTTCATTTCAAAAGCACCTTTAGATGTTCAGTTAAATAATAAGGTACTTCTGAGTCTTGCTTTTAAGGATATTTCCTGTCACTTCACTAGGAATATTTATGTGAATAAGACAAGGGATACATGGCTCACTGGCAGGAAGATTTTAAACTTTTTAATGAAGTGGGTGATTTAAGCAAGAGGGAATATGGGTAGAAATATTTGTTGTTGCTACTGTAGTTAATCAGAAGATGAACTAAGGAGGGTACTTCCTCTCAGAGTGGAGTACTGCATTTGTAATGACTTACAGGATTTGCATGTAACTACTGTCCTTGTTGTCATCTGCATGCGTGTCTTTGGATCAGTGCTCATTAGAGGATGCAAATTAAATTAGTGTTCTGTGGCTAGCAAAATCATACCCCTAATTTTGCTTCATTCAGTAAGCTTTGTTCATAAGCTTAGAAAAAACTCTTGTGAAGCAATTTAAAAACTTAAAAGAATGTTAAACAGAACCTTATTTCAAAATGATGGTATTTTGAGCCAAGAATAATTTTTTTCAGTTCATAGAATATGTAGCATTTACTTTGGCTTGTTTGGCCAGACATTTTTAAGTTACTATTTTATTTACTAAAAGTAGCTTCCAGAAAATGCAGTTTTGATAGAGCACTTCAGTACTGGTATGAATCAAATGTCAGTATGTCTACAGAAAGTACAAGCAAAAGGGATATAGGAATTTCTCAGCACCTTCAATCAGTATTTTTAAAGGGATTACAATCTGTGAATACATTGATGAACAAGGTATATCTTCTGCTCTTAAATCCAATGTGCTGTGGGTGAAGTAGCATCAAATTTAGAGATACTCTGATGAATTATCTCTGCTTCTAGTTTCAGTCCAGCTCTTTCCATAAGCAGTTTCTGTGCTTCTGTCATTCTGGCGCAGTTTGTTAGTCTGGATGTGCAGCGAGCTTGTGGGTGCACCCCAGAGGGAAAAAGAGTGTGATGTGGTGTGGGTTTTACTCACTGCTTCATCAGGGCTCATGGTTCAGATAAACAACTGCTATGGAACTACTGTGGAGGTGGATGTCATTAGTTCACAGTACTTAAAGATGCATGATCCTGCTTCATGGAGATTCATTCCTGTGGGTGACTGGTGCCTGTGTCTGTACTTGCCACTGGTGACCTGCACTGCTCATCCCTACAGACTCTCCAGCTCCTGTATCCAGTGCTGGCTTGCTTAACACACTTAGTTTAAACTTGGGAATTCAAATGCAATGCTTACTTCTACTAGCCAAGAAAGTAGCTTTTATTCCTCTCTCCCCGGATATTTAAATGCTCCATTGAGTGCCTTCATCAAGCAAATATTTTTTTAAAAACTGGCTTATTTCTGGCTGACTTCCACAATGGACATGGGGATATTCTTTTACTATAAGGATCATCCCTGCTGCTGAGTTCTGTTTTCCGTCAGTAAGGAAAAGGCAACAATTGCTGAAATAAATGGGGTTTCTTTCTCTGGAGGGTATGAACTTTTGTAGGGATGAAAAAAAAGAGAGGTAGACAAACGGGAACAGATGAAGGCCAGATGCCCTTGAAACAGTGGAGAAGTAGAAGACAACAGGGAGAAAGTCATGGTTGGTCTGAGTAGTTTGACTCCTGAAGCTGAGGTGATCAGGGCTGTTCCATTGCCCTCTGTCTCGGCTCTGTGCTGTGCCATGGATTTGTCATGGGCCAGCCATGGGCCTTCAGAAAAGATGTGTTGGTTGATTTCAGTGGGACTAGAAGCCTTGCTGAGGAATTGGATTTAGCTTTTTGTATCTCAGCTCCACTGACAGAAGGGAGATAAAAAGTCTCGAGGAAATGGGACCGCTCAAAGGCCTTTTCAGTGATACATTGAGCTGGATAATTAGACTTTTTACTTAAACAGAGATGAAAATTAGCACTACAGATCTTGATGTACTTGATTAAGGTTTACCTCTGCTTTTCAGCTAGCTGTGCTTGTGTTTTAAATGGGTTTGGCACTTCATTAATAGCACTTTCATAAAGCTGCTAACTTGTCCTTTGAGAAGAAGAAAAAAGTTAATCTCTGCTTGCCAAATGGTACTATAAAGATACGCTAACAAGAAAAAATGAAAAGTGATAGAAGTGAGTGACAGCACATAAATGGGATGCTGCTCTGGCTTGAAAGCAGGAAAGCAAATGGAGACTAATTATTTAAGGAATAATAAATGAAAAGTCCAGTTCTCAAGTGACGGTAAAAGGAGAGACAAGCAGAATTTTAAAAAGTCAGGAAAGGGAAACAATACATAAAGAAAGTAGAAGGTGGACAGGAAGGGACCAAAGGGTCAGAGGATGGACTTAAAATTTCTGTGGAGTTTTCAGCTGGAAAATATTACCTGTTTATTGTGGCGCTTGTGTAACAGCCAGTATTTTACTCAAATTGGGGAAGTTTGACACACCGCATTCTCCTGGGGGGCACTTCATGTTCCCATTTCATCCTCTGGATGCACAACCTCAGTTAACAGAGCATGTGCTTTTAAAGATGGCATGTCTTAGGTGCTGGGCTGTCTTAAGAGGTTTACTTTGTGGATGTTGTTAGTTTTAATGGTGCTATCATTTACTTCTGTCAAAGTTGCTTCCTCCACCAAACAATAACATTGACTTTAAATTTTTTGCAGTTTACCAAAACTGGGTTACACGCTTTTCCAACTGTGCTCAATAAAGATACTTTGTATGTCAAGATCATGAGTATTCAGCATTTCATTCAAAATGTTTAATGTGCTTGCACTGGGAGGTACTGGGACATATGGAAAACGCATGAGGGCTGTTTCCCTCGTGTAGATTACAGATGTGTATTGTTTTGGCAGAATTTGCTTCCTGCAAAATATTCTTGTAATACTTTCAAAATATACATTTGTATGTGCGCATGAATAATTTGCAGCTAAAGGGTGAAGCCTTTGGACATTCAAATAAATCCATGGTGCTTGGCATTGTAAAGGCATTGTAATTAAAAGAAAAGGAAAAGCACTGGGTCAACAATGTTGAGTTCCTGCAAGTACTCCCTCACCTTTAAAAGCAGAGGCAAATATTTCTTCCTCTTTAAAGAGGAACTGCAACAAAAATTTTGTATTAAATTGCTTGCTAGGTCATATGTGGCTAAGCAAGCAACGGTGGTTCTGTATCTTAGAGATTAAACTTCATCTTATCAACATTAAAACCAAAATAAATTTAAGTTACTGGTGTTTTAATTCTTGACATTTTAACCCGTTTCTGTTCTGTGTTTGAAAATGAAAATATGCATAATCTCTTTAGACTTCCATTTCAATTATTTTTATTTTTAATTGTTCACATAGTAATGTTTGTGTATCATTTTCAATACACTCTTAAAAAAGCAAACAAAAAAAAAACCTCAAAAAACCTTTTCTTACACTTCTAAAACACTTCTGTAATGCTTTTTTTCACTCTGAAGATATGTTTGGAAATGTTGATGCCCTATTGTACTTACCTCCATCTAGACAAAAAATGGTATTTGCCAGGAACAAAAATTGTAGAATCAGTATGTGCAAAGATAGGAGTTGCAGAAGAGGGAAAGTCCTCAATGGTAGGAGACTGTTCACAAGACTGGAAATAGGTAAATCCAGGGGTCAGTCTTTATAGTAAATCTTGCTAGTGCTGGGTTTGGTTTTGTTGGGTTTTTTTTCCTAGACATACCACAAACGGTCTTTAAAATGTATCTCCAGTCTGACATTTTATTTAATGTAATCATTTTTATAAGTGTCAAAAGAGTGACCCTTGGTTCTTTTCTCCTAAAATGAAGTTAACAGGCTAATTCTGCCATTGCAACCTTCAAACAGTGTGTTTCTAAATGTCCTTTTTGCCCTTGTTTTCAGCTTTGTTGACACCAAGTCATTGAGATGAGAATTGGTGACTTTTAAACAGTCTATTTTTAACAAAGTTTGTAATAGAGTATTACTGTTTGTGAATGTGTGTCAGTCCCAGTCTGCACAAGCACTAAAAGGGAAGGCATGTATCAGAGGAGATCTGCTTCTAAGCATTTTAAACTTTGTTGTTCTCTTGGTGTGCCTGGTCTGATTCTGTAGGTGAGAGTACAAGGACATCCCCTCTTTTTAAAGCTGAGATTCCAAACTGGAGCCTTCTTCTAAGGAATGGTTTGCATCATGTTATAAAATGAGATACAAGTGGGAAATTTTGGTTTCTAGGATCTTCTAACTTGGACTGAAACAACTCCTCAAACTTCGTGTCACAGTATTTTTCAGACCTTTACTTGTCACTTCTAACACACTGCATATAACCAAAGCATACAATTCAAATAGAATAAGAAACCTCAGCTTTGTCTGAAAAGCATCACATGGATGGCAGCATGCAATCCAGGTAATCCTTTGTTTCCCTGCGTGTTTTGAGGCTGCAGAGTTGACATGTCATGCCCCTACACACCGGATTTGTGATCCCATTCTTGGTTATAAGCACGACTGTTGTCATTGAAAGGTTAATAATTTCTGTTTAGAAAATGCATTGGTCATTTTCTCTTTCCAGAGTCTTGCACAGGTTTTGCCCTTTGACAGAAAACATTTTATCTGCATTCTGCTCATCATTTTCATCAATTACTTGGTATGCTTATTGGCGTTTCTGATGCACAGTGGGTGTTAGGAATAATTTCTTGACCGAAAGGGTTATCAGGCATTGGAACAGGTGTTCAAGTCACCATCCTTGTGGGTGTTTAGAAGATGTAGAGATAAGGCACGTAGGGACATGATGTAGTGGTGGACTTGGCAGTGCTGAGTTAACAGTTGGACTCAAAGATCTTTTCTAACCTAAATGATTCTACGATTCTATAAACACTTATTTTGCTAGAGTAGGACTTGACAGGATTTAGACATGCAAGAAACCTAAATCTTTGGCTCATGAAACAATCCTGATGGATACAAATGGTATTTCAATGACTTTCGATCCAAAAATGTTTCTTGCAAAACGACAGGACTGTTCTTCTTGCCAGTCATGGCAGGTGCTCCATCTGTACAAATACCACCTAATTTGAACGAGTCAAGCTTAATGTTTTTTTTTCCACTATCTGCCACATTTTCAACAAATTTTTCTCTGTTCTTTAAACAAGTGTGAGGCAGCAGTGTGGAATGAAATGGATAGAGGCCAACCAATTACTTAATAATAGTAGATTTTTTTTTAACACATTGAAAAACAACAGTCAACCATGCAGTGTCAGTAGCATTGCAACTTCCCTTGGTTGTGAGCAAAAAAGAAAAAAATCGCATGAATCTGTTAAAAATTGAAATGCATGCTGTTGTATTGTCTAATGCCATCTCAGCCCTTCCCATTGTCATGCTGTGTGAACAGCTATGGACATATCAGCTGTGTGCTGTTCTTTCAGTCTGGTTTGTGCAGCAATAATTGATGTACCCTCTTGTACTCAGGCTTTGTTGTCTGAGAACAGCCCTTTCTCACAAGCTTGCCATAAGGGATATTTGCTATTACACCTTTGTCACTGATTTCAGCTCACAGATGTGTATTTATTTTTTCCATGTAAAAAGCTGTCGTGCTAGGGATCTTTCTTGAGGTGATATCTGACCACAGGTCAGATGCAATAAAATATATTCTACTTTCAGGATTAGTTTTCAAACTTCCCTGAGAGAAACAATCTTTATGCACTGTCAGCTCCATGCACTGTCATCTTAGTATTTTTTTCACTGTGGCATGCATGACTTGGCAGGCAATGCTTTGATGATTAGTAAATGGATTTAAAAAGCTTATGGACGTTTGAATTAACTGGGAAATCATTAGAAAAACATAAGGTGAGTGAGGACTGCAGGTTGCACAGGTCCTTTATCTTCCCCTTGCTGTGGGGTTGCAGAGTAGGTGTTCCATGGGCTCCCAAAAGGAGTGTGTTGACTGGAGTTAGTGTGTCTTGGTTCTTGTTTCACTGAAGCAGTTTTTAATCTGTGAGCTAAGACTGCTAGTTTTAAATTCTGATTCTTGAAGCTGTGGAGTGCAGCTTTGAATACCGAGTTAATGCTTGGGCATCTGCAAAGGGAGACTAAAGTATTATCAGCCTTGTAGAGCAGTTCTTCATTAATGCAAAGCATTGGGGAGCTAGGGGCTGATTCTGTGACCTCATGTGTTTTTCCATTCACTTGGCTGCTCCAAGTAGTCACCTCTATTTCCTGTGCATCCACAGTTTCCTCAAATTATTTCTTTTTAAAGGTATATTGTTGCCTTTCTTCTAAAAATATTTAAGGCAAGAGATTAGACTGTTGAATTTAAAAAACAGTAGTATTGTTGTAGCATTAACATTTTTGTAAATGTAGCTGTGATGTCTGTATGAGGAGCTAATGTGACTCTAAAGGCATTTGGTCTCAGCCCTTCCGACATTGTTTCTGCATCTTGGACCAGTCACTTTTAGGTAAAGGGCACTTACAGGGTGACATTTTAGTGACTTTAAATACCACAGCTGACAGAGAAAGATTGAATTTTTAAGGATCAGCTGTCAGGGAAATGCACTTCAGTATTGCCATCTAGAAAATAAAAAAAAAAAGCATGTTTGTTTTTACTTACAGGTACTGAGCTTGTTGCGGTCAGTTGATGCAGACGTAGGCTGACAGCAGATGTGGAAAGTTTGTGATAGTGAAAATCGGAGATTGGTGAGAGCTAGGCTTCTTGCTATCACTGATACTACTCAGATTCACTGTTTTTACTCATACACCTGACTGTTCTTGGAATTACCTAGCAGCATTTGGCATGGAGGAGTTGCTCCTGGAAACAGTTTCAATCTGAGAAATCTGCCATAAACTTTGATCCTTTTCTGCTTAGACCGGATGGTTTAATTTGACAATTTAACAGTTGTACCTAAGCTGTCTCTAAAAATATTTTGTGTTTGAACTTTATTAGTCTTGAATGTATTACTTTTTCAAATGAATTTGAATAGTTCTTACTAAATAAAGGATGAACATGGAAAAAGGAAATTAAAAGCGAGCGATCTGTATCTTCACTTCCAAAACAAATGCAAATAATTACATTCTTTTTAACATTTTCACACAAGAATGGGAAAAAAGAAAAAGCCCATCTGCGTAAACCTTCTGAAACCTAATTCCTGTGCCACTGCCTGTACTCCTTCAGGCTAGAGAGAAACACTGTATTCCTCAGATGCTATAAGGAGAATATCTCTATTCAATGATTATGGTAACAAGCAAAGAAACCACTGGGCTGAGTGCCTGGTGCCCGGCACTGGTCTCAGTGCCAGTGTTGCAGGAGGACGTGGGCGTTTCCAGGCTCCCTGTGAGCCTCCTCACCACAAGGACAGGGTGTACCTATGGCCACATCAGACCACAGCTTTGGGGTGCACCTCTTTTCTTCAGGGGCTCTGTGGGACATTGCAAAGTTCACCTTGCATCCTTATGCTGTGTTGTTGTTCCCCATAATGGTGAAAGCCTTTAATTTTTCATTAGGGATTTGACCCTTGGTTCATTTGAAGAGTGAACTTGATTTCCTTGCCCCTACAGAAAAAAAACCCGAAACAAGCAAACTAAGCAAAAGCACCGGCCACTGTCAGTGCTGATTCATCAGATGTGATGGGTTGATGTTCTTCAGCTTGGGTTGGCATGTCGGGATTTAGGTAAAATGGAATGAGAGGGAAGTGCTGTCTATAAAGAGCTGGCAGGGATGTACCAGATAAAATACCTGTGTAAGAAGGCTCATCTGAAGAGATGAAGGGCAGAGTAATCAGCACCTGCAGAAACGTTTCCTTTAAGGTTTGTACTTCTGGTGAGAGGCGAAAGATAAAACACGCCACTAATACTACAGCATGTCCTTGCTAAGCCTACAGCTGCTTTCTTGGCAGCCCCGATGGAGGCATTTTGCTGGGCCCTGAGGAACGGGTGTTTTGGACATGCACAAGTCATGAGGATTTGACAAGGCTGAGACATGAACACTGGTGCAAAGGCCAAGTCATGGAGCTCCTAATACATCCAGGGAGGCATCTCAGGCAGGAGCTCAGTCTCTGGGCTCACAGCTGTGTGGTGGGGTCACAGCTGTCAGCAGTGATGGGTGTCCCTTAAAAGTCTGTTCAAAACCTGGACTTTCCTACAAAGGCAGAGTTTCTTTATAGGTTGGGTGGCTGGTCCAGGGTGAGAAAGGAATGATGGCAAGTTTTCAGTACCTGCTGCTGCCAGATTCAGTTATGCTTACTACACTCTAAAATACCAGTTGGACTGTTAACATGAATATTGTCAGTGTAAGCTGACAGTGTTTTTAATTGCTGTTCTTTTCATAAGGCCTTCAAGGTTGTGATTGAGGACTACAGGAGGGCTTTTCCAAAACCTTAGCGAGCAAAAGTGCTCGATTCTTTTTCCTTAGGGACTGGCATGGTGTAGGGGAGAATGGGTAGGTGAGATTTCAGTGTTCTCAGCACTGGGTGGAAGGGAGTCCCCATATGACTTTTGCAATATGGGTTTATATTTTCTAACTTGCCAAGTATTTCTCCTTTGTTTTGTTTTTCTTCCCCAGTACTTTTAAAATCTTGTAATTTTCCTCTGAACCAAAGTGATGTTTAAAGAACAAAGTCCATGAAAGAAGTTGGTACAACAAAGAAGCAAATTCCTAGAAGAGGTTTAGGAGGTCTGAAATGGGAGGTGAATAGTTCTTTTCTCAGGGGAAAATGGTCATTCTAAATAAGAAGGTAAGTGTTCTCAGGAGATAGAAGAGTCTTCAAAACACTAAGTACAATATCTCTGCATTTCCCAATCAAGGGGTGAAAGATGTTTTGTTATAACATATAACTGTAATAAGTTAATAAAAAGTAAATTTTGTGTAATTTTCCTTGGAAGTATTTCGATACTAATGAGTGTTTTTACAGTCCTCAAATTTTCTAGTCTTTTCTTTTTATCCTGGCATCTTCCCTTTTCATTCCTGCTGCTCTCAGAAAAAGCTGTTTTCCTCTCCTTCAACGTGTCAGCTACACAGGACTCTTCCCATGCACCAACTTGACCCTTTATGTGGGCTAAGAGTTGCATGAAACAGAGCAGCAAAAGTCTTTCAGTGCAGGTGCCTGGAGCTGGTCTTCCTGTACCCTTGCTGGAGCCGATGGATGAGTCTGCTAGGGAAGAAGCTGGTTTTTTCGAGGAGAAAACCATGGGAATGTGCCTAGGTTAGATCTGAGACTGGAGTTGTACAGAGGTTGTGATTATATTGATATTTGGTTTGGAAACATTGTGGATTTATTTTTCTTTTTTTGCTTGAGAGTCACTCATATTTAAAGATTTCAGGTAAACCTGCATCTGAGCTTGGTGGAATTGCTTTGATTTATGTGGGTGTAAGACATAGTAGATTTCTGTCCCTAATGTGCATGCTGTTGCAATTTTTTACAGTCTTATGCAAAATCATAATGAAAAAACCTTGAGAATGGATGTTATTTGGACTGACTTGAACACAGCATATTTCCAGATGGGAAGTGAGGTATTGTCCCTAACTTGATATATAAAAATACTTGAAAAAACTGATTCTGGGACTTTAGTATTATCTATTGAATTCATATCTACCCTTGTCATCTGGCAGTACTAAAACAAGATTCTGCTCAAAATGATAGAAGTGACAGTCATACAATGCATTTCATTCCTGCTGAGCCCTGTTAGGTAGTTAGTCTGGGGAGATGTGGATCTTGCTTCAGTCATTCAAGGGCAGTCCTTTGGAAGCGATTTGCAGAATATGTAATTGTGCCATAAATCCCTCGCTCCCCTCTGCAAATAGGGCAGAATTTCTGTTGCAACCCTACCATGTTGAGGAAGCAGCATTTTTCTTCTTTTTTTTTTCTTTTTTGGACTTGTTCCCTCCTCTTTCAAACGCCAGCAGTTGCAGTGAGTTCCCTCTGCCACTGGCCATGCCTTCTTTCCTCTGCAGTGTTGTTACATAGAATTGCTTCTGTGTTTTGTCAGTGTTTGACCCCTTCCAGCTGGCAGTGAGTCAAGGAAATCATGTGTATGGACACCCAAACTCTGCCCTTAGCTACACTTGTGAAAACCTGTGGCATTATACGGTTGACTTGGAAAAGCTTAAGAAATCCCATGAGATCCACTCACTGAAAGTCGCTCTGTAAATGTTAGACAGGGCTGTTGTTTTTGTTCTAGTACATTTTACTTTAAAGCTGTACCTGAGCTGCAGTCGATGATACTGTTTCATAACATTGAAAAAGAGGGACAGGTTTGGAGTGTGAGATGTGCCGTGCTGTCAGCGGAGTTTGTCACTGGAACTGTGGTAGCTGGGTGCCACGGCAGTGTCTGTGCTGCGAGAAAGACGTGCTCTGTGGGCTTCTGGTTCCTGACAGCATTCAAGCCACTGGTCACCATGCAACTGTTCCTCCTCAACAGCCTGATCTCCTTTGGGAAAGAAACATGGCCATCTGCTAGCAGGGTTGGCAGCAGTGGTGCTCAGCATCCTGGAGCATTTTGGTGGACTCTGACCTGGTGCAAGAGTGAGTCCTGGGCAGCAGAGGATGTTTCTTCTGGGCCAAGAAAACTGTTTTAGGTCTGACACGTTCCTGGCATCATCCAGTACGGAGGAAGCGCAGGGCTGAGGAACCTCTTCAGTCTTCAGGCTCTGGGGACTGGCCTGTGGTGGTGTAGCTGCAGACTGCCCTGTGACTGTGAAAGCACAGTGTACGTGGAGATGTATGTTGGTGTATGGATGGGCCCATGTGACCATTGCTTCGTCTTCAGTGCGGAACCACAGGAAATAATGGTCAGCCTGTAGGCAGATGTTGTACTGACACAGCATCTTTGACTCATGCTGATCTTTGCCAGTGTGGAGGATACTTCATGCAACTGGTCCACAAATAACCATAGAGCTCGAATAGTCATATAATTTTTCTTTTTAAAAGTGTTGCGGTGATAGACCTGAGCAGATTGAAGTTGCAGTCGAAA
The DNA here is from genome assembly GCA_013400955.1 of Drymodes brunneopygia. NCBI lineage: Eukaryota > Metazoa > Chordata > Aves > Passeriformes > Petroicidae > Drymodes > Drymodes brunneopygia. The sequence goes on along the minus strand of VZTZ01020720.1, from coordinate 205,832 downwards.
AAGCTCTGCCCTGAGTTGTTTCCTTTAATTCTGTGTCTTGGGATCCTATGGAGACAAGGAAACAAATGATGAGATGTGAGGAAGGTAGGCAGAAGATACAATAGCAGGTATTATACGCACCTCCAGGACTGTTGTTGGGTGTTTTTATCTACTTCCAAATTCTGGGAAATTTTCAAAAATAAGAGTTCTACGTATTATTTTCCAGACTGAATGGAAATTTTGCCATTGGTTAATTTAGAAAGGAAGTCGGAAATACCCAAATTACATTTGTATTATTTATGTATCCAATTTGCTGTTGTGAACGGAGGGACAAGGATCTTAAATGCTGTTAATTACTGTGTATTTTATTTCACTGGCTATGGTTGTAGCTGCAGGCCATGTAGCTTCCAGAGGTGACGTGGTGCCATGCAGTTTAAGGGCACTTCTGGAAGGGAGGAGGGAATGTGCAAAAACATTCATTGCTGGGTAGTCAGGTGACATCTGGATGTTTTATCATCATGGCAGAGAAAAGTGATGTTTTTCCTTCAAGCCCTGAAGGATTAACTGCTTTATTTATATTTCTTCTGGGATGTCCAGAACAGAAAAAAGAATAGGAAAAAAGTTACAATTCTGCAGTGCAGCATCTTCACATTTTTATTCTGTGCTTCCTATATTCAAGGGATTTCCTAGCAAGAATAGAAACATCTGCAATAGCAGCTCCTATTTATGTTAATCTTTTCCAATCAGCATGCAGCCTGAAATAATTATAATAAATGCACTGTCTGCTCCAAACACTCACAACTTCCATTTATTTCAGGCTTCTTTTCTTCACAAGTCTGAGAACATAATCCTTCATTCTGCTCTGCCTCATCTCCTTTGCATGAATTTATCCAACAGTTTCTTTTGTGAGCTTCATTAACAATGGTCATCCCATAATAAATCACTTAAATTGAGAAGTTTTTAATTAAATAAGTTAACAAAACAGCCCCACAAAGCATAATAAATTTAATTAGGTAACATTTTCCTGTAATAAGTTTGCACACGCGATGTGTAATGAGGTAGGCCAGAGTAAAACCTGTTACCTGAAGGTTTTTAGATTTCATAGCTGCAGAAATATTTTCATTTTTAAAAAGGTATTTTTAAAAGATCATGTGCTAAATATACCTTGTCGTGCAAAGGATTATGCAAACTTGGCAGAAAAAGAATAGTTACTGACATAGACATGACTAAGAGTGTGTTTGAACACAGGACACATCTTCCAGTTTTTTGCCGTCTCTTTCTGCCAGAGCTGCTCCCCAAGTCAGGGTCAGTTTCTCCAACTTGGCAGCGGTGTTTTGGCTCTGTTTGGTTTTTTGGGGTTTTTGGTTTTTTTTGGTGCTGGGCAGAATTGACGGGTGTTTTTGGTCAAATTGGCCAACGTATGTGGTATAAAAAGCACATTCAGAGCTGAGTCTCCTTGCTGGTGCTGTGTGTGTTTAGTTGGGCTGCTTGCCCAGGTATGTGGGAAGGAAAAGTAAGATCAGCCTTGGCTCATGTGTAGAGTGCTGTGGAGTGACTTCTCAGGTGTCCTCTGCAGCTAACAGCCTCTGTCTTTGCTTTCTCTTTTGTGAACTTGCATCCAGAAATATTAAAGTTGTTATCCCGTGCCTCCTACCCTCTCACACAGCCCAGCCAGGCTGCTTTCACTTGGGCAATGCTCCCATCTAAGGAATTTGGTTCAGAAATAAGAGCTTTGCTTTTCCTTTATGTCCACAACAGCTTTGTGACAGTAAGTGGTGCTCTGATTTTTGATGGTGAGACGATGAAAGAATTAAACAAAAACCAGTGGGAGAGGACACAGAAGGGAAATCTTTATGAGTATTGGTTTGTGATTTTCCCAGACTGTTGCAGTCACAGAGAGCAGTGCAAGGGGAGCACACTGATACATCACATTTACTGTTTTGTTTGGTGATGCATAAAGTCAGAGCAGTGTTTTGTAATTGTCTTTCACAAGTGCAAATGAGTGTGTATTGAAGGCTGTGAAAAATAGTTACCAGTATTTTTTATCTCTGTGAAGAATCCTTTTGGTATTTTAATTTAGGACTGATTTAAAGAGGCAAGTTTGATGTCAGTAACATCAGTTTACAGTTCGTGGTGGATCTCTGGTTTTTAGAGTCCCCTCACACTGTTTACCATCAAACTCTGAAACCAGAGAATGGGACTTCAGGACATTCTGTGAAAAAGACATAGCACTACATCATCTGATTTGTGTGTGCATATAATTATTCTGCCAACTGCAAGAAATATGTAATATTTAACCAGGTGAGGTCTGTTGTGAAGATGGAATGGCAGCTTACCTGAGCTGGTGTTTAACTCCTCAAACTAACCAGAAAGGTCACAAAGTTGTGAGCAGGTGGATCTCTTACAGTTTTCTGACTCACAGACTACAGTTAATTGTCCACCAGAAGACACTATAAAGCCTTTCAGTGTGTCTGTATATCCTATCTCTGTTCCTGCCTTTTTACAATTGAGAGTGAAGCAGCTGTAATTCTAGAGAAGGTAGGAGGCATAAAGTTTATGTAGCAGAAGCACATGTATTTTACAGAAAATGTCCCACTTAAATTTTAGGGTTCTACCTGAACAGTTTGGACAGTTGCCAGGCACCACTCCTAGGCTTGTAGGGTATTGCTCAGAAATCATGACTGTACTCCTTCGCAGAATTCAAGATAACTTGTAGTGTGCATGGCAGTCTAGTGGTAAAGAGGGACTAACAGGTCTGGAGAGCAAAACAAGGTGAAAGGACGGAGTTAATAGGAACAAAAAGTAGGGGGAGAAATTAGTGAAGGAAATATAGGAATTAAAATCCAAAGTGTTGTCTGAGAAAAGCAGCTCACTTGCAGTCACTCACTAGGGTGATAACATTGTATGTTTGAGAAGATATTCAAGACCTTCCCCAGAGGTTTGTGAATCTTCCATGTGAAGGACCTTGGAATGAGCAGGAAGACACTTTCCCTCCCAAAGTGTTACAAGTTAGGTAGCTGAGGCAGAGGAATTTTCTAGTAGTATCTGGAAAAGAAGATATTAGAAATTAAGGTCTTGATGACAGGAGCATGTCAAATTAATGCATGATGTATTTTTGGAATTATACAATGTGTCATAAGCCAATTTTGTTCCAGGGGAAATGTGACATCTTCTCCCTGTGACTGAGGTTTCCAAAGGGCTGAAAAGCAAGGAAAATGGAAAGCAAAAAATGAAGTTGTCAGGTGGAGAAGAAAGGCATTGCCTGTGCTATTTAAATGGTATAAACTCCTCAACCCCTTCTGATAGCTCTGTGTGTTTTGGCTGCTACACCTGTTTTCCATTTTCAGTCTGTTTTAGGACAGTCGATTTTACCTTGACCTGTGAAGCCACTCATATCCTTTTGCATAGCAATGACTTCCCAGGAAGCAGAAACATAAATCTGTACTGTTGCCATGAAATACATGCTGTGCCTCACAGCAGATCTGTTTTTTAACTCACAAGAATGTGTGCAAGAGGATTTTGCTGGGCTGCTGAAAATATTTGAGCTGCAGTTTTACATACTGTATTCTTGTTTCTTCTGCTTTCAGGATCTGGACAGTTTAGAAAGGAAATGTAGAGTTAACATCTGCAATCTGACATGGTCTTCCTTTTCAAAAAAATACTGTTTCTGACATTCATGTTGGGAAAGAGGAGCCATCTTTTCCAAGGCTTTTGGTATAGGTATGGAAATGTTCAAAGAGCTGACAGTTAGTAATTATTATTCATTGGTGCTACTTTGCTTCTAGTACAGTGAACATATTTTTGAAGTAGAATTAAATCCAAGTCTCTCCAGGGGCTTTTGGTATTTTGCTAATGCTAAATTAAAGTGTGCCATGTGCTGTGCACTAGAGGTGGTCAGTGGTGGCTTGACAGAACTTAATTCTGTGTGTGGCAGGGATGCTCTGAGTCACTGCGTGGTAGGTGTGATGCAGCCACAGTCTGGTGGGAAGTCAGTCTTTCACAGCCCCTTGTGTTTTCATGAGCAGGTGGGAGACGTTCCCAAGCTGCTTTCCATCCTGCCCGCAGGTTAGGTGGTCCAGCTCCTGGAGTGGTTATCCTGCACTGCCAATTTTTGTTCCTTCTGCTCATCGCTTATCCCTTTGGTTTTTCAACTCCCTGTAAATACTTAAAATGAGAAATAAGCTAATTAGAAGCCATGAAACAGATGAAAGCTGAGCTACCTTAAAAAAATCAGTAAGTGAAGAAGCAGGTCCAGATTGGTGAAGAAGGGATGTAGTCTTTATAATCTTCAAAATTTTCATCTTATTAAGATGTTGAATCATGGTTTTGGAGGTATCAATATAAAAATTTAGTAGTATTCCACCTTTGGGACATAGTGGTATATGCTGGAAGTTCTTAAATGGCACTGTCTTGCTTCAAGCGCTCATCCTCTTAATACATTTTTGGAATTACTTTTCTTGATGAGGTCCTCACCCTTCTCAGCCAGACACTTGGAGCATGTTCACCCAGCCCAGATGACACAGTCAGTGCACAGTGTGTTGCAGCATGGCTGGACTAAAGTCTTAGCAGATAGAGAACTGTTGGGTTACACTCTGTGTGTTACAGAAAAGCAGGCCTGGAAGGCCCAGAGGTGAGCCTCTTCCCTAGGCCCAAAGGTGACCAGGAAGCACATCCAGGTCACCAGGGATGGACATAGGAAAAGGGGATCATGGGTTTGTGGCCTTCTGCACCTATTGTGCGAAAGTATTGTAGGTTGTAACCTTACAGGGTATTTTTTATCTTTCCTGTTTATATGATGGCACATCCTGTGTGCGGGATGGTATAAAGGGAATTTTCACTGCGTAGTAGCAGGCAGTAGCCATAGGGCAGTGGCCATAGGGCAGTGGCCGTAGTAGCAGTCATAGCAGTAGTCTTAGCGAGCAGTCATAGAGTGATCTGTAGTAATCTTTGTCTGTATAATAAAGAACTCCATGCAACATCACAGTCTCTTCTGAGAATTCCGATGCCCCAGCGTTGAATACTGCAGAGAACCACCACAATTAAACCTGTGAAAGGTGCACCTGAGCCAGCAGAGTCACCGTGTGGGGAAGTTTCCTGAAGAGCTGAGCTGAAGGCCCTACTCCCAGGCTCTCCTTCTTCCCGCTCTTTTCCTTCTCTCAATGAGGTCTAAACTAGCTCAGGCAGTCGTGCACTGAATGTGGATAAGATTCCCTGGAGATGGTAGAGATGATCTCTGTAGCATGCAGTGACTAAAAGGAAGATTATTGGGATGCAGTGCTCAGTGAGGTACAGATGCAGGTGAAGGACTGGGGGGGAGAATCCGCCTGACTGTAATGCACACACAGTGATTCTTGGTGCTGCCTTGGAGCAGGGAAGAGAAGGAGCTGTGGCTGCAACTCAGCGCGGGTGCTGTGGCTGGTTAAGTGGAGACAGAGAAGAGGAGTTCAGGAGGAGAGCAAAACACCTGAAGATTCATGGGGCTAGCATGGTATTTGGGAATTGCTTTGCAGAATGGTGGCATTTTGTTAATTTATTTTGTAATCTGTGATGACAGTAAGCTGAATATTGAACGGCTTAAATCTAAGCAACTGTCATTTCATGCTTTGGTGAAGAGGGAGTGGGTGAGTGAGATAGTAGGGGTAAATTGTTAATAGGAATGAAACCAATATGTGCAGCTTTCTCTAAACCTGCCCACCTCTTTGTTTTGTGTAATATTGAGCAGCTGGGGCTGTGCTATCTCAGCTTATCATCACTAATCAGGCTATAGATCTCTGGGGATATATTTTGCTCTCAGTTGCTCTGATAGAAATATAAACTTACTACCTAGATTACTTGCATATAGGGCAGCAAAACCACATAAACAGATTTTGAGCCTTTTTTTGTCAGAGTGGTTCATGAGACATACTCTCATTTTTTGGGAGTGCTATGTTTGTCTAGTCAAAGAAGAAACCACTTGTACTCAAAATGAGAGAGCATTTGCACTATTGGCTTTTTTTTTCTTCTTCGAGGAAAATTATACTGCTTTCAGTAGAATTAAAACTAGTAAGAGTTCACTGGAAATTAATTAAAATTATTTACTTTGTTTAAAAATGACATTTTCCTAGTACATAGTTTTTATGCCTACCTGTAAGAACATAGGACACAAGCTTTGACCAACTTAGTTACAGAAGTGTAGGCTGCTATAATTGAATTTCTTTGGCTGTTTCAAGCATTTTTCAGGAAGATTTTTCCCTCTTTCTTGAATTCCATTGAGTTTTTCTATTAAGTGTCCCACTGGTGACCCTAAATATGCTTTTTAATGCTCTCTAAGGTAGGTCTGTTTATGAGTTGCTGTTCTAGACTGCTCTCTCCAGAGATGTAATTTAGAACTGGTGTTTCATTCATTTCTATGCTTACCTTGATCTGAATCTACAATTCTGTCTGTTGCTTAACTTTCAGACTGATGACTCATTCCTTTGCTTCATGGGATTGCTGCATGTGATCTTACCCCACTCTGAGATGAGCTTTGGGAGTGAGCTAACGAGAAATGTTTACAGCATTCAGCATAAATCACAATTTCACAGAGAAACTTACTTTACAGAAAAAAAAAGAAGAAAAAAAGGGTGTCTCTAACTTAGAGGTGAATCTATACCTAAGGGACTCGGTCTGTTCTCCCAGGTAGCAAGTGACAGGACCAGAGAAGATGGCTGTGGCACTTGGCGATGTGCTTTAGTGGTGGACAAGGATGTAGCCAGGTTAATGGTTGGACTCGATGATCCTAGAGGTCTTTTCCAACTTCAGTGATTCTGTGATTTTAAACCAGTATTTTAATAATTTATCTGTTTTATTATGATTCCCTTGAGTCTCTGCATATGGAAGAATATGCTCTCTGCCCCTTTCCAACCTTCATGAGAAGGTCTGCAGAAGCAGATTGGTGCCTCCATTCAGGAACAGGGTGTGGCAAAACCACCTGTGTGAATCCAGGTAAAAAAAAGAAATCTTAGTGGGATGTCCATTGTATTTGCAGGAGTTTTCTGTAGAAGAGCAGTTCCCTGCATGCCATGTCCCCGCATGACTTAGCAGCATCCTGTAGGTGTGAATGCCTGTCTCTGCAGAGCAGGATATGCAAAAGATGAAGAGATGGGTGGTGGAGGTAGACATGGTGACTAACTCTTTATTCCTGGAAGTGCACGCTCCGCGTGGAAGACGGCATTAAGTGTGTCCCAGATAGGCTCCTCACGCTGCGTCATTGCTGGCTATTAAGCCATTTTCCCCATGGATTCTGTACTTGGCAGAAAGCTCTGCAGGAAGTGCTAGTGTGCCTCCAGATTCAAGCATATCAGAACTTGCATAATAGGTTTATTCTTTATTATCCACCTTTCTTTCTTCTGTTCTGTGGCACGGGCTTCAGATACTGCACATGAGGACTTTGCGCCCGCTGCCATGTGGTCCTACCACATGGTGAAGGAAGGATGTTCAGACTTGAATTATTTTGTCTCCCAGAATCTGACAGTTTTACGTTGCTGCTACATTTTGTTTTCTTCTGTGTCTCTTCTGGCATTTTTATTTCATTTTTAAAAAATCAAACATTGAATTTAGATTTTTACCTCGAAACTGGTTGTTCTTGTTTCCTACTAAAAGATAATTCATGGACTGCAGCTGAAAGAATTATCAGAGTGTAATTTTGCCTTTTTGGGGAGGCGGGGGAATTTATTTACATCAATCTTTCTGCTTTGCTAGGTCTGTAAAGACTACAGGTTTCTTTTCTCTGGGTGATTCTAACTTGTTCATGCTGATTTTGAATAATAAGGGGGAATTTACAATTAAGACTTGCCATGAAATTTTGAGGAGTGAGTAGCTTTATGGTCAAGGTAAATAAATAATCTCTTTCTGTTTTTAGGTACAAGTTTCAGCCAGCCCTCTTGCTGATGGTATTCTTTAGAACTAACCTGGGTTATTGTACCTGCAGAGTACAAACAGTGAAATGATACCAGGCAATTTTTTTGTGGTGATCTGTTTGTAAGAGGTGTCATGGTAGCTAAAGGCAGCACAGAGTTTACACTCGGCATGTTCGACCTGTCTTCCAAATGCTGTGTTCATACCCCTTTGCTGCCAGCCACCTGGGACCTGTTTTCACCTAGTAAATGTTTCTTGTGGCAATTTGGAGGGTCTGCATGACCACAGTCCACAAGATCTTTCTTCAGCCTGGCCACCAAACCATGTTTGCACAAGTTAGTAGCTTGGTGTTAAGGGTCAAAACTGGGATTTCTCTATAGTCTGTGTATAAGTTCCTTCAAAGCACAGGAAAAACACGAAAGAGGAGCGTGGACTAATTCTGTTAAACAGCTTGTGCAAAATACATGTAGGAGTGTAAAGAAGAAGCTGTCACTACTGAATCTCAGAAGAAGTAAATGTAAGAAAAATGTTTAGAATTTAGGTAGGAAGGAGAGAATGATGTGCACAGATATAATGTGAAGCATCAAGTTCTTGTTCAAAAAGGGAAGCTATTCAAAGGTCATTTGGGAAATCTGGGTAGTTTTCAGTGTGTATATTCTGATGTATCTTGCTCCCAATTAACAAGTCTCATAGTTGTACCACATACTACTGCAGCTTGCTGACTAAGGCTAGTGAAATTTGTTTTTACTGAGGATGGGTATCCTCACAGGACATGCTGAAAGAAGTTGGCTGATTGTATTCTTCACCTTTTGAGAGAGCTAAAATGTTCATTACAAACAACTCGTAAAAAAGCAGAGTTGATAGTGTTATGTGAACACAAATTTCCTGTGTGATTTTAATATGAAGCAAACAGAAAAAAAGCCCAGCAGTTTACCCCACGTATTTGGCTTCTATCAATATAGAAAAATATTTGCTTAAATGAATGTGACTTTCGTTTGGTGTTGCAAGGGAAAATATGCTTACACTTCATTTCTTCTCCTTGCCATACTGTTTAATCTTGCTTACTTTATGTAGCCATGCTTGAATATAGCATATTAAGTAGTATTTTTATGAGTTATTTGGACATTTGAATTTCCTATGCATAGCCCATTTCCACCATGAGAAGTGGTTTCCAGTGCTCAAAATTAATGACTGTGGGCAAGTATGTGGTGGGGTCCCTTTTGGTCTTTTTAGTACCTAAGGGAGTAAAACAGAAGTGTAAATTAAAGTGTAAAACAGAAGTAGAAATTAAACATGTTATGCAGTGTAAAACCAAATTGTCCAGGGTGTTTAAAAGGAATTTGTCTGCTGTCAGTGCTATCAGTATATGAATTTCAAAAGTATTTCTGTTTCTGTGAGCTTGAAAATTCAGATGGTAATTTGCTGGTTTGGTTTTTTTTCAAGGCAGGAACTGCATGATCCTGTGATGTAGCTCCTTTGCTTTCTTGTGGAGGTTATCTTCATGGATGAGTTCCTCTGTGGCTTTGGAAAAAGTCTGGTCAGCAGAGGTGCCCCCCGTCTTACCTGCAGATTATCTGGACCCGTAGAAGTACTGAGCAGAGGTGGAATGCCTTGCTTCTCCTGTGTCTTATGGTGATTGAACTTTCCTTCAGAGATTGGACTCCTGGGAGGCCCTGGGATTTCTAAGTTAAGCAAATAGCCTGATAGAGTGTTTGAATGATACCAGGAGATGAAAACAGCTGTGCTGGCTCTGCTGGAAGATAGCAAGAGAAAGCCACACAGAATCCCTGAGTGAATGCAGTGACAGATACCAAGCAGACCCGGGGGCTCTTTGTTTGGCAAGCTGGGGACCAGCATAATAAAAGACTTTTTTCCTTTTAAGGCTACAAAACCCAACAGGAGGCTTCAGGGAAAACCTTGGTGGCTTGTTCCTGCAGAGTTGTTTTTTTTTTCTCTTGGCAAATGTCATATCCCTGTAGAGGGATGTGAATTGGTGTCAGATGTTCTAAGAGAGTATTGTAAATGAAGGATGGAAAAATGTATTTCCTATTACAATCCATTTGACTGACATCTTAAAATTAATAACAAAAGCTGGAATTTTGGAAAGCTTGTCCAGTGGGTTTGTTTTGTTTTGAAGCTTTCTAGCTGCACTTTGAGGAGTGTCTTCTGTAATTTGTGTACAGAAAACAGAATGAAAGTTTCCCCTTGTTTTCTTGCCAGCTTGAGTGTCATTTTAGTGCCCAAAAGCATTTAAAAAAAAAAGGTTCAGACTTTTTTCTCTCTCTCTTTGTTTGGTTTCATTAAGGGCAGCATTTTTAAAACAGCTTATATGAGAGTAGGCACCCAAGTTAGTGTTTGATGCATTGAATTCAGTTAATCCCTTAATTGGTACATTAGGTTCTTAGGAATTTATTTACCTAAATAAATTGACTGTGTGTGACTTGTTGTCATTTAAAAAACTTCTCCTTTCAAGAGTTTCCAGATAAGTGTATGCATATTTATTGGGGATATTGTCATGCTATCAATTCAGTAATTCAATTTGTTGACTTCAGTTACAAAAATAAATAAACATTTATGGTTTTGGTCCTTTGCTTTTGGATGTTGGTATGAGTTAAAAAAGAAAAATACTATTTTGATTTAGTGTCACAGAGCAACACAGTAATTGTGTCTCTTCAATGTTAGTTTGTTAATATAATTATTTCTCAGGAAGTACTGTTCTTGTGGAAAGGAACATAATTTCAATTAATGCTTTACGCTGTGTTCCTTTCAATTAGTATTTTTAAAAGAGAACATCTGTAATTGGATCTGTTTACTTACTGTAGTCATAGTGAAAACCATACTCAGTGGTAAGATATTTCATAAAATCCAAGTGATAGAAAACATCTACAGATGAATTCTGGTTTGGGGTATGTGTTTATAACTAACTCCCTGCTGCAAGTGAAGAACCCCATGAAATGCATCTCTACAGAGAACACAGATTGTACAGTCATGTGTAACATAAAGAGAAAATGAAAATGTGCTTCAGTAGGATTTAAGCATTATTCTGCAAAGCCTAGAATTACCTCTGTCTTGTTACACTGCTTTCAAGCATTTTCTCCTTGAACTGTTGTTCTTTCAGCAGTTTTGTTTGACTTGATTGGAAATAATCATGGAGTGGCTGAGCCTGGAGGTTGCTTAGTCCACTCCCATGCTCAAGCAGGTTGCTCAGAGCTGTGTCCAGCAGGCTTGGATAGAGATGCCACAACCTCTGCCGGTAACCTGTTCCAGGTGTGACCCCCTCACAGTAGGGGGAGGGAAAAAAGGAAAAAGAAATTATTTTCTTACTTTCAGATGGAATTCCCTGTATTTCAATTTGTGCCCATTGCCACCTGTCCTTTTGCTGGGCGCAACTGGGAAGAGTCCATCTTTATTACTGTCTCCCATCAGTTGTTTGTACATACAGATGAGACCTGACCTGAGCCTTCTCCAGGCTGAACAGACCCTGCAATCTCAGCCTCTCATACATCAGATCTTTCAGTTCTCTTAGCACCTTTGTGTCCTTTGCTGACTTGTTTCTGTTCATCTTTTGCATATACCAGGAAGCCCAGGACTAACCCAGCTCTGTGCAGGTGTCTCACCAGGGCTGAGTGGAGGGAGAGGATCACCCTTAATCTGCTGGTGATGCTCTTTCTGATGCAGCCCGTGCTGCTGTTACCTACCCTTTCCCTGAAAGCACACACTTTGTGTCTGTCAGGACCTTGACATTGCTCTCTGCAAGCCTGATTTCCAGTTGATCAGGCCCCAGCATGCAGTGGTGCATGGAGTTAACCATACCCAGGTGCAGAACTTGGAATTCACCTTTGTTGAACTTCATGAGGTTCCTGGCAGCACATTCTCCAGCCAGTCCAGGTCCTTCTGGATGGCAGCACACCCACCTAGCGTATCAACTGCTCCTCCCAGTTGTGTATTATCGGCCACCTTGCTGGAGATTCTCTCCCACCCTCCAGGTTGGTGGTGAAAATGTTAAATGATGTTGGTCCCAGTACTGACCCCTGGAGTACTCCACTAGTGATGTGCCTCTAGCTGGACTTTGTGCTGCTGTGCACAGCCTTTGAGCCAAGCAGTTCAGCCAGTGTTCTCTCCACCTCACCATTTACTTATTTAGTCTGTACTTCATCAGTGTGTCAGTGAGAATGTCTTAGGAGACAACATCAAAAGCTCTGCTTAGGATAAATAACATCCACTTTTCTCTCATCTCAGCAGGCATCTCATTGCAGATAACTATCGTGTTGGTCAGATGTGATTTCTGCCTTCATAAATCTATGCTGACTACTCCCAGTCATTTAATTTTACTCCATATGTTAAGGGAATTGTTCCCAGATTTATTTGCTCATCACCTCTCCTGGGTTGGAGGTGCAGCTGACCTGCCTGTAGTTTATGGGATCCTCTTTCTTGAAAATAGGACTGGCTTTCATGCAGTCCTCAAGAAATTCCTCTGATCCCTATGATCTTTGAAAGATTGCTTAGAGTAGCCTCCTGTAAACTTCAGCCAGCTCCCTCAGTACTCAAGGATGCATCTCCTCTGTATCCATGGGCTTGTGTATGTCCAGTGTGATTAAATGTCCCTTACCTGGATCCCCCTCTGCTGACAACAAGCCTTTATGGCTCTAGATTTTCTCACTGGTTGCAGGGGCCTGGGGTTTCTGAGCACAGAATATTGAAGGAAGATGTACATTTTAAATTGACGGCCTCTTTCCTGATAGTCTTTCTTTCCAGATATCAGAGGTACACTTAATGTGCTTTAGACACAAACCAGTTCTGTAAACCAGTTCTGTGCAGAGTGTATGTATTAAAAAATTTTAGAGTTTTTTGATAGATCTGTATTTAAATTAAGCTGTTAATGTCTTTCCATGATTCCACTAAGAAGAATTCGCACAAAGCAGTATGAATCTACCAGAAAGGTGCGAGTTTTTTCTGTGTGCTTCTTTCCTGTGTGAGCTTGGCTGAGTGCTGACTGTGCAGGGATGTGTAACAGGAGTGAGTACAGACAGTGCAGCGATTTCAGAGATGGTTTTCATGTGTCAGAACAAGGTGAATTAGTCTGCAGTCACATTCATGTTGCCATCGAGAGCTGTCGTCTGTGCCTGAGCAAGGTTGTTTTAAGCTTGCAGGGGTGTAACAGTCCAAATCTACAAGTGTTTATCTGCAGTTGTCAAATGGAGAAAAAGAGGAAAAAAAAAGAGCAGCTTTTATTTCTAGCTCAGCAGGAACCTGACAGCTCCTGAGCTCAGCAGGACCAGAAACTGCTGCTTCTTGGGTGGGGCCATCAGCAGGAGGCAGGATTCTGGCTCCTGGCTTCTTCTGAGCTCCAAGTCCAGCAGCAGCTTGGGCTAACAGGGGTGCAAATCACAGATCATCCCTTTCCTGCTGAGCATATGCATATGTTAGTCAGCCCTGCCCTCCTAATAGACCTCGGACATCCACACTGAACTGAGAACTGAGGAGCGCCCCATCCTCAGCAGTGTTCATCTACCTTTCCAGCATGGCTCCACCAGATTTAAGTTCATAATAACTTTTTTTAAGCCTTTCCCTTTCTTAGATTCCATAAACAGCCAGTGACTCTCAAGGAGTTGCACAGCACTTAGGACTCAGCCTAGCAGCATGTGGAGGTCTGCCAGGGTTGCTCCTCATCCTGCATGGAAGCAAGAGCAGCTGTGCATGGGAGCTGAGGGACTGCCTCAAAACTAGTGAGAGGCTGCAAGTGTTGCAGTAATTGTTCCCAAGAGTAGCTATACCAACTTTTGGGCTGCTTTCTGCTGGCACTGTCACACAAAAATGTTTATTTTCCTCAACTTATCTGCTGTTGTCATCACATCTTGTGAGGTCAGAATTGCAATGTGTGTGTCTGTTCATGGTAGACCATTCATAACATAGCCCACACCAGGTATCTCATCTGAAAAACACATTGCATGATGCCACCACAACCATCTGAGCTTCTGCTTCAGACCATTGCTAGGGTCCTGAGCCTGAGCCCAGCCGAGCAGCATTCAGTGGGGCCACCTTGTTCACCTGCTCATAAGGAGCTGCAACCTTTAGTGCACTGAGGAGGCACCTTCTCTTCGCTTCAAGGAGAACTGACTGAAAGCTCCAGGAGGAAGAACTGCTAAAGAAAAAGTACTGTCTTTTTAGAAAGGCAGAAAAATGTCAACGTAGTTTAAATTTTGTATTTTGATTGAAATTTTTCATATTGTATAATGTTTTATACGTGTTTTAAATTTTTTCAAGTTTTTCAAAATTCATATTTCTTAAAGAAAACATGTATCTTCCAATAACACTAGAATATTCATTAAAATTTTAGCAACAGTATTGGTACAAATGCTATGAAAAATAGAGCAGAAATAAGAAACTACTTAACTGAAATAATGCCACTGTATAGGGAAAAATATTAAATCCTGTTTTCCTCTTCAGCAAACTTTGAGCCATGTCCTATTTTAATGAGTAAAGGTATCATGTAGCATTTTCCCTGGGAAATACTTGGATAACTTCAAATAAAATATGCACTAACATGTTATAAATAGAGTGGTTTTTCCCTCTCATTTTACTACTAAAATTAATTCTAAGATAAGCCTAGTTATTTATTTTGTTATTAATAAATGATTGCCTTACTAAGGCAGATGTTAAAGTCATTGATGGAGAACTAATCATTTATTCTTAATGGAGCTTTTTGTACAGCCATGAAAGTAACTTTATAATAGGAAATGATGATGTGGTGGGTCAATATTGTAGATGAACTTGTAAGACAGCTCCTGGGTTGATGGTTGACATGCCCACTCTTTCCTGTTTGCAGAGGTCTTCGCCAAAGGGCATTTCTGTGTGCAACTTCGAAGAATTCTAGAGTGGTTACTTGCAAAATGACAGCTTTTTGGTGGAAAGAGAAAGGAGAGATTGTATATACTAATGAAAAGGAAAGCAGACCCATCACAATAGGTTTTTAGGGCTGTTGAGGCTCATGCCCCAAGGAACCACGGGCTTGCCAGCCTGCAGTCTCCTGGCTTGCCATAGTGCAGCCATGCTGTGGCTGGTAGCACACACTGATGCCATGGCTGTGAGTCTCTTCCTTTCATGTTCTGGGGACACTTTTGAGCACAGAGCACCGTGAGAGCCCCAGTGGTGCAGTAACATGGGGCTGTTGCCACTGTGAGCACCTTACTGCTGCTCATATCTTGTGGATCGGCTTGAAAATGGGTCGACAGCACTTCGTTAGTTGAGGTTTCACTGAGCTGCTCCTCAGGCTAGCAAAGGTTTTAAATGTAGGATTGCAAGGATGGGCTCTCCTTGCAGCTGGAAGAGATGGAAAATTTCCATTTTCAGAAAGCATCCTTTTGGGGTTGTTGTGGTTTGAAAGCAAATTAGTGAGACGCTCAAAGTCAGAACTACAATTTAATAGGAAAATTAAAATACATGCAATGGTACAAAAACGCTGACAGAGTCAGAATACAGCCTGACACCCTGTTGGTCAGGGTGTTGGTAGCAGTCCAGGGACAGATGTGGCTCTGTTGAAGCAGTTCTCTGAAGGTCCGGTGGAAAAGCTGCTCTGTGCTGTTTCAGGGTCTAGATTATATTCAGAATGGGGATGCTTGGTTCCCCCCCCTGGATGGGGCATCTCACAATGGGAATGGTGCAATCCATCAGTGGAGCTTAATGCCCCATTAACAGAGAGGACTTCGTGAAATCCTCGCTGCTAATGGCCCATCAACAGGGAAGATTCCAGGCACTTCACTTGGCCCTGCTCCACCAGCTGGCCCATTGGAAGTCCCACCCTAGGGCCATCAAGGATGGCCAAGGAACACTGCCTCACCTGGCCCCAAACAGCCCATGGAGATGGTGATAGAATACACGATATTGTAGCCTAAGACAGGGGTGCATGCGAACTGTCCTTGGACCAGAATGAGTGACACTGAAAGTGTATATGGTGCCACTTCATTACAGCAGCTTAATCTGTTTTGTTGTGCTTGAGCTTGTCTGTTATCCTCACTGTCCAGTGAGGAAGGGCAGGATGAAACTGGAGAACACTTTTGCCAGACTGAAAGCAAGAAGGGGAGCAGTCAGAAGTGCAGGAGTGCTCAGACCTGAACCAGTTTATGAAGATGGCTGCATGTTGCTGCAGCACTGTGGCACTGCATCTATGGCCACTAAGGAAAGGAGAATGAGTAAGATAATGTTTCCCATGATGGGAAACAGGAGGAGAGAGATTTGAAAATGCTTTCTCAAGTGATACCGTTTGGTTTACTCTTCATTGTACTGTTCTTCATAGTATATAGCCTGGGACTCGGTAACGGTGTTGTTTATGCCATTTGGACTTCTTTGGATGTCCTGGACTCTTGACTTGTATTCAGATGTGGGAATTGAATGCATATGAGATAAAGTTGCCTTTGAAAAAGGGAGGGCAGTTAACAGGATGCTTTTCATTGCTGACTCTCACTGTGAAGATGTGTAAATATGGGGAAAGACAATGGTTTGTTCACCATACCACTCGATCTCTCTCTATTGTGTTAGTCAACAGAATGCTGCTGCTACTGGGCTGTTTCATGGTTTGTCATGTAGCTCCCAGAAAGATGGTATAATTTATAGAACTTGTTAAGTCTTGGCAGTTTCACTGGGCTCCAGGTTGTAAGGAGTTCACCCATGAGCTCGTGAGCCAATGTGGTCTCTCATGTGAAACTCCCACATCTGGCTTCCTCCCTTCATGGTGAGTGCACAGGCCTGAGAGTAACTTCTGGTTCTCTTTCTGCTTGCCCTTCCTGCAATTCCACAGGCTTGTCTGTCAGCCTTAAACTTTCCTGTAGGTACCACTGCTTCTAGCCTCTGTCTTTTTGTCCTTGAATTAGTGGCTCTCCCAGTGAGACAAAGACTTTTCTTTGTAGCTGGGCCATCTCTATAAAGGGTTCCTGAATTCTAACGTTTGCTTCTGACAGAGGACAAAAAGTGGATGAGTTGCTTTGAATTCATATGCTTTTATTTGGGCCAAACAAAAGAGCAAACCAAAGAAAGAAACAAAAAACAGGCAAGTGACAAAGTAAACTGATAAAAATGTCTTAATTTCAAAAGAATATCGTTATTTATTTGCTTTGCTATTATATTTCATTACTTCTCCATTACTTTTTTTTTTTAAGAAATTCTTTCAGGAGAGGCAATAGAAGTCTTGTTTTACCAACCAGTGCCCAGACCATTTTGGGAAAGTGTGACACAAGTGATGCTTACTGGCAGATAAAGCTGCCTTCATAGTTGTGCTCAGCACACCTCACTGAGAGTAGCTGTTGCTTCAGGAGCTCAAGGAGAAGCAGGCAAGAAAGAGGGTGTGTCTGCCATGTGCCAGGCACAGATTCCCTTTGCTTTGATTTGATTTTCATACATCTTACTAGAAATGAGTGGGTTAGTGACTGGGCAGGAACCACAGGTGACACACTGGGGCTTGGCACACCAAGGAAAACCTAAGGCTACTTGTACTCCTTTACTGAGTGAAAAAATTCAGCTTTATGGCTCTCCTGGAGTCTGACTGAAATAAGGCTGGTAGTAAACAACTTATGTGCTAATAGCAGGGTGCCTTAGCGTGCAGGTGGTTTGGAACAGAAGTGAGTGCCTTTAAGCATTGTTTTATGGTGCTGTGCATTTCAGACTGAAAAATGGCCACGAGCTTTATTACTTTAATATTAACACTTTTTCATTACTCTCTCCCTCCCCCCCTCCTGCAAACTGCTGCATTCATCTGTTGCAGTGACTCTCTTTTCCCCTTCACCTGGCGTTTTTCACAGCGTGGGAGGCGTGGGTGGCAGGAGGGACAGCTGAGGACAGAATGCACCTCGTCTGTTGCCCAGCGCACCCAAAGCCCAGGCTGCCACCAGGTAACCTGTTGAGGGAACTTGCAGAGCCCTCAATGACGACAGGATCCCTCCTGCCACTGCTGCTGCTTTGCAGTGACCTGCAAGGGAGTTGCACCTCTTATGAGATCTTTTCCCAGTAGGTTTTTCCATCCTCCCTCCTGCTCCTTTTGATGACAGCGGCTTTGCAGTGCAGACGTTGTTATCCATCCTTTCCCAACCTTTGTGATCAGCTATTTCCACTGCACTTGCACTGAGGGCTGTGTGCCAGGATGTTTTAAAATTGGGAAACAGGCAGCAGTGATTCACAGGATCGAATTTGCCCTGCTTTCTCCTGCAATGTGGAAAAATGGTGTTAAAAAGTTTTTTTAAAAATCCTATTCTTATATTCTGTTTCCCATTCCAAGTATGTCAAGTTAAGTTTATCTCAGTGCCAGTACCAACTGTAACCAGAGTTAAATTAGCCTTCCTGTTAGCTCTGCTTGGGTTTCACTTTTCAACAAGCCTTAGTAAAATAAATCATGTCCCACATGTCTTTAAATTTCATTACCATGACCTAACTTAATTTGCTATAAATTATTTCTACCTGAGCTTCTTCAGCTGTGAACCTGCAGCCTCGAGTGTCTTGCTTATTGGATCATTGCCCAACTAATCAAGATTTTTTTTTTCCTTCACAACTCCTGCTTTTTGTATCAGCTAGGTCTGCCAAAGTCAACTTGGCTGTATAACCTCAGAGGGGACACACAAAGACCTGATGTATTCTTGTCTTTAAAATAAGAGTTTTATTGAACCAAGTTTCAGTCTGTTCCTGTGGTGCTCTAGTGCTGCTGATAAAGGCCTCTTTTCCCTTAGTAAAAATGTGACCTCAAGGGTTTGTATCTCTCCTTGGAGGAAGCCATTGCAACACTTCCTTTTGGCTCTTCCTTCCTTTTGCTTTCTCCTTGGGAAAAGCGACTGACTGGAAAATCTCTGCACATTCAGAGTTGAGCAGCTGTGCCTTGTTTTTGGTTTTTTTGCACAGCTAGATTCCACAAAGAAATATAAAGGCTGATCTTTTTTTCCTCTGAGAAAAGCAGATATTTTTTTTCTTTAGAGCTGTTCCTTTTATTTAGCAATTGGTGATAACTTTTATTTCAGTGCCGTGAAATAAACATTGAAGGCTTGCTTGCCTCTCACCAAGCTGATGAGCTGCAAACAGGCTGAAGATTTTGCTGAGTAAGGGTCAGAGAACCCTTAAAGGATTTCAGCCTGCAGCCTCAAGTTGTAATAATGACTTGCTATCATCATATGTCCTCAGAAGAGAAATTTATACAACGAGCTTTTATCACTTTGGAAAAGTACTACATGGTTAAAACAAATAAATAAATAAATAAATTACCTGACTTCCTGGGGAGCCTTAGGGATGCTCCAGAGCACTTACTTCAAAATGAAAACATGCTGATTGCTGCTTAGATGTAACACGTGTAATTTGAAAAGTTCTTTAATGGCAGCTGAGGGCCTGGTGTAACTCACCAGCAGATTAAAAAATAGCCAGTTTGTCTAACTTTCATTTGGAGAAAGTGGTAACATGCAACTGTTGATGATGAACAGTGGAACATTATCTTTCAATAGAGCCTTTCTTTTGGAAACAGATGCTCTTGCTTGGTGCCTGGATCCTGGTGGAGCAGATATGTTTGCTAGAGTACTTTAACTCTTGTGGTGGATGTTGATACAAGGTAGTGCCAGAATAGTCGGCACAAAAGGTGCTGCCCTGGGCACACAGAAGTCTTCTCAGTTCAGACATGCTTCAGTCTGACCTAAATTTTTGGGCTCAGTATGAGGTTTACTGGTAAAACAACACGTCATGTGGTAGGCAGGGGATCAGATTAGATGATCTAATGGCTCCATCTGGCCTTAAATTCTTAATTAGGGAAGTGCTGCCAGTACAAGATGGCATTGAAGCTTTACCCTGCTAGATTTTGCTTACTTGGGAAATCCTCACCTGAAGCAGGGCTACAGACATTGTACTTGGGCTAGTTTTTTCCTCAGCTTCTAATGGCAGTTGCAGCCAGCAGAGCTAAAAGTGGGTCCTGATGGGAACCTGGTAATCTTGCTTTCATGGAAGTACAAAAGCCCTGTGTCTGACTATTCCAGAATACCACGTGTTGAGCTTTTAGAGTTATAATGATACCTAAATATAGAAATAAAATCTATTATTAGGACAGAAAAAAAAAGGAGGTAAGTTTCTCTGGCAAGTTGGTGAGAAAGAAATTACAGTTATTTGAAACTGCTCATGGATTAAAATATTAGAAGTGGGGATGTGGTTTTTGTGGTGGGTGGTTTGATACGGTGGGTTATGATACCTTTGCTTTGACACCCTTGGTGCAGAAATGGGGAGTACATTGTGTGGTGTTGTACATGTGCTCCTGGCTCGCTCAGCTATGCAAGTGTGCAGGTGTAATACCCATTGGCACAGCAAAACCAGCCTCACTGACCAGCCAGTTTCTTTGGCAAGCCCAAATGGCTTATAGCTAACTCAGTATGTCACTTGGTTCTGGAAGGTCACTTGAATGTCTTTTAAAGTTGCTTAATTGCTTATTGATCTCATAATTATTCCATACTTGCTGTCTCTTTTGCTATTTTTTGAATTGTATTGATAAGTCACAATTTTAATTTCGTTAGGAGAAGCTTGTGGGTTTGTGGAGTTGAGCATTCACTTTTATGTTTAGAACTTTTAACTGGAAGTTTCAAACTTGATTGGTTTCTTTTATATGTTGGTACACCTTTTATTTTCGTGGCATTTTTCTAAATGAATTACTCTACTTCTGCATGCTTCTTTAAGGTCCTGTTATTATAGAGCTAGCATATTTCAAAGCACGAGGAGCTGAATTAATAACTGCTGAGGTGCTATATTTTAACTGCTGTCCCCTTTTGCTAATTTATCTTGTGGGGTTTTTCTCCCCTTTAAGATTTTTTCAGAGTAATTGCTCTGAAAGTATGTTCTTTTTGTTTCTAGTCTCATGTTGTGTATTACTGTTATTCAGTTTGCTTCATTTTAGTAATAGCTTCTACTGGCTTCTTTCCTTGCAAATTCCTTGTGCCATGGATTATTGCTCTATGTTTGTGTCACTGGGCAGTTGTGCAGGGAGAGAAACAGCCTTGGTTTCCTGGGTTTTAACACAACAGAGTAAACTAGACTCAATTAAAAACAAGAGTTTGGGAAATTGGGTGCTGAACTGTCACTCTGGTACTTCCTCAGATCACATCTGGATTTCCTGTTGAACTGTCTACCTCAATAAATGGTTTCATCTGTGGTGACCCATCGTAGTTCCTGGGAGCCTGCTCTGTGACAGAGGGTCAGCTGGAAGAAGCAACTTTCAGCCATGCTCTGCTTCATTCTCCTTCTCCCTGTCTTACTTTGGAGTCTGCAGCACCTCTATTGCAGGACTCCCTGGTGCCCAGGTGTCTGCTGCCAGCAGCTTTCTTGCTGCTGTTTTGGGCAGCTGCTGGCAGCTTTGCAGAGCCACCAGCGTGTTCCTCGCTGAACGGTCCCCTCAGGTTTGCACGCGTATTTCTGCCTTGCTGACTTCATTATCAGCACAGCCTCCCCAGCCTAATTCTCTCTTCTGCTAAGTTGCAGGAGCTTTTGGATGAACCTCAAATGAGCCTAAAGATCACAGAACCAAATAAACACCGTTAAAAGTGGAAGAAAGATCTCTAGGTGGTCTGAATCTTGCTTATCTTTGAAAGGTGGTTCCTTAAGGGCCTGTCAGTTTCTGATAACACAGTTTTGTTGCCAGGGGTTAGATTTACACTTTGCAAAAATAGAATGAGATTTTCAACTGGGCAAGGACACCAACTGCAGTCACCAGATGCAGTTATCAAGATTAAATTGCAAGACTTGCCACTGATTATGCTGGTAATCATTGAGGTAATCAGTGTAATTATCTTGAGATCAGGATAAGATTTTCTCTGATCTGATAGATTCTGCCTAATTGAGTTGAAGGAGCATCCATCATTAGCTACTGGAAAGAGTATGGCTCCAACTGGACACTTGTATGTTTCACTTTGATCATGTTATTTTATAATATGGGAGAAAAATAAATCTGCATGTATTGTGGAATTGACGTTTTGTGATGAAAACATTTTCCATTGGGTTATATCAGATTTCTTTAAAACCTACTGCATTGCTTATTCATGTAAGGCTCCTAGGTATTCTCTTCATAACCAGAACTGAGAAAAGACTTTAGTCTGGATCTCTTTACCCAAGGAAGATGAAGTATTTCCACTTGAGGTTATTTTAAGCTTTCATAGTGTATTTTTTTTCTACTACAGATCATATGGAGGATTGACTCAGCTGCAACTGGAAAGGATTTTCTTGCCAAAGAGAATGGTTGTTGATGTTTTCTCAGAAAATGTGGCTGAGACTTGATAAAATATAATCCCAAACTTTTAAAAATGTTTTTTACCCTAATGCACACTAATAGTCTAGAAAAAAAAAGATGCAGCTTTGGAGAACTCTTCACAAGTAGTCATTTGTGTGTGTTGGAGCATTTTCCTTTAGCATCTGTAATGTAGTTCTTCATGTTCTTTCACGGTGGTTAAAAAATCTTTTTGCAGATGTGTTTGCTGAGCAGTAACTAGCACTTCTTGAGCCTTTGTTCATTTCTTCTGTAGGTTGTCAAGACAATTTCTTCCAAATATAGTGATAAATGATGTTAAAGGTTATGATGTATCTTATATCTTATGCCTTTCATTTTTAACTTGCTTTATGTTGCCACTGCATATGCACTCTAAGTGTATGTAATGTTTTCTTTGCATTTTCAAGTGGCATAGATGTGCATACAAAACGCTGTTTCTATTTCCCATCAGGGTATATTGCCCAAGGAAGGGACAGGAGCCATCTGTAGTCTATGTCAGATGAAGAGGATGCAGGAGATAACTAGGAAAAGTAGGCAGCACTGAATACCTTCTAAAAAACAAGTAATCAATATTTGTTAAGACTCAAAAGAACAAGGTCTAACAGCATCCCCAACAGCTGTTTCTTTCATTTCCAGCAAGTTGCCAAATTTCATTCCAAGAAATGTGTTGCCACAGAAGACTTCCAAGAGCAAAGCATCATAGGAAAGTTAGGAGATGATTGGTAATATTTTCCTGTCATCAATCTGTGATTATATCTGCTAAGCTTCACACAGTTATTTATCAGCTGAGAGTTATGAAATAATTCCTGACTTGATGTGAAAAGGGAAAAAAGTCAAATACATTTTTTAACATGAACTCAACCCATCAGTCTTAAAGTGCTGATTCATTTGCCCACACAGTATAATTAAGATGTTAATCTGTAATAAGGAGTGATACATTCAGTGATCTTACAATCAGAAAGTAATTATAGCCTAAAATGTTCATTTGGCTCTCCTCAGCCATTTTATTACTCTGTAACAGTTAAGGGAGGGCATTCACAGCTCAGGTTCCTTTACCTACACACTTTGCTTCTACAACTGGAAAAGGTTTGCCACGAGCAGTTATATATAGATGCCTAAGCTGGAAGTTTTTTGGGAACAAAACGTCGACTGGCATGCTGAGTCCTGTCCTAGGGAAGAATATTATAGTTTGAGTACATTTAGTATTTCATTAGATAATGAATCCATTATGTAGTTTAAGTTCAGGTTCACACTGATTAATCACGACATTTCAATTATTCATAGAACCAGTGATCTTTTGCACCCCTTTTTCCCACCTCATTTGCTGTTGGCTTCTATTAATTTCTCTTTTTGCTGCTTTTGGATTTTTCATCTTGCCATATTCTGAAATCCTGAAAATCTTCCACTGCTGGAGACTTTCATCTAGGAATTTAAATGACCTGGCACCTTGCAAGCCACTCGTGGCACCTCTCTGGTTTGGTGCTTCATGGCATCTTACCTTCCTACCTTCAAGGTGGCTGAGCTGTGAAGCAGCCAGGCCTCCATGTTTGAGCAGTGACAGGGAGAGATGCATGAAAGACACAGGTTGTCCTGGGACTCCAAACCAGGTTCTTGTTTCATCTGCTAAATGGAATTTCCTCATGTTGTCATGGAGCCATGGAGAAGGTTGAGTTGCCTGGCTCGCAGTCTGTCTGTGCAGCTTGTCCTTGGCCATGGTGTGCTGAGAGCACACAGGTAGCATTGTCCTAAAGGATTGTATTGTTTGTTTGGAGGAATTCACTTGGTACCCATGAAATTTGTTGTTCTATAGTGCACAGACAGCACAGAGGCCAGAAGTGGGTGCTTTATTCCCTGTTGGGTTCTGCTGCTCCTGCCCAGCTCCAGCTCACAAGTATCTGCACTTTCCAGCTCAGTACCCACTCAGTCAGTCAGTCAGTCAGTTACATTGCCATGGTGTAGTTTTATTATATGTCCATAGAGAAGTGAAAAAAAACCCCAAACTTCTTATTTTTACATCAGTCTTCTTGAGCTTTTAAAATTTGTGGGCTTATTCAGCCTGCAGATGTTGTTGGAGCCAGGCAGGCTTTCTTGGAGGTTTTCCCCCAATGTGCACAGACTTCTGGCCTCCAGCTGCTCTCAAACGTGGCACACAGGACAGCCCAGTGTGCCGCTTGCTGGGAGGTCTGTGTTTACCAGTAGTGTAAGATTCATTAAGGGTAGGATGTATATGAATAGTTCTTTCTCTAGGTATCTTCTCTGTTTTAACTCTTCCTACATGTGCCATTAAGCAATCGTTTGGGACTCATGGTGGTAAATCTCTTTCTTCGGGTTCAGATAAAATTGTCCTGTCCTCAGTTCTCTAGCAAACTGGACTTTTCAGGTTGGATAATCACCTGTTAATTTTAGCCTATAATCTCCATTTTATGGCTATCTTGTCAATACTAATTGCAAGGTAATATTTTTAGAGGTGAAGTAGTATATGGCTTTTTATGAAAACAGAATAAGAGGAGTACAAAGTCATAAAACACAGCTCTATGGATGGGGGATAGCAAGGTAGGGATATGTGTGTGTATGTGTGTTCTGTGACAAGCAGATTGGCATTACAGGAAGCAGAACTCATGGGAAACAATGTATTAGAAAGGGGCATTTTTTCTATTTCAGTGGTTTTTTGAACCATTGCTAAACCCAATGTAACCCAAAAATATTCAATATGGCAAAGTTAAGACCTGTTTTAACAGAAAATAGAAAACTAGATTTATCAATGAACATCTTTTCTATAAACCAGCATAGTCAATGTCTTAAAGGAGGGAAAAAAGTTATAAAAATGCCAGGTCTTCCAAAACTATAAAATGTCTTAGTAATTTTCTGGAAGTCAGTTAAAATAATGGTCTTATTGCAGTGCTTCATTTAATGGATTTTTAGTTATAAAATTTTAATGTTTATTTGAAGGCAAGTTTACTTTAAATGTGTCTAAAAAAAGAGCCCTGTAGGAGTCTTATTTCCTGGGCTTTTCTAATTCTGTATCGAAATTCCGATGCTGGCACGCAAGAAAGCTGTTACTCTGAAGGGTAGGACTTGACTTAGAGCAGGCTTGAAAAGTTGAGCTGTTTTTCAGGGATCTCTTGAGGGCTCTAGGTTCATATATGAGTTGTATGGGCTGTATGAGAGGAGGATGTGAGGCACCTGACACAAGCAGTGTGTCTCTGATGCAGAGGGTCAGCAGTTGTTCTTAGGGATGCCTTCAGTATTAACTGATGCCACAGTGATGTTTGTTGTGGACTCTGTGATCCCGAGGAGTGTGGAGCCTATCCGGTGCCTTTTGGGATCCGTTTTCAAATGAGAGCTTCTCTGGATACTGTGCCCAAAGTTACAAGCAAGGTCATTTAATCTTCACAGCTGTACATCCTCAGAAGCATGGTAAGCCTAGGCAGGTGAACTGTGCATCAGTCCCTATGATGCACATTCTTAGGAAGCTGGGTTGTACATAATTTTTTCCAATTTTTCTGGTGGTTGAAAAGTGACAGACCAGACAGATTGAGTACAGTCATGATGCAGCCAACAGCTCACCCCCTGTGGTTGATCTGTTGGCTTCTTCCTTTTCCCTGTTCTGATCTTGCCTGCTTGTTTGAGCACACAAGCTACAGTAACAAGAAATTCCTTTCTAGTCATGGAGCCTTCAGTAACCTTCAGTACAAACTGTGTGTGCAGTTGCTGGGCATTAGTAGTTAGCTGTGACCCCTTTGACATTGCTGGTGTAATGGATGCAATCTTTTTCATCAGTGGGTCCAGCTTTGAAGAGGAGACATTGTTCTTGTACCTGACATTATTGATAGGGAAAACGGAGTTGCTGTCAACTGCATTTCCTTCACAGTGAGACATCTGTGCTGTGCAGCCCTTTTTGCACGTGCAAGAGGATGGTGTAGTTGCTCAAATGCCAGTGAAGGTATAATTTAGCTTATGGGATCGTGCATGAGATGGAAGTATAACTTGACATAAGAGATCAGCAGTAAAAACCCTTGATGCCACAAGGACAAGGAGCAAAAGGACATCTTTCAAAATATCTGCAATATTTATTCAGTTGTTATTACAAGGAGGGTGTGTACTGCACAATGCCTGTGCTTGTCAGCTTATGGAATGAAAATGCTTTTAGGATGAGATCTTTTTCCATTTTCCCATTTTTGCTGATTTGTGAATTATAACAACAAAAGTTAAAGTCTTCCCTGTCTCTTGTCACTGAGGAGTCCTTACAGCCCGTGACCTGGTGAAGGCCAGTGTGGTACTGAGTGTAGAGAGCTGCTGCTTATTCACCCCTTCTTGTGTTTGACAAGCAGGCAAAACGAGTGGAGGATGCTGTGTGTGAGTCTAGGGGCTCCTGTGTTGGCATGCACCTGTGTGATTCTGTTCTTCAGACTTAATTTGTGGCCCTCATTCTGTGATTTACAACAGGAATCTTCCTGTGAAGACATTTATATTAAATACATTAGGTCATGGTTTTATCTTTATCATGTGAGATCTTGCTTAATGAATAGATGTCAGGAGAAGGGTGATGGTCTTGATTTTTCCTCAACAGAAATGTTTGGGAGTTCACCTGATACTGAGAATTCGTGTGAAATTCCAAGTAGAAGTGTTGTCATATTGAACAAAGATATTTGACAGTCACAGATAATCGTTGTAGTACTAGAAAGTAATCATTGAAGGACCCTGCTAAAATGTATTTACACAAGGTGTGGAGAGGGCATCTGCTGAACAACTCTCTCACATCTGAAAGATAAAAATTTGCAGGAAGAGTGTCATCAACAAGTTGCTCCACTGATTTCACCTGGGGGCTGAGGGGGTTGTGTATGCGGGTGTGTTTAAAATGCTGCAGGCA
This sequence comes from Drymodes brunneopygia, assembly GCA_013400955.1. Taxonomy (NCBI): domain Eukaryota; kingdom Metazoa; phylum Chordata; class Aves; order Passeriformes; family Petroicidae; genus Drymodes; species Drymodes brunneopygia. The sequence continues at coordinate 178,851 of VZTZ01020720.1, read as the reverse complement.
GAATACGTCTCAAGGTTGGTTGTAGTCTCTGCTTTTGAGTCCTCTGAGAGCAGTGGCTGGCCCTCAAGTGCAACGATTTGGTAGCTGTTCCATTCTCACATTTTATGAAGGCAGGGGATGTGTGAGCGCTTGGGTAATGACCAAAGCTGCCATGTGGACTCTGAAAGTCTTTACAACACGGTAGAAACCCCTTCCCCTAGTCAGATAACTTTAACTATACATTTATGATTGATTCCTTTTTTATGCATCTTTTGTTGTCTTAGTATTGCTCTAAATAACAAAACATCTTTGTGTCATTTTTCGGCTGCTCTGTGTGATGATTATAGGATTTCCTATCCTCCTATATCTTTCTCTGAAGACAAAACAACATAAATTAGTATTGCAGGCAGTCTTGTCCTGGACTTTCTGTGTGACTTTGTTGAGTCTGTGGACCCTTTTCCCATGTCAGTAGTTGGAGGCACTAATGCCACCTTAGTTTCTTGTGAGGAGAAGTTATTAATCAAACAGGTAATTTAGCGGTGTTACATTCAGGAGCTAAGATACAGTCTCTACACCTTGTTTGCAGTAAAGACAAACATTTGCAAGTACCTGACACCTAAAGCTCAGTAGAAATCAGTAGAAAGCAATGTGCTTTCCCTAAGGATTTCAGGATTTGTACGTTTTCCGATGTCACTGGATATTAGCACTGAGTGAACGGTCTTGAGGGAGCTTCAGAAGTGGAAGACTTGGAAACCTTTTTAAATCACAAGGCTGTAAAGAATTCTTCTGTGCAATCTTCCATCTGTAGTATTATTCTCCGGCAATATTTGACTTGGCGTTAGGTATTCTATGTGTGTACCTGTGTTTTAGAAATGTGCACAAAAAGCCTTTTTATACCACACTGCTATCAGTGCTCCTGGTATTGCTGTCATTCCCCTGTGCCTTCATTCACTTTTAAATTTATTCTAAATTTTTTTCTTTATTTGCAGTTTTATAATTATTTCAAGTATTTATTTTAATTCTGTTTCTTTCATCCCTTTGTCTGTAGTCATTAGTGTTTCTTCTGTTATATCTCTTCTGTGTTTGTTCCAGCTTTGGCATCTTCTTCATTTATTGTGTTCCAAGCAAGAGGAAATTAGATATAGCTCAAGAAGCCACAGATCTTCCTATTGGCATTAGAAATCTGTGAATCCTAGTTTTCTTTTCTTTTCTTGCAGTCACTAAAAATAAAGAAAGTTCTTGCTATAAGTTTATATCTGAAGCCTAAACCTCAGATATTCCTTGGATCAGATATTCTGAAGCAAATAAAGCTCTGTTTACCCTGCCTGATGCTCAATCCCATTGGGTTTCTTCTAGTTAATTTACTGGGAATTTGCTGAGCTTTGTTCTTATTCAATCAAGTTTTGTTGACTGGGTTGTTAATTACAGGTTTAAACTTGTATTTTCTCTATCTAACAACTTAAAACATTGCGAGTTTCTTCCTCTCTATATTCATTTATTTAGTTAGGCCTTTAGAAGAGGCATTGCTTCATTAAACACTATCCTGCTTAGTCTGTAATGACTCTACTTCTTCTACTCCAAACACATTAATACATTAAATAGTTTCATTTGTCTTCAGTGGGATGAGGATATTTGACATTGTCTTTGGTGCTTGGGGCCTCTTTGATACATGGTCTTTGGTGGTGTAACAGCACTCTGGAGGACTCAGCAGAGTCCTCATAATTCCAGGTTGACAGGATTGTTTTAGCCTGTAATGAAGCAAATTTGATATTTATTTGTCACACTCTGATAAGAACAGTATGATTTTTATGCTTCCATAAAATGAAGCACCTGAGACTACTTCAGGTCTTTGCTCTTTCCCCCCAATCTCTTCTGCAGTCGGGCTCCAGTGCCAGTGGTGGGAAGCCACTGTGTACAAGTAGTAGGTGATGAGATGATGCTCATTCTGTGGTGATGAGCTGGGCCACTCATCCACTCTTTTGGTGCAGCACAACAGTAGTGAGAAACGTGAACATGAAGGGAAAAGAAAATAGGTGGCTGTTTTTCCAGGGGACAGTCTGTCCTGCCACAACACCCAGGGCTGCTGGAGGGAGCAGCAGATTGCCAGCTCCGAGTGCCAGGGGGAGCAGCTGCCAGCTCCAGCTTGGCCTCCGAATGGGCTGCACATTTTAGCAAGTACTTAGCGCTTTTGGGCAGGCTGGGAAAAAAACAACTTCTGGAGCTTATCTCCTTCAGTAGCAGATTTCTGTCTGGTCTAAAGAACAGGCAGTCAGTGACCAAAGAGCCAAAGGGAGAAATGGGAAGGATACACCCAGTGCAACAGGGTTCTTTCACGTAAACCCTGGTATTTCCACAGAGGTCGTGGAGGATTTCATTGACTCGGGAGGTGCTACCTCACCTCTCTCTCCTCAAAGGGAGCTTTTCATGCTCTACTTAATTCCCTTCTAAATAGTTTCACTTTTCCAGGGTTAACTTCACAATTTCTCATCGCTAATAATTACCTTTCTTTTTAATTTTATAGTAGAAGTCTTACAGAATCCAAGTGTAAGCTTTCTGTTTAGGTTCTTGGGCAATCACTGATTTGAACAATAGGCAAGTTGAAGATTAGTGGTGATACACTCATCACTCTCTCCAGTAGTTGCAGTGAGAGTATGCTGAGCTTTTGCCATTCCCAAGCCATGGAGTAATCACAAGTAATGCACATGCTGTTAAGATTGGTTTGGGTTGTTTTCTTTTTCTTTTCCTTTGGGGTTAGTGACATATTGAGCCTCAGCAAAAAGGGTTAAATAGAACTTGTGCTATGAGTTTGAAATTACGCTTGACACATCTGATCCATATTACTGCAACGTGTCAGCAACTGCAGTTGGTATGTCAGTTCTGCAAGCGAAAAGGTGATTGCAATGCAATTTCTTCTTTTTCATGTAAAATCACACATATCCTCCGTGCAGGGATTTTCTTGTTCAGTGGGCTACGGTGTGGACTTAGAAAAAAACATAATTCATTTATATGTAAATACAACCTGAAGGCTACACATATCCAAGCTGCTACAAAGACAGAGAGCGTGTATGTGAAAACAAATGGACCTGTTGTTGTTAGAAATTCATGGTTTACCATAATAGGGGTGGTGGGGGGGGAAAGGGTTATCTTTGAAACCATATAGGTCAGCATTTCAGAGTTCTGTATTTGTGTTCCAATTAAAGGAGAAAATGGAAAAGCTTCTGGATGTTTGCTATTTTAAAGCCAACTTGAGGGGGAAGAAGCAGAAACAGTATTTTTCATACGTTGTATTAGCAAATCACGTGCTGTGAATAAGATATTTTAATGTTTGGCTTGTATATAGGTTTTGTGAGTTTTATTTGTTTTGGAGGGTAGGGTATGTGAGGTTTTGGTATTCATTCCATTTCTTTTTGTCTTTGTTACATGAAAAGAAATTTTTCTAAAAAACTGGAAGTAGAAATTATGTCTGTGGGTCTCACAAAATGCTAGGTGGTACAAGAAATCCAGCATTCTAAAGCAAAAGAGAAGGAGAGGGAGACAAACAAGGAGATCGTGGATGGTTGTGGTGTCTTCCAACAGCATTTGCTTTGCCTGATTTTTGTTCCTTGATATAGTAAAAATATTTCCTTGCTGAAGTACTTTGATTTGGACTTAAAATAGCATAAATTATTTTTAATAAGTTCACATTAACCACCACAAATTCTTCATTTAACCTGTCAGTGTTGCTGGAGATATAAGTCTTAGCTCCTTTCGATGCATTTTGTACTTCAGCAATGGAAAATGCAATTCAGTTTTATAGCTGTTTTAGAAGATTCTGTGATAAAAGCAAAGCAGTGCCTTCTCTAATTGAACACCAAACCTGTGCAATTTGTAGTAAGTGTAGTCTATCCTCTTAAAAATGTCCTGGGGATTTATGCACTAAACTCAGATTAATGCTAATAGGAGTTACGTAAGATAATAGATCATTTATTTAGCATGGCATTTCCCTTTAACATCTTTTTATTTCTATTTTTTAAATGAAAACAAAGTTAGGAGTGGAGTTCATGGTATAAAGAACTTTTTTCCTTCTTCTCTGTAGGCGTGCTTCTAAGAAGCGGATTGACCATGAGGAAGCCCATGTGTTAGTAACTAGTTTTTACTAATCCTGCCGCAGAAAATGAAGCCACGTTTCAGCTTTGCCAAGCCTTTTCCCACCCTGTTGGCTGAATGAGAAGTGGTCGTGTGATTATGCTGACAGCCCAGCATGCATTTGGTAGACCTGTGGTTAACTCGTTCCCTCTCCATGTGTCTGCTCTTACAAAGTTTTGTCCTCATGATACTGTGCTTTCATTCTGCCAGTATGTGCCCAAAAGGCTGCCTCTGTTCCCACTCCGGAGGTCTGAACGTCAGCTGTAGCAATGCAAACCTCAAGGAAATACCCAGAGATCTTCCTCCAGAAACAGTCTTACTTTATTTGGACTCCAATCAGATAACATCTATCCCCAACGAAATTTTTAAGGACTTGCACCAACTCAGAGTCCTCAATTTATCAAAAAATGGGATTGAGTTTATAGATGAACATGCCTTTAAAGGGGTGGCAGAAACCTTGCAGACTCTGGATTTGTCCGACAACCGGATTAAAAGCGTGCACAAAAATGCCTTCAACAACCTGAAGGCCAGGGCCAGAATTGCCAACAACCCCTGGCACTGTGACTGCACGCTGCAGCAGGTGCTGCGGAGCATGGCCTCCAACCACGAGACGGCCAACAACGTCATCTGCAAGACCTCCGTGCTGGACGAGCACGCGGGGAGACCCTTCCTCAATGCTGCCAACGACGCCGACCTCTGCAACCTCCCCAAAAAGACTACTGACTACGCCATGCTGGTCACCATGTTTGGCTGGTTCACCATGGTGATCTCCTACGTGGTTTATTATGTCCGACAGAACCAGGAGGATGCAAGGAGGCACCTTGAGTACTTGAAATCCCTGCCAAGCAGGCAAAAGAAACCAGATGAAGCCGATGACATTAGCACTGTGGTATAGTATTCTGAATGCAATGACTGCCTTTGTGATGGAAACTAGAGCTGGATGACACTAAAACCAGAGGTTTACTTCTAACCTTCATTGTAAACATTAAGACTTTTGGGGCTTTTTTTTCCTGTTTAACTGAATTACGCCACTGTTGAGCTTTCTAACAGAAAGTTTTGTCCAGGTGGTATACTTCAATTATTTCTCTGGTGGTATCCTAAAGCAAGTGAATTAATATGTAAACATTAGTTTAGACCCATTCCACTATTTAATAAGGAAATTTATTTTTTTAATTTAAAAACCAAATAAAAGCTTAAATTTGAACCATGTAAAGCAGAGTAATTTATTGATCAGAAACCTGTCCAGTGCCAGAGCACTCTCGGCTTGTTCAGTGCTCATGAGGTAGAAGAGAGGAGCGATGATGAATTGGGCTGAGAGGTCCAGGAGTGGAGGGTCCCAAAGGGCACGTCTCACCCATGGGTGCAAGGTGAGCAGCTGGTGAATAGTAGCCCGTTTTGTGGGCTGCCTGCCACGATGGGAAAGGGGCACAGTGTGGGCAGAGCAGAGTGCCCTGACTCTGAGTGTAAGGGACTGATGCTTGCTTAACCCCCTGGAGGGCATTTCGGCAATGCTGGGGAGGAGGCAACCTGGAGGAGCTGCACCTCAGGACATCAAGGAGAGGTAAGCCAGGGGCGTGTGTTGGTTTTCATCTTACACCCTCTTCCTGCCTTGCATGAGCTTCAGGAAGGTGACCTCAGCACTGGGGAGCACAACAAGAAGGCAAAAGCAAGACTTAGTATGCTGGTCAAACTAGAGTATCACTAGTAAAATAATTAAAAAAAAAATCTGGGGGGTTTAAGCTTTATATTAGTTCATAACTAAATGTTACTTCTGTTTTTTAGGGAGCAGCCTTTTAAAAAAATTGAAGGAAATAAATAAATGTATAGCCTAGGCATATTCTGTTATGTGTTAGGATATATTTGTTTTTGTATGATTTTGTGGCTAAATGTTTGGGAAAATAGAAAGTCCACATGCGGTTAAACTCAGCCTTGCATATGAAATGGATGGTTTAAATCTCTGCGGTTATAAAAATACAGTGTTTTTCTCTTTTCATAGATAAAGTTTTCAAAGGGAACAAATTCACAAGGATGTATTCCTCTTATCCTTTATTACCATAATAAAATGATGCTTGTCTCTAGGTCCCTATAGATCCAGTCTAACTGACATTGAAATATGTATTACAGAAGGGTGAATTAAAAATGTATAAAATGCTGCTTTACAAGAATAAGTGTTAAAGGTCAGCCTTAAAAAAATTTTAAAACCCTCCAGAGTAATCTCTCCCATTAGTTTATCCATTATTTCTGTTACAGTTCTGTTACGAGGGCAGAAGCTTGTTTATCTTAGTTTTTTCAGAGCATGGTTAAAATAATAGCTAAAATTTGTTTCAAAGCAAGGAAAAAAAAAAGACAATTTTTTTAAATGGACATGGAGGCAACTTTTTATGTCATCTTTGCACTTCTATGTCATCTTTGTAGGGTGAGTCCTTGTGACTGACTTAGCATGACTGACATGCTCTCCATGAGCAGTTTTTGGCAAATTAAGAGAATGTTAATATTTGTAAAGGGCACAGTTTGTCCATAAAGTATCCGCTGTCCAATATTTCTGTCCCTACCATCAACTCCCTTAAATAAAAATTCTATTTTCTGAGGAGAGGCACTTGTTGATTACACATCCCTCTTAGTTAGCATTTTATACTTTCCTGTTTCCAAGCTCTATCTGACTGTCTGTCCCAGCCCCCCAAGCTCTGTATGGCCTCCTGCAGGACCCAAACCCAGTAGGGTGAAGTACACATGTGAATCTGAAGAATGCAGATAAAATGTTCCACCGTACTGGCAATATAACAAACTGTACTGAACAGGACATGTAGTGTCTCTGTGTAGGCTGAGCAAAATTACTTCCTGATGTAATTCCCCTAATTTCTCTAAAATTTCCTTCAGAGTAAAATTGGTCTCATTTCTATCACGGTGTTCCCCAAGCAATATTTAGGATCCCAGCTAATATGCTGCTGTGGGAAAAAGCAGGGGGGACTAGCTAAAAGATGGCTGAGCTAGAAGTACTAACAATCAAGAATTTAAAGTTGTTTATCCACAGCTGAACTTCTGCAGGACTTCGCCACAAAATTTGGACAAAATTATTTAAGAAATTCTGGTCAGTCTTAAAACACTTTAAAAACTCCTGGCAGGTTTTAAAAATTTGATTTCAAGCAACCCCTCTTCCCAAAACTGACTAAAAAATATAAATATGTTATCTTTAGATTTTCTGCTTTTCCGCTTCATTATTTCATAAGACAGGATCTAGAGCTCTTACAGTTTTACCCCAGCTGAACTTCTGGCTCGGCATCTTTAAATTCTGACCCAAATAAATTTAAATCAAGTTAAGCATTACTCCAAAGAAATGCTTTGGAGGGATGGTTCCCAGAAGATGCTTGTTTTTATTGTATTTGCTTCACATCTTTCTTTCTAAACCTACTGTCTCTAGAAAAGCCTGTGTGCTGCCCTTTGAAGTCAATGGCACAAACTTTTAAACTTCAGCAAAGTTAAACAGTTCAAGGACTTATTTCATTTAAAAAAACAATTTTGCTGAGAAATTAGTAAATTGCTCCAGTTTTATCTGGGATACCTTAGCATGTAAATACAGATGAGATGAAATGGATGTTTCCTTATTCCCAGGAGATAGCATATGATAGAAAATAAGAAGGGACATACATAACACAATGATTTTTTTTTTTTTTGCAGTTAAGGTGCTTAGGAAAAGTAGAGCTGTGGCTTAATAGCTTAAATGTGATTCATTTCTCTACCCTTATTTTCTTACAGAAAACATCCCTATTTTTGTTTCTAAATGGTAAAGGATAACTTTAGTTTTTTCTTAAAACTTATGGTGATTTTTCTCTGCTAATTTTCTAGTGTTACTATGCTCTGTGGGTAAGATCTGTGGTAGTGCATTTGGCCTGTGTGTATTAAGGATCAGGCTTTATGTTTTTATTTTATTCTCAAATTGGCACTCAGATACAGATATCTTCTATGTTAATGTACTAATATTATATTCTTAAGTCTTTGGTAGCAAGATTTTGCACTGCAATTGCCATGTATTTCAGGGGTTGAGTATGAACAGAAAATGTGGTGGTCCATGTTCTGGTCTTCCCAGGGAGAAAAGAGAATAGAATTTTTCTTTAACAAATAGATGCCACACAGAAAACCTGCCACATTTGTTTTTCAGCTTGAAAGGGGCAAAGCATTGGACAGCAAAAAAAAAAGGAAGTAAAAAGAGCAGGTGGACACTTGAAGGTGTCATGGAGTCTTGCAGCATGTTTAGATGTGCAGTGGGGTCTTGGAGTGAATCTAAATCAGTTTTAAAAAGGGTGCCACTCTACTTCCACACCTGGAAAAAGAGCTAGACAAGCTAAACAAAGAGTAAATGAGATGTGTTTTAAAAACAATCTTTTATCTTTAGAAGGGAAATCTAAAGAAGGAAAATATAGGAGGTTATAAATTCTGGTTACATGTAAAGCCATAGTATGGACAAAACAAATGGGAACTTTTTTCCTAAGCAGGTGAGAAACAGGAGTCCCACTTTAGCAGGAACCAAGAGTTAATTAGGTCTTAAGGAAACAGTGTGAATGGATAGGGCAAATGTTTTGAAAGAAACTAGGCTAGCATTTGAGAAGGGGAAAAAGTCATCCTATCAATTAGTTACTGGTTAAAGATAGGAAGCAAAAATAAGAAGAGATTGTGTGTTTTCTTGAAGGAGAATGGTTGCTGAAATTTCTGAGGTGTCCCACAAAAATCAGAATGGGGGCAATGATGTACAGTGTATTCCTGGGTGATGTGGAGAAGGGAGCTGATAATGAGCTGAATAACATTTGTGGGTTATAAACAGTATGGAGGGCAGTCCAGCTTATAGCTAACTGTGAAGAAATACAGAAGGTTCTCACATTTCTAAGCTGGCAGATGAGGATATAAAGGAGGTTGGATTTGGTGTGAATAATTACAAAGTACTGCAGATGGCACATCTGAACATGAGGATATTCTCTAAATTGACTGTAATCAAATGGAAAAAACATCTTGGAGACACAGTGGGAAGCTCTTCAATGACAAACACCAGAAATTATTAGGAGGGAAATAATCAAACAGCATGGTGGAATGGCATGATAAACCAGTGAATAAAATCCGTGCTGAACACACATCTGGAGCATTGTGTTTCAGTTCAGGTTCTCCTTGTCTTCAAGAAGAATGAACTTACCTTTGAAGTACTGAATATGTAGAGAAAGATAATGAGATAATCAAGGATATGCAGTTGTTTCCATCGGAGAAGACATCTAACATCCCCAGTCATGGAGGTGACATGCCATTAGAACTCATTATAATAACTGGAGTAGTAAACAAAAGGGAAATTCAGGAGATCTGATCTATTTCTTGCAACAAAAGACAGCAGTCTGGTTAGACAATATTGGGCAATGAGTGCTGGGTATTTTTCAAAACATTTTTGTAGAGACCATGCATTTAAATGGTAAAGTACAAGTTACTATAGAGAAGAAAACATATTCAAAGGTAGGACTCCACAAAGGAAGTCAAGGTTGTTCGCAGTTAACAATGCTAACATTATATAGATAAAATTCTCAACAAGGAAAGTCCCAGGAAGCAGGGGTGGTTTCCCTAGGTAAGCCTCAGAGCATGTTTGAGATGCTGCTGTGGGTGTTTGTTGAGGAAGGGAAGGTGGGCTTGATTTGTATGGCACCAATGCTCTCATATGTCCGGCAGGATGCAAATCAAGCTGCCTCCCTGAGAGGCAGGAGAGGGTATTTGTAGGGCAGACAAGGAGATTTCCCATGCATGGAGTGGGAATGAAGTCCAGGAAAAGCAAAATCCCACTTAAATGCTGGTGTCTTCTCGATGTGAATTGCTGCACTAACTGCTGGATGAGGTTTGAGCATTCTGTGCTGAGTTGAGCCAAGACTGTGCTAACTAAATAAGTGAGAGCATTCCACTGGGGATCTGTGGAAAAAGTAAATCAAAGACCTTGCCTGACGTATCAAGGCAAACTGATACTATTACAGCTCACCTGGTGGTCTGTCTAGAAAGGATGGGAATTTCCCTGCAGGTTCTTCATTAAAACAAGGCTAAGGACTTGTTTTTCACAAAGAAATCCCTTCATCGTTATTTCTTCAAGTGAAAGGTGGTGTGATGACTTCTTGAAAGTAAAAGTACTTGAACAGTCCCACTTAGGACAGGGAAATGCCCCAGAAGCTTTTGTTTTGTTTTGCTCGGGTCAATCTGAGGTGTGAAACCCACTGAAAAACATCAGACACAGCATATCCCTGCTGTACCATAGCAATATGTGAGGGAGATGTGTTTTGCATGCTGGTACATCCATGAGTATGTACATGTGCAGGGCATCCATACATCTCTCAAGTTCACTCATGTTTCCCTGTGGTTAGTCATGTGCGCATACAGATGAAACAGGATCTCCTTTGGATGCTTTTATTTGCCCTATTTAATCATGAAAAAGGTTGCTTTGTTGCTTCAAAGCCATGATTCATGCTGCATTTAAGCCAAGTGCACCTCCATCCTCAGCCTTTCACAATGCTCCATGATCCCAGTACCAGCTACACAGAATGTGGAAGAAAATGAAGCGACCCTGGCACAGCTCATCCTCTTTCTGAGATCCTTAGTCACATCCATTGGCTACTGTATAAAGCTATTACAGGCCTTTGTGAACCACCTTTTGTTTTCCTGCTGGCTCAGAAAGCAATACAACTTCCTAGAAAGCAAGATATTTAGGTGGATGATGTAATGCCTTCCAGCTCATAAGGAGGAGCCCCATTTGTGGAAAACAGAGAGTACAAGTGCAGCTCATGTTCCTGGATCAGTTCTCCTCTTCTGCACTTGTAAATGAGTAGGTTCTTGGCATTACAAGTGTGTTTGGCTGTGTTTTTCTCCTAGGAGATAGTTATGGCCCTTGGAGGAGATTCCTTGAGATGCCTGTGAGTCTGAATACAGCTGCTAATTCCAAAAGAAACTCCAGAATGAAAAATGAGATGGTTTTAAGCTTTCCCTACTGTAAGGAAACTTGAGAAGCAGTTAAGTATTTGGGAAATCAAACATCTGTACTATTCTTAATGCTGTTGTGAGGTTTAAAAGCACATTGTGAGCATCCTTCTGCTTTGGTGGGGCAGTCTGCAAGCAGATTTCATAACAAAGCAGCAATCTCCATAGCCTGTTAGTGGCAGATTAAACTGGACATTGAAGAAAAAAAACCCCAAAGCCAAACCAACACAGCAACAACAACACTAACAACAACAAAAAAACCCAAATAAGCCAAAAAACCAACAAAACTAAAAGTCCATATGTTGAGTTGTCTGTTTAGGCATCTTCATCCATCACGATTAGTAGTCACTGCCTCATAATCAGAGAGTTTGTGATCTCCTGAATTCTTCATAGCTCCATCTTAATTTGGAAAAATAGGTCTGTTTAAGTACATCTGCCCTAACACTGGTAATGTATGACCTGATACTATTCATACTTAAATGGAGCATGAAGCTGAATGTATTAGCTAAACCTTGTCTGCACTGAGGTCTGTTTGTTTGCCTGTCTGCACATCTGCAAAAAAACCTTTAGGTATATATTAGAAAAATATACATTTTATTTACATATGTGTGGTTATAAAATCATGCTCTTTCAAATATGCTTTGGAAGTTTTTAATATATAAAAGCAAGGAAAAAACTGGGAAGGAAAAACAGCCCCCAGAACTTTCAGCTTGTCTTCAGACATCAAAGCTGGACAAAAAGGAGAGAAAAAAAAGGCCTTACCAAAACCTATTCTTTTTTCCTTCCTTTGAGGATTAGCTTTGTGCTCAATGCTGCATTTCATGGTTTACCAATTTTTTATTTCTGTACCTAAGCCAGATTAACATTCACTTTCAGAAAAGTCTTTTTTAAATGGAGTTCTTAGCCACAGAGAATACTGAGACATATCACGTTGTCTGAGAAAAACCTGTGACTGCAACAAATAAGCCCTCTAGACAGTATCTCTATACCCTGTTAATTAAATTTAGTGACAAAAGAAAAGAGTTGTTGAATTAAGGTAATACTGGAGAGATTTCAGGTTCTTGAGTAGAAGCTGGCTTTTATGTTCTTAATGTCACTGTTTATGGGGCAACCAACTCACCTTTTCACTATTCTATTTCAGAAGCTACAGGTCTGGTGCTGTTACAGAACACAAAACCCTTTGTCCCTTTCTTTGCATAGTCCCTAAGGACAAGGGCTTTGGGGAAAGCTATGTCTGGGAAATGCCATCCTGAGAGCAGTTTGTTCAGAGTCTCACCTCAGCCCTGCCAGCTGTGTTTGTTTAGGCCTCTTGTAAAAGGAGGGAAACTGCTGTTTGGATGACATCTGTGAACCCTCTCCCTCTTGAAGTGCCTTGCTTACCACTAGTGGCAGATACATCACAGATCAGGATCTCAGAGAGTTCATCCTTTAAAACCATAGGGAGCTTTCCTTCCTTCAGAATGATACAAGTTAGTTTCAGTACATCAGACTTTCCAGTGCTATTAACTGAAAACCACCAGCACAGCCTGTTTGATTTTCAAGACAAGGTGTCTAACCACATCATAGCTGTGCTCAAACTAGAATATTTTGCCCTGTCTTTAGTCTTTTGTTGTTTAGTATTACATTAGTGGTTGAATAATCTTCATGACTCTTCAGATTGAATCTTCAAGCAAGCTTATTTTCACTTATCAAAAATGATTTCCTATTGCTATTAATGGTTGACCTCACTGGGAAATGTATGCACAGATCAGCAGAGATTTGTTCTTTTCTCATGTTTTTTGCAAGATTCATGAACTGATTAATATATTAGGGATTTTTACAAAGTAAATGAGATGTAATATGTATGCACAAGCTTTTTATAAAAAAAAGGCTAATCAATAAATGAAAAAAGTGAAATTTACTGATTCTGTTCTGAAGTTCTGAAGTAGAAAAAGATGGTCTGTTTAGGAGAAATGGGTAGAGTATAAAGGTATTCCTTGAAATGACAAGCTCTGAAGTACATGGAAACATCTAGTCCTTTTCAAAAGCTGTGGCAACCCTGAAACTATAGTTGCATGATAGTAGATGCAAATTGCATTGCTGAAAATAATTAAGGAAAATCCATCTCTCTCTTGGATTCTCACGTTGTAATGTACCAGAATTCCTGGCTGGACTTGAAATTGTGCTTTCTTGTTAGTAAACTTTCTTCCCAAGTCCAGGAATGTACTTTGGACTGTATGTGAAACACAAGTTTTGATATAGCCTTCAGTGGGATCAGCATTTCTGCAATAAATGTGTTACTGATTCAGGGTGAACTGAGTGACCATACTGGCAATTGCTTTTGTACTTTTGAAAGGGTTAATTTGGATTTAACATCTAAGTAATGACATCACACAGCTCTGTGGTGGTGCACCCTCAGACTTCTAGAGTGGCAATGAGAAACTAGCCTTTCCTTATCCTGGTGGCAGATAGCCATTACAATTGCCTTTATTTTTTTATTGTTTATACAGAAGAAGACATGCAGTGTCTTTTTGTATTTGGCTCTGCACAGACCTCTGGAATCTCTTAAGTGCGTGTGTATGAGGACAGGCTTTTTCAGTGAAGAAAAAAGGGTATTTAAGAGGTTGACTGCATGTTGTTAGCCTCCAGTAATGGGCAGTTCTGGCAGCATCACCCACAAAGTTACTTTATAGCAGAATCACTGGAGTCAGCAGGCTTCTGGAAAATACCCACCGCTATTGTTTAAATGCTTGTGTTCCAGTATTTTTCCACAATTATTTTTGTTTCTGCAGCATTGTGTTCTCTCTGTGAACACCACTGTGGAGGTGATTGTTTTGGGAGGAACAAGCTCTGAATTTCCAAGCTGTCCTGAGGGTGTGGAAAAAAAGGTCTTTCATGGAAACTACCTCAATTAAAAATATGACAGTACATAATTGTGGACCTGAGGAGACCTGACACACATTTCACGCCTGGCCCCTGACTGCCTGAGTAAATAGATGCCATACTTAGCACAGAGAACAAATGGTTTGGGCTGAGAAGGGTGAGTCATTCAAAGCCGAGTTGCTTTTCCTGAAAGCACACAGAAATGCAATGATTAAATAGGCTTTACATTTGGAAAATCCTGTGGGCAAGTCTTTAATCAGTCTTGAAATGCTTTTCCTTGTGCTGCCAGTAGATTTGTTTTGACACAACGTGGTGATGGCTGTAGGTACGGCAGTCAGTTTTAGCTGGTAGAGGCGTATGGGTGATGACTGCTCACGTTACGTGAGCGCAGTGTTGGGTGTCTGACGAGTGTGCTCCTTCTGCTGCAGGTGCTGGGTTGAGCTCAACGCAGAACCAGCTTTTCCACACAAACTGAGAAGATGCCTGCACTGCGTGGGCCGCCTGAATTCAGGGAGAGTGAGCAGATGGCAGCCCTCACTGCAGGCCTGATGATGCTGTTCCTGATGAACTTGGTTTGGAACACTAGTTCTCATCCCTTGTGGAAAACCACAGTGGTTCATGACACACGGACCTCAGCTGTTCCAGCTTCCTGCTCCCATACATGTGTATGTGCATGTGTGTGGGTGCAGCAACATTTGACTCAGCTAGGTCTTGCTGGTGGGAGAGCAGGAATTTCTGTGCTGGACGTTGTGAGTTACTGTGTACACAGATGATCAGCTTGGGTAGCAACAATATCCCAGGGAAGCTCGCTGCACACTTGTTGGAGAGTGGGTGGGAGAGGGTCAGAGGTTGCTTGCCATCATCATGTGCTATTGCAGTATCCGTATAAGTGGTTCATGTTTATTTTGTTTTCGGTTTTCTTACTGGTTTAATACTGGAACCTTTCCTGTAAAAATGAAAGAATAATTAAATCATTACTTATCAGTAATGCCATGTTTCTGCCATAATGAAAAGCACCTAATTACTGCATGTTGCACGTCATGTTGCTTTTCTACGGGAGACTCCCCAGGAAAGGAGTCAGCCAAGTTCTTGATACATCCCTGCCTGACTGCAGGGCACATGACTCCGAGCAAAACACACCTTGTTCACCTGGCAGCTACACTCAGGGAAGTTCTCTGTGTCTGTCAGAGGCCAAGTGTCCACTTGTCTCTCCAACATTGTGCATTGCCACATGTAAATTTCATTTCTTGTTGGAGAAAAGAAGTCATTCAGAGAGGATTGTTGAAGGGTGATGAGAATCTGTGACTTGTGCTACCAGAGAGAAAACAGTGGTGGGGTGGATGAAGCAGGACCTGATTTGAGGCCAGGGGTTACAGGAGTGCCTGGAAAAGCCAATAAAACCCAGAAATTTGGCAATCTGTGTATGGGAGAAGCCCTGAACTCTCTCTGCAGAGAGGGGAGGAAGAGGAGGGAGAAGCTGAGGTAAGACACGTGCCTGGAGAAGATGCTCTTCATGGAGTTACATGCATTCATTCAGGCAGGTGCTGGGGAGGGAGATGGAAAGGGAATTCCCCTCTTCAAAAAGCTGGGCTAGAAGAGAGAGGTATTAGGATGTTTATGCTTCTGATGGTCAGTTCCCCTGTCCCACCTGGACTGGCCAGAGTGTTTCTCCCTGGCCACCTGCAGCTCCTGAGACCTGGGTTGGTGGAAGGCAGCCGACTGCTGGCACTGCTGCTGCGAGGCTGAGTGGGGTGGGGAAGAAAAGGTTCCAGCCTCTGTGGTGGCTGCTGGGTTGGTCTGCCTCTGCCGTATTGCTACTCCACAGCTTGGCTCTTCAAGCTGATATTTGGCTCTTCCCTGCCCAGCCCTCATCAAGGGCTGAAGAGGAAAGATATTTTTCTTTCTAGGAGGTGAATCATAAATAATGTCCATGCTCTGCTTTCCTACTGAACTGCATGTGCCTTTTGAAACACAGGAAAGATGTAGTGTATATAATGAAGTCATCCCTTGCATGCTTCTGTCTGCTTTGTATGTATTTTTAAAAAGTTTTAGGCTGGGACACCACCTACCCTGCTGTAATGTCATCCTGGGTGAAATCCAAAAGTGTAGAGGTTCAGATCCTTACCTCCAGTAGTTTAATGTAAT
Organism: Drymodes brunneopygia; assembly: GCA_013400955.1. Classification (NCBI taxonomy): domain Eukaryota; kingdom Metazoa; phylum Chordata; class Aves; order Passeriformes; family Petroicidae; genus Drymodes; species Drymodes brunneopygia. The sequence continues at coordinate 162,756 of VZTZ01020720.1, read as the reverse complement.
CCCATTAAAATCAAAGGAGCAGTTGTCATTTATCACAGCAAAGGTCCTTTGCAGAAAGTATTTTTAACTTCCAGTATCCTCACTGAGCATGAAGAAAAGAAATCCATGGTAATTTGGGGGGAATATTTAGCAAACTACTTTAAAGGTTCTCCTATTTCAGTTGTGCCTAGGGATTCCTATCAGAGGAAAAGATAGTGATAAAGGGGATGGTTTGGCACAAGTTTAATTCAGCATTGACTTAAGCTGTCAGGGCTACGTAGATCAAGAAGAATGGCACTCAAATTATGACAGCTTCAAGGCTTTGTAGATAAGAAAGAAAATCTAATTTTAATTATGATCTTCACTGAATTTTGAAAAGATCATGTTCTTTCATCAGTACATAGAAGGACAAGAAGCATATACATGAACTCTTCAACCTTAAGGCTAGGAGCAAACCTGTCTTTTGTTTCAGTCCAAAGCCTGGGAAGGCAAATATCATTTTTGTTCCTTTTCCTGGAATCATATGGTACAAAATTATGGTTGCAAGGTTATACTGAAAACGTTGTTGCTATACCGCAAGGACAGGAAAGCAGAGTTTGCTAAAAGCAAAAATTTTCTTCAGTTGACTCAAGACATGCCTCCCTCCCAATTTAGAGGTAACTCCCTCACCCAGCAAGATGTAAAATAAATTAAGCTACATTTAAAATGTCAGTCTCAGGCTTTGTCTTAAGTTAAAAACTTTTAAACCAGAGGTTTATTAAGTTTAGTGGTAATAACGCTAGTATTGTGTCCCTTGCTTCTATGAGGAATTTATGGAGAAATAGTTAACAAGCAGGCATCCTGCATTTTAAAAAACCTTGCTTTGCAGGCTTATGTAACTTATTTTAGATACATTTGCTGTCTCTACCTAAGATCCTTATTGCCAGGGAAATCAGAATTTTTCTGTTCTATCATCACTCTTAATTCCTCTAAATGTACTCAAGTAGCATGAATGTAAAACCTTGTTGTCTGTTGCCAGCACCTTGTAGGACCTCATCATTCTTAGATGGGAATGGTACAGATGGGAGGCTGCTCTGCTAGGGTGCTTGATAGCAACAAAGGCTGAGAAACTCCAGTTGAAGACAATTGTTCAACTTTTAGACAAATATACCTGGGTGAAGGTCACCTGTGAAGGAAAGAATCTATGGAGAATGCTTGGAAAGCTGTTCAGAAAACAGATAGTTCACATTTACTGTTTTGCTCTTTCTTGTTTTCCTCTTTTGAATTTGAAGTCCTACCAGGCCTGCAAAATTTTGCAGCAATTGGAGAAATAGCAAAGCAGTGAATTGCCACAGCCAAATGAGAGGATGTTTAATAAGAGAAAGGAAAGGGGGTTTTAGGTCAGATTGCCTTGGACTCAGCTAGCATGTAATTTTTTTCAGTGGCTAATTAACTTCAGATAAAAGAGATTGTAAAGTCTTTAATACCAGTTTTGGTTCTTCATGAAGATGCAAGAACTCCAACATCCTTGATGCATCCTTTATGAAGCCATGGAAACTGTGAAAGACTAAACTCTTGATCTTTCATATAGATCTAAAGTAAAAGTAAAAGAAAACCAAGAAGGTTTTAGCTTTATTCTCTTCATCTGTCCTTGACCCAGCAGCTGTAATTTAGCAACCAAAGTCAAGCTTCATACAAACTATATATCTTCTCTCATGTCAGTTACAATGGAAGGAATATTTGGTATAGAGGTTGTAATTTCTTTTAATTTCCCAAAGTTTCAGTTTTATCTGTGTAGCTGTAAGTATACAGATACTTAGAACGAAATTTGCCAAACCTCAAGCAAAAGTCGGATTGAGTTTATTAATCTGGACTTAATGAGGAGATTTAAGGCTGGATTATTCAGATTGTTTTGGAAATCAAGGTGATTAAAAATTTCTCTTAAAGAAGAAGGCTCCTTTAGCATCTTCTTAATGAAGAGTTTAAGATTGGAAATGCCTGTTTAGGAAGAGAAGAAAAAAAAAGCAAGAAACCAAAGCACCTTTCTTTAATAAAAATAATTCTTCATTTCAAAAGTGCAGGGCAGCCTGGGAGAATGAAGACAAACCCGGGACCCCTTCTTTTGAGCTAAGCTATGGTGCTCACAGATGCTGAGTGAGGGTCTGTGGGGATACTGCTGCCAGTGGGGTGGAAATCAAGCAGGTGGGAGCTACTCTTTCTGGCTCTACCTGGGGTGAGGGCAAGCTGTGGCTTAGCCAGTTTGATGGTTGTCAGCCTGGCCATCAGCAGGAATTTGCACTGCTCCTGTCTCTATGCCTTGAACCTTCCCCACCATGCATGGGACTGGTATGGTGCTCACCCAGATCATCTCCCATACGATCCCCCAGGTGTGAGGTTGTCTGAGGCAAGTGTTTCTTCCCTTCCCACTTGATTTTTTTCTTCCTGTAAGTTACTGAAGGGAAGATTCAGTCCTCTGTGTCAATACAGAGCCATGACAAAGCCCAACAGGGCCTAAGGGCAGTGTTCTGCAGATATATCCAAATCCAAATCCAAGCTCCGCAGAACAGTTTGTCTTCCCCACTCATGATTCCCATAATGGGAATAAGTGTGCTTAGAAAAGGAGTCTCGTGTTTTGAGAGTGCTGTTTTCTACACGGAATGTGCTCTCTGTATCTTTTGAGCACAGGATGAGAGGGGCTCTGGCATGGTGAGAACAAAGCATAAAGAGCTCCTCTAAAACACACGCAGCTTGCTAATAACTTTTAAAGAGAGGACATTGCTTTCATGTCCTGATTCCTAAGACTATGGTCAGAGGAAAACTGCATTTACTTCAGTGTCTTGAATGAGGATGAAGGGCTCAGAGTATCCAAATTCCTGGCCACTTGTTGGAACTAAAGGTCTTTGTCAGACATCATATCCTAATGAAGTATGAATTAATCATCTGGCTGGGAAAGTCTAGCTTTAGAAATATGTGACATACTGAAGTGCTTCCACTTTTGCTCATCAAATTCAGCATGAAGATCAATTTGTGCATCTGCAACCTCTTCAAAAGTAGCTGACAACAGAATGGCTTGTTTGCTCAGAGACAAACTTCTGTGGCTTGTTACATGGTACGGAGTATCTGAGTTCACCTTTCTGTCTTGTTTTTGCAGTTTTCCTAGGAAAAGGGGTAGGGGAAACAACAGAAAACCTTGAGATGGACTAGGATAAAAAAGATATACTCTGTGACAGAATTCTAGGACTGAAATAAACTGTGTTTTATGTCATCCCCTTATACCCCCAGCTGTCTAAACTATTTTCACTCACCTGTGACCTGTCAGTGTTGGGAACATCTGCTGAGATGTTCCACTGCTGGTGATGGGTATGACATTCAGCAAAGCAGTTGCAAAATTTTATATACAGGAGAATACAATATGTTTTTCCTGATCATCTCTATCTACCATTAAAGAACACTAAAGTTCACCCAAGGATTTCCAGTTGGCTGGTTTTGAATTAAATTGTCAAAGACCTTACATTACTCCTAAGTCCTCGAGCACATTTGCACTTGCTCTCCCTTGCTTAATGTACTGGTTAAAAAGTAAAAAAGACCTGTCTTTCCTAGGCTTTGGGAA
>VZTZ01020720.1:0-159159 GCA_013400955.1 Drymodes brunneopygia | reverse complement strand
AAAACAGCTGAGAAAAAGGGGGGGGGGGGCACCCAATAGACAAGATCTTTCAAACTGCAGAAACTGAAAAAATTCTTGCTTGTTTTTTTTTCTCCCAATTATGTCAGTTGGCTACAAAAACATGTCAACTTCTCCCACGTATCTTGCCAGAGGCCTTATGACAGCTAAAACAATGCTGATGCTGTTTAAGTGGATGCAGTGTTTTCAACTTTTGAGAACAAATAGTATTCATCATCCCACTAATATTGATATTCATAGAAGAGACCACTGGTTTACCAATCAACTGCTTATTTTACAAGCCTGTCTCAAAACAGCCCCAACACCACTGTCCACTTTTCAGTATAATCTTGTTCCAGTCTGCTGACAACATTTAAGACAGAGTTTTCTGTCAAACTGAAGAAAACACGGACTGGTAAATATGGAACAAATGGGATTCCAAACAATCCAAATGTAATGATTTTCACTAGATGATCAGAAAGAATTTGCCTATTATTAAACAAAGTTTGGACGGATTTGCTAATCACATCTGGCATTGCTGCAGACTTGGTCTGTAATTTGTGTAACTGCAGAGCCTCAGACAGCCTTGTCTCTGATGGGAGAGTGTAAGCACACAGTGAGGCTTCCTTAGCTTTTCAGTGCCACTGCACTATCCTCCACTGCATGTTTCTCATGACCATGTGCAAGACTAATGTCAGAATTTCCAGTGAGGAACAAGAAGGCTCTTGTGCACAGAAGGCTGAGTATACTCATGTACATAATGCACAGGCTCACTCCAGAGAAGACTTGAACAAAATCTACATTAATGGGTTGTAATAAAAGTACTGACAGTGTGTGACTAGTTGCAAGGCTTCTGATATTTCTAGAGTGAACAAATATAAATAATCAAAGCATGAAAACATTTTTGCTGCTCAACAGACATCTTAGTAGCACTTTGCACCAGTGTCAGCTTTGCAGGGACAGCTGATGATACATTAGTTGGAGCATAAGGTAATGGGTTCACAGAGTACATCAGCAACAGATCAGTATTTCAAGCAAAATGGAACTAATGAAAAAGAATCTTCAGGACTTTTCTGGGCAAGAGAAACCAAGGGCAAAATATGAAGAGAAGAAGAAGAGTTTTATTATCTTACTGAAATGTGTTTTGTGATGTTGCAGTTGGTGTTGGTGTGCAATTGAGGTTGGTGCCAATTCTCTTCTTGTTTCTTAGAAGAGATTTCTAAGCGTTTGAGAAGAGTTGGTTCAAACTGATGTGAAAAAGTTTCCGTTTTTCTTTGTGAGAAGTTGTTGATGTTTTGCAAACAGGTCCAAGTAGTGTTTAAATTTTCATGATTTTGTTTAGTTGATGTTATTCCTCTGTTTGAAATGAAGAAGTGTGTCTTACTTTACTACTCCATAGAAAAATTATCTTTTAACCTTGAGGCATATATATTAGTTTTATTTCATTTTAGCCTATTCAGCTGCAAAGCAATTAGAGTGAACCAAAGCTGTTGGTTTAGATGTTTTATAATTTGTTGGCTTCCATTTAAAGCCAATAACCCTACCACTTCTATAACACTTTGTGGCTGTGCTAGTTCTCAAAGAAATAACACACTCATGCAGCTTTCATTGATCTTTGGGAAGGCTAGGACGCTATTCTGTTAACATTTTAAAAGCTGTTAAAACTTTCAGTTAAACAGTGTGATTTTGTGCTAGTGAATAAGTCCTTAACCTTACTGAAAGAGATAACAGAGCCCTCTCTGCCACTTGTCATTCCTCTGTTGTGCTGAGGAATGCACCATTCTGAAATGGCTCAGCTACGAATGTGTGAAATGGATGCAATGACCCAGCAGTGCATCTGGGGAGCTGGCTCTGCTACAGGGCTTTGCATTTAGCCACTCTGGGACAAAACTGCTTCTGGATGCAATTATCCTGGCTCTGCGTGAAGTATGGGCAGTCAAATAGCCCTGCTTCCACAGTAGTCACAGTCTCTGGAGGTTTAAATCAGTGTAGTACCGTGCTACGCTGATTTACAACAAACGAGGGCATCGCTCCTCACGAGCCTGGCAAGGGTAACACTTGGCTTCCTGCAACACAGCAGCCTTGGAAGGAGGCAGTCTGGCCTCAGCTCTCCAGGAATGAAGTTGCTCCCTCAGTGGATGGGAACAGTTAAGCTCACTTGCACAAAACATATGTTGCTTGCATAAGATACATTTTGGGTGAAAACTCTGCTTTTAATTATAGATGGTTGCATAAAATGTCAGCGATTAAAGCACAGATTTAGCAGTATTCTTGGCCTGAAGGATACCAGCCAGAAAGCATGTTTCTCCTTCTGTTTACTCCTCTTGGAGCCGAATTTTTCCAACTTTATGAAGTTTTCTATTCAAGTGAAAAAAAAAAATCAGCCAGAGAGGAAAGTAGCATTTCCTCATCAATTCTGTCTCTCAAGTTTTCTCAGCAGTGACATTTCTCAGGAGCTGAGCGGGGTGGTTTTGAAACAGGGAAGATTGGAGATCTAATATCTCATTTCAAAGCAACAAGTCTAAAAGTCATGTTTATGTTGTCTGAGGCAATCTCAGCCTTTGGTTTCCTTTTGTCCACGGGCTGCTGGGGAATGTCCATCCTTTAAAATCACCAGTTGCCTCTGATAAGTAAAATTCCTTCAGTAATCCTCCAGAGTCTGAGATAATTATATCCAAGGCAAAACTGGCAAGGTTTGAAATGTGATCAGATGTATACCCAGCTGAGCAGGATCCACTTAAGTATTTGTTCTGACTTAGGCATTGTCATTCCAAAAATACTGCCATGGAGGAAAATATAAACATGATCCCTTCCTTTTTAGGATTGTTACCATCTGTATCCTAGTTACCAAATGTTTCTTGCTTAACTTGCATTTAAAATTAACCAAGTCTATGCATCGCCTGCCTTTACTGTAATCATAATATAGTAATCACAGCCCTGTTCACAGAATGTGGTCTACTTCGATAAGCATTTTGCTTTAGCTTGGAGTAATGTTTTTTGACAAGTGCTATTTTTGCTGCTTCTTCTATAAATATATAGGTTATTATTATTCTGCTGTAGTGAATCACTTCTGTACTCATTTCTGTGGAAGTACATTGAATTACACCAGCTGAGATTATGGCCTCTACTGTGCTTTTCAGAATGTTTTCTTTTAGTCTCCTCTATTTTTAGGTCAATTACTGAGTCCAAATCACATTACATGACTGAAGATAGCACCTGTCCTTTTATTTATATCCTCATATTTTCTGAGTTCCTGTTGCTGCTTTTTTTGACCTCCCTTCTCCATGTAACTGCTTCTCATTATGCTGTTTCCTGACCTAACCTATATTACACAATATCTATGTAGATTCAATAATCCCTTGGAAAGAACTAATTGAGCAGAAAATGCTAGCAGGAGACCTGTGGGTTAACCCCAACAAAGGCAAAATCCTCAAGCACATAAGGAGGATACTTTCCTTTTTTAATGAGGCGATTAATGGTAAGATCCTATTTTACTCTGAATGCTTGCATGAATTACTTCGGCAACCTTTGTTGAGAGCAAAATCATGTTTTAAGGAGTACTTCTTGGAAAGCCAGGTTTCTAAGAAGCAATCTTACCACCAGGAGGGAACACAAAAGGCTGCCTTCCCTTCCTTATCTCCAGTTTCTGCATTTCTTGAAAAGTCTGACAGAAGTCACTTGATTCACAAGGTGGTTGCCAGCTATGTGTTGCCAAATGTTGGAGAAGTGGGGAAGAGCCACACGTGTGGCTCTGGTCTCTGTCTGCAGTCAGACTGGCTGCTTCTGACAAATGTGGAAAGCGAACCAAAGCAGCAACCATCTGACCCTCAAAGAGCACTCACTCTGAGTTACCAAGTTTGTACTGTCAAATGTAATGGCCAAGAGCCAAGGCTCTTCTGTGTGAAGTGCCCAGTTAATAGCTGAATGAGTATTTGGAGGTCTTGGCATATAGTTACGCTTTGTTATCATCTGACCTTTTCTAATCTATTATATGTCATATGTAACTTTCTTTTTGTAGTGTATTTTTTGTCCTTAATAATTATACTTTATCCTTAAAAATAAGCAGTACTGGTATATCTATGGCAGCGTAAAACTAGAATTACTCACAAGTGTGGCATGTTTTAAGCATATTTCCAATATGATTTATAGAGATAACTTCATATGTTCAAAGAAACTTAAATTTCAAGAAGGGACAGCTCTTCCCAAAAATCTGCTCTTGCACAAGAATGGGCTGTGGTTTGATATAGGTAATTTCAGGCTACTCAAATATCAGAGTTCTCCACATCAATATTCAGTCTATATTTTACCATTAACAAAATAAGTCTATCAGTTTCTTGTGCATCACTTTACCTCCAAAGTGCCATTCCTGTGGGATTTGAGCTGAAATTTGAGCTGTGCCAGACTTAGCATGACTTCTTGGATCCCACAATGAAATGGCCATGTAGTACTCTGAGAGGAAAATAGAAACAAAATAGTAAGTAGTGGGTGAAAATTTTACTAGTAATAGATGAATCCTTTTTCCCAAATATGGCACTGAATTTGACACATTAGGAACATTGTCTCCAATTGCCTATTTCTCAACAATGCAGAGCAATTAGAATTTTGATTGTGATGTGTGTCTAAGGTTATGCCTTGAGAATAAGGTTGGAGTGAGTTAAGTGGCAAAGATTAACAGTTCAGTGTGAGTTTCTGAAGAAGAAGTGCACTGCTCTCATTTCCAGTCAGTTTGAACTAAAACAGCACCTGAAGAACATTTATGTTTATGGTGTTTTGAGCTCCTATCTCTGGTGTTGCTGTCACTGCTGCTAATTGCTTACTCGGGTTTCTTTTCACTTAGTGCTGATTCTTGGCCCTGGCAGACTGACTCACTGTAAATTTAGTGAGAAAGAATTCTTTCTTTGTCCTCAGCACATTTGAATAATTAATTTTTTATTTGAATCATTACGCTCCTTAGCCAACAGTCTCTTCATGAAAGAAAGAAAGAAAGGAAGTAAGAAAGGGACATGTTTAATTAAAACAAGAAAGTGCTGAAGTTAAACAATATGTCAGTCACTCTGATAGTTGAATAACATGCTATTTTTTCAGGGCTACACACTTGCCTTCTCAGCACTATTTACTGTACCGCGAATGCTTCCAAAGCTGCTTTTTGCAGCAACAATCTGCCAAAAGCTAACTAATTTGCAATTAGCAAAGAGGAAGCTTTATGTTTGCACCTGGAAAATACTGTTAATACTTCCCTGGCCTGGGGAGTGCCAGAATGGAGGCCAAGGGGATGCCCAGAGCAGCAGTCAGAGCTGTGCCCTGTGCAGCCGCCTTCCCCACAATGGTGTTCCCAGTGCAGGAAACTCTGAAATCTCCAGTTCGTTGAGGTGGTGCATTATCAGAGCCTCATTAGCTGCTGTCCTTTGGGGGACCTGCAGTAATTTTGTGGGTGTTGTGACCAGTGCCAAACACAAGGTAGTTTGTAGTTGCTTTGGGCTGAGTGAACAGGGTGCGTGCGGGGGAATTCACTGTGCAGCTTATGAATGTGCATATTTTTTCTTCCTGCTTGGCATTTCCTTGGTATAACAGTTTGGCCTTTGTGACTAAGATGCTCCAGAACGTTGTTGCCTTTACTGAAGATCTAACGAGCACCAATTTAATCTGTACTGGCCCTTCATGCTCAGTCTCAGATTTACCTAAACCTCTTTGAAAAATACAAGGAAAGATGTTTCACATCTCAAGATGTCTGCTTCAAGAGCAAAACCCAAAGTGGATAAAGAAAGCATTAAGGTTTAAGTTCAGCATTAAGCTAAGTGGTTTGAAAGTTTCAATGTAAATTTGAATATTTATGCACTTTTGAAAAAAACAACAAAAAACCCCGCACCCCCCCAAAAAAAGAAAGAAACAAAAAAGAAAAACTGCCACACGGTATCTGCATAGAAATGTTATTTAAAATGTCTGTCCAGAGTAAACATGTTTCCAGGCCTGGCTTCATGTGAATAAAGCATTCGGGCTTTTTTTTAGACAAGTCACTTGATGTGTTGAAAAATAATCTAAACACTCCTTTTCAGTGCTTGGTATATATGTGTTTATGTTTCCAGCATGAATAACTGTACAGAGCTCATCACTCTGATCAAAAAAATTACCCAGACTAGAAAGCATTCACTTCAGGCTGGTCCCACTGCTTATGCAGAGCAATGTGCATGGCAGCATCCTGCTTTCAGGATGGCATCCTCCCAACCAGCAATGGTAGTTTAGTGTGCTTTCTCCCATTTGGGGAGAAAAAGTGTTATGTACAAAATCCTCATTGGTGCCAACATTAGATCTTTTCTTCTAACTGACTGGTTGTTAGAACCCAGGCTCCAGAATCCATCTGTGCCAGGGTAACTGGATTGGGATAGGAAGGGGACTTGCCTGGGGCAGAAGTGCAGAGCACATAATGATCTGTGCCAGTGGCTGGAGAAGACGCGTTTGGTACGGACATTAACATGATGGATAGGTTGAAAGAATACTGAGAACCTTCCGGGTTCCAAATCAGGAAACCCAATTACTGTGTGATGTGGGCAAACTTAATAAAAAATTAATGATGCCAGTGAAACTGTAGCCCTTCTTCATAGCACTCCATCAGAACTGCAAAAACAGATCTTAAAAGGAACAGAGGGAAGGATCAATGTAATAAACTTTAGTGCACATTTCATTAGGCTTGAGCCAGAAGAAACAGCAAGACATGCTCTGGTAGTGATTCTCTTTCAGAATGGCAGCAAGGGTGCTAGGAGCTGTGCTCCTATCTCATGTCAGTAGAAACTCTCCTATTCCACAAGTAAGACAATAAAATCCATAACATTAGTCTCTTCTGACCCTAAGCAGACTTCTGAAATAACCAAGGAGAAACCTATCTCTATATGACTAGCTCAGACTTTTCATCAAATCCAAGGGGATGCAGAGGGATCTGAAGCAATCCTTTGGCCAAAGTGGAGTTATCTCTCAACTGGGAGAAAAAGACAGGCTTTGGAGCACAATTCCTTCTCTTCTGAAAGTGATGCCTTAGTGACAGACAGGCCATGACTTGTTTTTTCCTTTGACTGGAGGGAGACTACAGAGAGTGTCTAATTATTATAAATGCCTTTGCTTTAGATGTCTAAGATTGGGTGAGACCAGCCTACTTGAGGAGTACCCAATAAATATGCTCAGCGAACCCTCCTCTTTAATACTAAGATGAAGAGCCTGCTTTACATGCCTTAGTTTCTATGTATTGGATGGGTATTTCTGTGCACCAAAGTCTGTAGAAAGAATTCTAATGAGTTTCTAAAAACTGGACCTAATGCTTTTAAAATTATGTCATTGTACCTTTTGCTGTTCAGTTTCAATGCCTTTAATTCTTCAGTTAATTTACACTCCTAAAAAATCAGTGAAAAAAAAGATGCAGTCATATGGTTCTTACCAACAATCAAGGGTACCTGAAGGAAATTAATGTGTGTTTGTTTGAATGCACTGAATTCACAATAAATTTCCTGATATCCTACACATCAACATTTATTTCACACCCATTTTTCAGTGAAAACAGGCTTTATCAGTCCCAGTCATGCCTCTGTCTTAATTTGCAGTGATGTTTTCCAAGGCACCATGATCTGAATAAATGTATGAAATGTCCCCGTGTATCTCAAAAGCAAATAATTTTATCTTTTCATTGCAATATAGGTGCTCTAGAGCATCCATCCACACCAAATTAAGGTCCTGGGTTGCAAAACTGACTTTACCATCTGCTTTGGGCATGGAGTTCAACCAAAAGCCTTCAGAGGCTACCCCCATCAAAGAGTAAAATCTGTCTTCTAATACAGAAACTTGGCCCCCAGACTGGCACATCAGATGAAAGCACAGGAATCAAAGCCAATTTGGGATCCAAACATATTAACCAGAAGGAATAAATTGAAGCATACAAGAGCACATTTCTCTAAGGCTAACACGTGCTCTGATTTGTATCTTGGACTTATCACTGATCTCAGACTTCTCAAGCAAGGTATGTGCAAGTACAGAATTTGTTGCTTTGCATTTGAAGATGTAATTTTGATTCAGTTGGTGAGAAATTGAGAAAACAATTAAGGAAGCAGTTGTTTGGGCTGGTGAAAAAGAATGAAGAAAATGATGATGACAAACTAAATGCTCACATATGAGCAAGGACAGATAGTCTCACCTGAATGTTCTTTAAAAGCAGGCGGAGATAATTACAGAGGTGTTATCAATCATTTTTGACACCTCATTAAGAGCAGATGAATTGCCAGTGGACTGAAGGACAGGAGAGCCAAAGAACAGCCAATAGTTAAGTAGGTAATAAACAGGAGAGAGAGATGTGGACCTTTGAGGCAAGCTTCAATATCCAAAGAAACAATAAAAGGATTTATTCCTATTGCTATGTTTTCCAAATGTTCAGGTTTCAGTACCTGTGGGAAAAAATACTCTTGGGTCCAAGGAGAGGCAATCAGATGGGAAAGAATATGTTGAGCTAGTAGCTGCTGACTGAGAAGTAAGACAATTCCCACTATCCCCCCTGTCATTCCTCATATGTCAACACCAAACACTACATTTTATATTTAGAATATATTTGGACAAAATACCGAACAAAGAAATAGTTATGATCAATAGAAGAATCCAAGAAAAGGATCAGACACATGCTTGCTCATTGACAGTTAATCTAATTTAGGCAATCCTTGTATTGGGGAGTGATTCTGAATACTAGTACTGGATTTAGTTTAGTAGACAGAAGCATGCAAGCATAGAGGCTAGAGGTGCAAGAATGGGCAGCCACGCCCTGGCAGAAATAAATTAAACCATGCCCTGAATCCTCATTTTCCTTTCAAAAAGATCTCAGGCTGAGTTACTCACATTGTTTTGGAGCCCTTGAATAGCATTCCAGTATTTCTTTCCACTATGGGGTAAATTGTTTTGCTCCATTGATTTAAGACAGCTCTTTTGGGGATTTCTTTGTTAGGATCCGTATGAACGTCCATTAAGAAAGAACAGCAACAGAACCATTAATAAACTGGGGCAGATGTTAAATTAATATAAAGGCAATGATGCTATGCTGATATATGCAAACTTAAGATCTGTCCTACTGAGTACTCAGAGAAGTCACTTGCCAAACCATATTATCCATGCCTCATTGCCTTATTTTCTGTATGCCTGAGAAAGGCCAAAGAAAATTAGTTCCTTCTTATACCACTCACAGCCAGGAAAGGATCTGTCATCATCAGTCACGAAAACACTTGAAATATGGATGCAGTGTCTTCATTGCCACGGTCTTCCATGTCTAGCTTATTACTTTGCTTTAGAGGACAGAGCGTTTCTTCAGTGTGCGTGCGTTTCAGACATTTTTGTCAGCAGAGCAGGGTGGGGTGGTGGACGGGAGAATGTGTTTTATTGCAATCTCTTCTCTGATTTAGAACTTTACTTCATTTATTTTCAGATACTTGAGTTTTCTATGTATGTCTCACTATTATGCATAGACCGTTAATCTATTCTGAGATCTCCAACTTTTAACTTTTGGTCATTCCTAGCATTTTCAGTCCCCTTTTGTAGCTATTGTAGTCTTTGAATGGTATATTACCAGAGTTTTTTAGAAATGTCAGGATAGGTTATCACTTGGTACTTGCCAAGTGACCCTCATTCCTTTCTCCAGAAGCCAGCAGAAGACCAGGTCTGTGATATGTGAGATCCCACTCTTAGTTAGGATTGTTCTAAGCCTTTATTTAATTACAGTTGTAGCTACTGTTTTCATTTTGTATCTAGGATGGGCATTAAACTAAAAAGTGCAGCTGCTTTCAATTATACTCTAATGTTCTGTTTCAAGACAGCTTTCATTTTTTGTGGCATCGCTTAGTTGCCCTGCCCCCTTCCCTGCTGTCTTCTGCATTCAGAGGTTTTAACCACTTGGGAATTATGCAGGGATAGGAATTAACAGATGTCATTTGCCACTGCTTCTGCTTCTGGTAGCAAGACCAATTTCACTTAGTGAAAAAATTATCATCTCACAAGCCAACTAAAAACTTCTATCCATGGGGAAATGCTGAAAGAAGCTGCTGAAATGAATAGGATGCTGTTAGGGAGGTGCCACAGATAAACCCTTTGTAGGCCTAGTCCTCCCTTCTCCTTCTGTATCTCTCAGTCTGGGGCTGGGGTTGCCTTCAGAGGTGGGGAAAGTTGCTGGTGAGATGGAGGAAGGGCAGCAGACACAGACTGCACCTGCAAATACAGCATTCCTGCATGGAAAGGAAAGGTGTCCCAGCCCCATGAAGTCAGTAGTATCAGGAGTCATGCAGACCCAAGTTAGGAGGGAGAGACAAGGACCCTGGCATCTCTGACACAAACCTAGCAGATACTGAAGGGCTCCTATGATGCCCTTTCTAATGCCATGGTTAGGCTGAGATTGCCACAAGTGTGGGCAGGTTGAGCAGCCTTGGGGTGAGACACCACTACAAAGGCAGCAGGGCAACAACACAGATCCTGGGAGTCACGATGGAGATATAGGTGAGTGTGCCTTCATGGAAAGCAGGAGACAGGCTTTCCCAGCCTCCCTCTGGTGAAGATGAACTCTGGCTGTGCTCATTTGATGCTGGGGTTTTGTTAGTCTCCAACAAAATGAATAGAGAGAAATAAAGAGCAATATGTGAAAGGCACATTGGCTCATTGGGTGATCTTCCAGGATCCAGAGGTGAAGAACCACCAGCAAGGACAGTGGGGGTGGTAGCCTCGTTCTGCTTATTCTTCATTGTTTCCTTGATTTAGTTAGAAATCTTTCCTCTTTGTTAACAGGAATTTCAAAGAGAGAGCAGCCTGCTGCCATGCAAAGTAGCCACATGAGTAAACAGGCACTCTTTTGGCAGATGAAGAGGTTTTCCTCTTGCTTAGCAGCTGAAAAATGGAATCTGATGTATAAAACACCTCTTGTAATTAATCAACTGGCTTGTTTATGCCTCCTAATCTCAAATTTGAAAGCTGTCTGGAAACCTGATGTACCTTGGGGATAAAATAATGGGCATTAGACTTATTTTCTAGCAAATGAAACTTTGGGAGGCTGCCAGCAGTAGTCAGGCTTATTGGACCATAACTAATCGAAACAGGGAAAGGCATGAGCTGAAGTCTTTGACTACCTGAAAGTTCAGAGAGTGATGAGCAAGAGTGATCTCTCTCAAGATGTGAAATAAATAATAAATGGCCAAAATAAAAGAGGTAAAGAGCTGAAAATAAAGTCCAACTGTATGGTGAGCCCTAGTAGGAGTGGTGAGGATCATTTCACATTTCAGCCTCTTCTCCGCTTCATTGCAGGGAAAAATGTGTTCACAGAGCATCTCACTAAGGTTTTTTGCCCCTTGCTGTTCAACTCCAAGCTCTCTGTAATGAATGAATCATCATTCTAGCAGAGCTGGGAGGGGATTTTGCACACTTTGGCTGGGAGCCATATGACCGTGAGGAGTGTGGTTGGCCCCTCACATCCCCACTATGAAATTCCACTCGCTCCGAGGAAGCAGTTGCCAAGCAAGGGCTGTGGTATTAGGAAGTGAAAATGTATTTCTAGCATCTCCTCTTTAGAAGGAAAAAAGAGGTGTCTTCAATCAGAAATAGTCTGAAGAAGGTGTTGAAGGGGTTTATTTGACTCACGCTAACACTTTGATGAAACAAATTGGTTTTAAATGCAGGAACTGGACACAGTCCAGCTGACCTGAGAGAAACAACAAGCAAGGGGTAGGTCTGCAGAAAAACGTGGGACTTTATGGAGCCTTATGGTAGAAAGAGAGAGATGTGGGGCAGGTTGCTGAATTCTCTGCTGCCTCCAAACTCTTACCTCAACGTGAATGGACACATGCATATAGTCACATTAAGGGTATTTACTGAATTTGACCAATACCAAGAACATATTTTCCAGATTAAAGCAGGTGACTTTGGTGACTGAGTGAAAGGTGATGGAGGTGTCCATTCTTTCCAAACCCCAGGGTCCAAAGCTGGGCTGAGAAATGAAGAGCTCACCTAAAATTTCAAAAGAAGGAGTGACTTAAAAGGGAAGAAACAGAATCACAGAATTGTTAGGCTTGGAAGAGACCTCTGAAGATCATCTAGTCCCACCCCTGAGAAAGAAAACCTTCTGCACGCAGCTATTGCTTTTAAAAGGGAGTAAAAAGATGGAGCTGTCTCCCTTGCTATGTGCTGAGTAACAGCTCTGAAGGTACCTTCAGTCAAGGAGCAGGGGGAAGCAGATTAGATTCATCAGAGAACTGAGACTGAGCAGCAAGGAGCTATGACAGGAACTGCAAAAAGGGAACAACTCAGAGGCAACACACAGAGACAACGGTCTCTTCACAAATCCTCCTTCATATGAGAATTTCCTGTGAGTGGCTGTCAGGAAGAAAAAACAGACAGGATAATGTTGGGTATGATCATGCTGGGGATGTCAGAGCAATGATACTGCAAAACTTGGGGGAGAGAGAAGAACACTGAGGGCAAATGGCAGAGCAGAGTTTTGGGAACATGAGCTCAGAGTGAAACAATTCCAGCACAAAGGGAAGCAACGCTGCAGATGCACAAGCAACATCCTGACTCCAGCAAATGCATTTAAGGGGGAAAAATAGTAAAAGCCATTCACCTTGATTTCATTAGCAATTTCCACAGTTCACAATAGTGTAGTTTTGATTATCAGTTGTGCTTGCATGTAACAAGGCCCAGTCCCATATCTACTTCCACTGGAACAGATCCTGCACTTCACTGCTGATTTGCCTGTGTGTACCCTCCTTTGCCTGCTGACTGGGTCTCACTTTACAGAGTGTGGGTGGAGACATACTGGGCTTACCATACATATTTGTCCCATTTTATTTGCTACCACCATCAGGATGCTTCCCTCTGCTAGTACTACTGCAGGCTTTATTTCACTACAGAAATAATGCATGTCTTTGGGTTCTTTCCATCACACATCTTCTGTGTCTAGTCTCTGAAGATGTTTTTAAGCACAGTGTTCACTCAAAATCTTCTTGCCTATGTGACCCGTGAGACCAGTAAAAGGAGATTTACTACTGACTCTTAATTTGGTCTTAGAAAAGAGGTGAAAGCAAGAACCACAATGAAAGGCAGAAGATGTATATTGGAAAGATAAAAATATTTATTGTAGGCCATGAGTTACATGTATTAGGAATCCTAGGTCCTCTTTCATGTAAAACTTCATGGTGATCTGGCTTTTTTGAAATTGCTAAAAGAGCTGCTTCTGATGTCACCTACAGTGCCATTTTTTACACGGCAACTCATTTGTTAGCCCATTTCAAGCACTGTTGGCATTTTAAGAGCCTTACTCGGCAGTTTCTCATTTATTTGAACTGTGTAAATCTGCAGGTCAGAGACTTCTCTTTGGTAACAGTCCACTGCTTTTAGTCCACTGCAAATTCCCCTCTTCTTTTCCATCACATTGTAACTAGTCTTCCATTTGCAGGGAAGAAGTCTCACACAAATAAAATTCTATCCAGCTCCCAAAAATGCCAGGAATCTTGAGCTAATCTTTGCTTCTGTTATACTGCTTCACAGTCGATCTTTGACAGAGATGATATTTTTCCCAGTGAATGAAATAATGCGATGCTTTCAAGACACTTAACTGGTTTTATAACTTTCCAAAACAGCACTGCTTCCCACAGCACACAGGAAGTCCCAGAGCTCTGTGCAGATTTTCCACTAAAGCTGTTTTCACCTCCTAGCACTGAGCTGCAACAGGATCCAGCCCATTGATCCTCCTCCAGCCCTCTGATAATGCCACTGGTGACACTTTGGCTCTGGAATTGTGACAGCCCCACCTTAACTTCAGATTGTCGTTTACAATCAGAAAACACAGAAAAGCTGCACCACCATATTCTCCGCGTATCACTGCAAAGTTCAAACTGGCTTTTGCTGGTTCACCCTCAGCTGCTAAGTGGAATGAGCCCATCACCTTTTGATATCAATGTTGGATCAATCCTCATTTGTAATGAGCAGGGAAAAAACTGAGAAATCACTTTCACTCATTTATAAGTGGTGTCCAAGGATTGCTAACAAAGACTGGGTGATCAGAGCCCAGACTGCCTCCCTGCATTGCTTGCAGTAAGTGTTCATCAGGCAGTGTGAATGCGTGTTTTGTGCATGTGGAACACAATGAAGTCACATCTGCTCCTTTTCATGTACACAGCAAGTGTGACGGTGACCCATCAGGGCCCTTTCCCACTGCTGACAGGTGGCAGAAATTGAGTTGGTCATAAGACCCTAAAAGTTAATGAAGGAAGACATCTGCAGCAGAGCAGTCTGTAGCTGAGCCACTTAGAAAACTCCCTGTGGAGCCAAGAGAGAGAGAGAAGATACTTGTGTGGAGCCTTAATTCAGATGTCTATTTTAGGGTGGGCTGAATCACTCTTTGATGCCCATTCAGTACTGACCTCTCCTGGTCACCACTCAGCCCAGGGTGACCTACATTTAGGTGAGTGACTCCCACCCCTGTTTGGTTCAGGCAGATGAAGTGCCATTCCCGAAGAGCACTTTGGCTGGGTGATGTCTGTAGCAGTGCCTTCCCTCTTGTAACCATGACTGCTTGAGAGGTTATTTTGGGGCACTTGGGAACGATTTAAATTTGCTCTCCCCAGTCGCAGGCAGTTTCCTCCATCTGGTACTGAGGTCCATCAGCTGCTGCTATTGGAAATGCAGTTTGAATCCCACTGCATCAATAAAGGTGAGTCAAGCACAGTAAGGGGCTCTAAAGGCTCATTTCATTGATGTTTGCTGTTATTGGGTACATACATAACTTTTCTGCCAGCTGTAGATGGCTGTAATAAGGCCAGTCTCAATAATATGGAAAGGGATCCTTCCAGGGAGAAAACACAATGGCTCACATCTCTTTCACAAACTGTTTGCTTACTTTCAAGTTTCAGAAAACAAAGTTCTGTTTGCAGGTTTTCCTAGTGTTTCTTCCCTGCCTGGAGGGAACCTGGGGACAGGCACAGACAGCTCTTCTCATTTCAGAAAAAGAAGACTGTGGTAACCATTCAGAATGCAACAAAAAGGATGAGTATGACTAGTGTTGCTCGAGTACAGACAGCCCCACAGCTGGGGGTAAACCCTATAGGCATTTAAACCAAAAACATAATCACAAGCATGAAATTGTCCTCACATGCCCATCCATTGGACATATCCAAGAAACCTAAGTGGTAACAGGAAGGAAGATCTCAGAGTGCCTCTTGTCTGCTTAATCAATTTAATGCTTAAGGAGTTTTTTCTTCTACCACACCAAGTGACCTCTGTCTGACTAAAACCTATTTTTCAAGGCATTTTCTTCTTAACAGAGGTGAAGATTTAGAAACAGATTCACCATCCCTTTTTAATTTTTTTTCAAAGATTCAATGTTAAAAAAATGGTGGATCTTCTTGTCCTACAACCCTTTCTGGCTTCCAAAATTTGAGCTTGATAACCCCTGTTCTTGTTTCTTGCTGAACTCTTCTCACTAGATTAAGTATTCACTATGTCCTACCTTCCTTTTTTTCCCTACTTCAGCTGCTATCAAGCCACTTCACAATAAATAGATCAAACCCTCCACGAATAAACCATTTTCTCAGACTCATCAGGCTTCAAATCATGTCCGCACATTTTCATTTTGCAAAATGTATTTCAAGATGCCTGCATCAGAACCTCATGCAATATTTCAGTTCCAGAGAAATCACTTCCCTGCTCCTACTTGTTTATCTCATGTTTATGTAGCTGGGCATTACATTTGCTTGTATTGCCAGAGCATCACAGGAGGACTCTGCTTGCACTGTGGCAACTCTGAGACTCTTCAGGGCAATGCTGCTTCCCCAGCTCTGCAGATACAGTCTCAACCATATTAAAAAGCTTTATTTGATTACACTTGTACACTTAACTGCCTACACCATTTCATATATTTGTCATGTCATTATAATTTCTATTCCAACAGCATATGTGATTTTCACAGATTTGTTTTAAATCAACAGGAATGTTTCATTTAATTGAAGATCACTGATGAAATTGGTTGGTCAACACTGTTT
Organism: Drymodes brunneopygia; assembly: GCA_013400955.1. Classification (NCBI taxonomy): domain Eukaryota; kingdom Metazoa; phylum Chordata; class Aves; order Passeriformes; family Petroicidae; genus Drymodes; species Drymodes brunneopygia. The sequence continues at coordinate 143,131 of VZTZ01020720.1, read as the reverse complement.
CTAGTACATACCACCATGGGATGCCACTAGAAACATACTCATTCAGAGAAAATTTCATGTTAGCAACAGCTTTGCAATCTGCCATTTAGCAAGTTCTAAATTCATCTTATCCAAGCTTTATTGACACTAATTGCTCAATTTTGCAACCTTGCCATGCAGTTGCTCATTTTTGAAAAGCTCAGATTATCCTATGCCAGCAAACAGTACACATTAAACCATAGAAATCTTTTTTGTCTACATGACAGTGATTATTAGCCAAACACATAATTCATAGTAAAATCAGGCTGTATTGACAAGATTTGTTTTTTAACATCATCATATTGACTGTCATGAAATGATTTCCACACCTTTTACCTCTATTTACATCTTCATTAATTAAACCTTGTTCATTTTTCTCTTATTTTGCAAGAGACATACATCAGGATAGCAAAGTGATTGCCCATATTAACCCATTTTCCCTTTTTACTGTACCATCACCAAAGGATTGAAGCAATTGGCTGTATTTTTGATGCAAGTCACCCAGGTCTAGTGATTTATAGACATTCTTCTTAAAGACATGATAGAATTTTTCCTACTTTCCAGTGGACTAGAAAACATTTGAAGTGGCATAGGCATATCAGCTGCTTTTCTCCAATACGGAATAGAAATATCTATTGTCAATTCCTTTATTTTTTTATCTGTTGAAGTTATGAATGATCCTATTTTCACTTTGCAAAGGTGGTCTTTTATTACGTCATTTGCTTGTACTATGACTCAAAAAGTCCTTCTTGTGCTAAACCTGGCAGACTTTTCTTTCTGTAATTTCTTTACCTTCCTTCATGTGCTGTCTACAGTGCTAAGTTTTAACTGTAGCTGTTGTTTGCCCCTCTCTAACACTGTTACCAAGCACCAACCCTGCAGTTTACATTTACTTCTTTACTTGCAGTAGGAGGTTTAAAGCAGAGAACCACGACACCTGTATAATTACAGCAAAGCAGAGGGCATGAAAAGAAGATTAACACCATCTCCTCTGTCACAATCTGAAAGAAAAGAAGATCTAAAGTTCTCCTGGTACCCCAGTCTTTGACTATGCTGGACCCCTAAGCCATGTAGAGCACCCAACACTAACTTACCTTTAAGAAGATCAATGGCTTGAGGGCAGGAGGTTTCAGGCTTAATATAACACATGTAGGGAACATTTCTGAGTTGAAATCATTGTTTCATGCTCTCCACAGCCTGGAACTGCTGTAACTCTACTGAAGACATTTAGGTCAACATTTCAAGGTTTGTGTCTTAAGAAAATTAAAACATTGCAAGGATCCTGGAGCTTGGAGGCTTGAGCATTTTTTTCTTGAGGTTAGGAGTTCGTGTAGTGCCTGTTTTGGGTGATGACTGAGGTGTAGTGAGCTGTGAAGAGCAGTCATTATATTTAGTGGGATGCAGGGGCTAGTAATCAGGATCACAGAGTAACTCAGGTGGGAAGGGTCAGGAAGTCTCTGGCTCAAGCCCCTTTGTAAAGCACGATAAGCTTCAGGCCAGATTGCTTGAGGGTTTATCCAGCTGGGTCTTGAAAATCCTCCCAGAGTGGAGACTGACTGCACAGCCTCCCTGGGCAGGATGCTTTGCTGCCTGACTGTCCTTGCAGTGAAAAAGCTTCTCCTTAAATCTCATGAGAATCTGACTGTCTGTGGTCCACCTGTTATGCCCAAATATGAACAGTTTGGCTCCATCTTTTCCATGACCTCCTTGTACTCATCAGGCATCTGCTGTTAAGTCCTTCCAAAGCCAGCATATCTCCTGATGGAAGAAGCCCACCTCTCTTAGCCTCTCCTCACAAGGCAAGTGCTCCTGCCCCCATCATCTTGGAAGTTCTCTTCTGAACTTGCTCTGGGTCATTGGTGCCTTTCTGGTGTTGCAGGGGGCAAAGCTGGACACAATACTCTAGGTGTGGTCTAACAAGCACTGATTAAAAGCTTTCTTCATCTAATATCTGTCTGTAAGCCCCAATCCTTTTCTTCACAACTTTTCCAGGTCCCTTAAGGGGACTGCTTGTTCCCTGCCTCCATTTTCCATGTCATTGCCACTTCAGTACAACAATTTGAAGCTTTTGAAGCTTTCACAGCTCTGCCTTGCAGTCTGCCTGAGTAATCAGTATTCAGAAATAAAAGTGATATTTTGAAAAGATGAGCACAGGTCTGGTGTTGATAATGCTGGCTGCTATGGCAGAAACCAAAGAAAATCAAAAAGTTCTTCTGTCCCTTCCCTGAACAGAGAGTGACAATAATGGATCAGTTTCCTACAGCAGCAGCCGTGGGGGCATTTACTTTGCTAACAAAACATGCCCTCTCTTCCCAGCCTACAGCAATTTGTATCAAGGAAAGCCTCTCAGCACTGTCTTGTTATTTATTCTGCCTGCATGGCCCCTCAGTGCAGTGGCTGCCGCCAAAGGCAGACTCAGGATGAGGCATTGCCAGAGAATGTTAAATGCAGAAGTCCCAGAAGCCACACAAATGGATGCAAAAACGTACATTCTCTTCTCACTCCAGAAAAAAAGAGCAGCAACTGTTAGCTGTACACAGATTTCACAGAGCATTTAGACTAAAGAGCCCTGAAAAGTCAGGGGAATCATTCCAGATGTTGTGAAAATGGATGTCATTCTACACACAGAATATTGAACATTTCATTTGATGAGGGTTGCCTGCATCACCATAAAAACTGCAATTAATACAGGAATGAGGTACCCTTGCAAGGAGAGGACAGAATATATAATATTCAACAACTAAAACAAGGCAAGTTTTCATGGCATTCCAAACTTCTGATTGTTCTTAGAATTTCAAATTCCCATACCTTCCTTTTTCCACATGCTATGTCACAGTTCCTTCTCAGCCTTTGCCTTCTGTGTCCTTCCCAACTGGTGATCCTGGACATCACCTTTCTTTCCCAGGGTCTCTCAGATTCTTCCTGGTGGGGTCCACCTTGGGTCTCTCCACCTGTATGCTCTGAAGCAAGAGCCACAGAGCAAACAAGGCTGAGATTCATCAAGCCAGTGGGAAGTTGTGCAAAGATGGAGGTTTTAGCGTTCTTTAACAGTGTGATTTTGAATAGAGAAAAGGAAAGTTTTCCAGGGGCTAATTGGCAATCAATTATGGCACTTAACAGCGAGACCAATATTGACCAGGTTGGGGTGCCTGTGGAATAGGTGAAATAAATACATGAAAATGAATCCATGTGATCAAAATCTGCAAGATAGCCTAATAAGAAAATAGAAGGGCAAGCAAAAGTTTGTGATTCTTATTTCTTAGGGACAAGTTTTTCCCATCCTTCAGCTCTACCTGTTGCAGCTGCTCTCCCAGACATTCCATAAATTTGCAAAACCCTTAGGCTACCAGGCCCAAAAACCCAAAAAAATAACTCGTTCAACTATTTTCCAGAAACAACACCATTCTATGATATATGATTACAGAAGTAAATGAAGTAAAACACACAAAAAATAGAGAAGCTGGTGACACATTAATTGGGGGGCTTCATTTTAAAACAAGGCTGTTGGACACTTTCAATACCATAATTAACGATAATGCAAATCATTTTTGCATACTGGTTTCCTGTGATAGATCTGAATTTTCCTCAAAAACTGGAAGAATCAGTAATTGAAAAGATTATGTAAATCTGGTCAGCATAACACCAGCCTAGGAATGTATTTAATTTCAATCACTGAGACATGTATATTGACAGATGTAGGAACAGACTGAAAATTCATTAAGGCCTATTCTTAACTGGGAGCTTAAAGAGGAATTTAGACCTGATCTTCATTTGCTTATAGTAGCAATGAGATATTCAAGAAAATACTTTGTTGACAACAGTGAGCTGAGAAACTCTGCTCAAATGAAATGGCTTTTTTATGTTGTAAGATCTGTTCCATACAATCCAGTGCACATGGAAGGTCATTCAAGCTCAGAGAATTATTGTTCTCATCACGCTGTTGCTTGTTTCCGATTTCTGGAATACAGCAGTGTGCAGTGGTTGTGCCCACCACTGGGGGAACATGTGTGTCCCAAACATGCACGGTTTAAATGCATCAGAAAGATGATAAACAGCAGGACGCTGTAACCCTCATGTTACAGAGGCTGACCCAGAGACATTGAGTGACTGCACTTGCCAAAGGTGACAATGGGAATCAGCAGCAGCACCAGGCACTGGCTTGCTGATTGGTTTATTGTCCCTGAAACCATCAGTCTCTGAAAGGACATCTTCCTCTCTGATTATTTTTTTCTGAACATGCTTTGCTTTTTAACGGGTGATGAAACATAATCAAAGAACATGTTCATTACTGATGTTTGTCCAAGAAGTTTCTACTAACATCAGCCTCTTTTCCTCCACACAATAACAGTTTCACAGATCCATTTGCATCACATTGGGGAAGTCCTATTCACGCATCATTTGCAATATGAACCATCTGTTTTACTCAAAACAGAGATAACAGACAATGCAGTCTCAACACTGAAAGGATTCATTTTTTAATCTTTGTGCACATTTGTTAAAATAATCTATCTTTGAATTTCAAGCTTAAAAATACTGTCAGAGCAAACACTGGCCTGCAAAGATCGTAGTGATTTAATTAAAAATGTATAAAATGTCAAAGTTGGTTTAATGCTCCTGTGGGAAGGAAATATGGCCAAGTTTCCAAGCATCTTGAGTTCATATTGGCTTATATGAATTGTACTGGAATGAAAGCAATCTTTTCAATCAGAATTAATTATAAATTAAAATTAGTTAAAGTCTATTTACCTTTGATGGTGACACTAGCACATACAAAACTATATACAATCACTATTGTAATGCACAATGCAATCAGTATTGTAATACTGAAACTGTTTTATGGTTTATTCTCAAGATTTCATGTCAGAGGAGCCAACAACTTCCTTTTCAGCATCAGTAGAGTATTTATATATTCACATCTACAATAGTTATTCCATGGAAGAGGAGAAGTAGCCAATTTTTTCCTAATTAAAGCCTCATCATGGCATCTTAATAGAAACACATAGCTCTCTTCCACCTCAAAACACTTGCTAAGTTTTAACAGTGCCCAAGGACACTCCATAAATCAGTAGTGGCAGTACAATTAGTACTGAGGATTTCTTGGCTCTTAGGTCTATATTCAGCTGCTAAGCCAGCTCTCAGTTTCCATCCCCTGCCCACTCTTTTTGGTCTGTATCAAGTTTTGTAGGTCATAAACACATGCAATGTCAAATTAAGTACCCCTTATCACAGCCTGCCCACTCACTCAGCAAAAAGAAATATGCAGAAAAGAAGGTGAATGAATATTCCTTTTGAAGGAATAAGCCATTGTATATTTACCAAAAGAGATAACTTGATGACACCTTGAGGGTTCATGGGCTATTTTCTTCCCATTTCTGCTATATATTCCTTGTGCTATTCTGACAATATAAAATATTCTACATAGAAAACAAAGTGCTAGTTATTTTTTTAATAAGGTACCACATTTTTATTTAGCATCCAAGCAACAGCTTCACAGATGGGGTTGAAATTTAAAGCAAGCTGTTTCCTAGCACCAGTGGAAAGACCTTCCCAGTGACATTAAAGGGAGATCCTCATGGATTTCAGCTTAACCCTGGTTAACCTGGCACACAGTACAGCAGGGTGGCTGCACCCCTCTTACTGTGTTGGCACCAGACAATAGATTAAGAGATGGGAAGAGCCACTCACGTCTTCTGTCTCTGTACCCAAACATAACCAGACAGATAAATTTAGTGGTGTTAACTCCCAAGGCTTTCTTCCCTTAGATTTCTTTGCAACACCTGTTTCCACATTTTATAAGGAACTATTTCACAAGTCAGTGTCATGCAACAGGTTTGGTGCTTCTTTTGATGTCTAACTTAAATCGTTCTCTTATCTGCTTTCAGCTATGACTGTGGGTTTCTTTGTCATTCTCTTCTCCAATTCTACAGCAAAATAAACCTTCCTGAGACATTGAAATGCTCTCCTTCACTGAATGGAGTGGGATGACCCTGTCTCTGTCTCTGCTCACAGTGTCCCTGAGGATGGAGCCCAGGATATGATTTGCATTTGTGGCTGCAGCAGCACAAAGGGGTCTCAGGTTCAGCTTGTTGACCAACAGGACCCACAAGGGAGAATCTCCACTTCTGCACCAGTCAACATTTTCTGTCATTTCCTTCCAGGCCCAGCTACCTGACCTAACTCTAATAATGAGCAAATCTTCCTGTAGTCTCATCTCCATGTAATTTTAGATGCTCTTTCTCAGCCTTACTTTAAAATCTTGATGCTAGGAAAATGCTTATTTTTAAATCCATTTTGCATTAAAAAATCCATGTTAGTTCCTCACTCCTTCTGCTATCTCAATCAAAATTGTGGTTTATTTGACTATTATGTGTTTTATCTGGTTCAGTAGTGTCCTTTGCTGTATTTTTCTTTCCAAAAGTCTTGGTAAATTCCAGGGGAGGAAATGCTTTCATCATCTGCACTAAGATTTTGTACAGAATCAAAACAAACAACTGTTCTCTCATGTGTGGTGACACATTAATGCCAAATTTCTCTGCTTCATCTCCACAGATCTCCTTGGTTCTCAAATGACCCATAATCTGTGGAGCAGGAAGGATGGGATGAAAGCCCTGGTACAGCAAACCTTTCCTGAACCCTACAGATTGCAGTGTCCCACTTGTGTAATCTGAAGCTGTCACTGCTGCATGGATAAAAGCAGCTTAGTTTAGAGGCATAGAAATGTTCAACTCATTAGATTTGCCAGGCCTTCAGTTGCTTTCCAGATATGGTTCAAAGTGCTGTTTTGAATCAAAGTCTGTTGGTAATTGCTCCAACATCCAAAATTGTTACTGAACCAGATATTATTTTAAGTCAAAAGAATCAGAAACTGATTTTTTTCCCTCTTCTAGTTTACAACTAGAGTGTTCTACCTTCTGTATTGTTTTCTTTCAGTTCAGTAAAAAGGATTGAATAAAACATGACATAAAAATCTTATGATTCTCTCATGTGGTCTTTCAAACTGAACTAAATGACTGCTAAGATATAGAAGGGAATGAGGAGAGAGCTCACTTTTATACCACAGCCCTCAGAAAAGTTTATTTTTCTGACAGAAATTAAATCTGCATTTTTCAGTAAGGCTACCTTAAGCATAGCCATCATAAAGAGCTTATATCATGTTGTAGCTTCTGGATTATTTCTGTATTGTTGTCAGAATAAAGGTAACTCTGATGTCATGAAATGCCAGTAACATCATGCCCAGCATAATACAGATAAGCTAAAAGCAATGTAACCTTTAAAAAAACATCAAGCTGCTATTTAGCTACTGCACACATTAGCTATCTGGCACCCCAGGCTAGAAAAGTGGATGATGCAAGTGTCTAACCTTTAGTGCAAATATATTTGTATGTGAATTATCCAAGCTTTGTGACCTGTGGCTTCCTAACCAAACTCACCTTCCGGCACAGAACAACACGGGATGAGACATTTTTCAAATCACAAGGAGGGAAAAAAAGAAGGGGATTTGACTAGAGAATAGGAGACAGAAAACCACACAGCAGGGATCAGGGAAAGTGATTCAGTCACTGCTTAATGAGAATGGGAGACATGCAAGGAGCTGATGCAAAGCATGACAGCAAGAAATATGAGGGAAATATAATGGAAATTTGTTACATCAATTTGGACCTAGTCAGGCACCATGGACCCAATGCTTTTAAACGGCCTGTGAATCCACATCCTCCTTCCTTATGTCCAGTCAGCTGTAAGTAGAATATTGTAGGTTAAATAAATACCACTGTAAATGACAGCATTTAACTGTCTAATTACCTGCTTGTCCCTATAATTTATTGGACTTGCAAATCTATCTCCAGGAAGGTGGGAATAATTTAATTACTGCTCAAATGCAGGAAAACTTGGCAGATGCAGATCTGTAGTTACAGGTGCTGAAAGTGTTTTCAAGCATAGTATAATGAGGTATTTTATTAAGGTAATACTCTGACTGGGGGTTCTTGGTTGGAATCTCAGTTGAAATGATGATGTACTGTTCTGCTCCATATTTGTTCTGCTCCATATTCGCGCACAGAACATATACTTGTCTCAGCTTTTAAAAACAACCTTTAAACCAAAGAAGCATGCAAGATACTACATGCTTGTTTCACTTGGATGTTTATGCACACTGTGCTTTTTTCGAGTCTGAGCAGAAGGCAACAGCCTATAATTAGTAATGATGAGAGATCTATAAATACGTTGAATATTCTTTTTGTTTTCCAGGAGATTGCGTGACTTCGGGTTTTCTTTAGCGGGAGAACAGCACATGATTCTAGTAAATGATATTAATGACAGACTCAACCCTGCTCTTCAATAGCAAGAGATACTCCACTTAAGGTAAGATAATAAGGAAAGCCATGCAGTTATGTCCAAGGGAGGTTGTTATTTTCTGTGGCAAGTCAACTGTCCTTGGGCTTTAAAGGGTTTCTTTATAGGAGTGAAAAACTGAAAATATGAAAAGAGAAAGTCTGTTCAGACCAGTGGGTGTAGGCAATGGTTGTTGTGCAATTCACTTAGTACTGGCAGCTGCCTTCCAGACCCTCTCCTGCCAGAACAGAGAGGAGTTTATAGGGAAAAGGAACTTAATTCCCACAGTGGCACGTAGAGGTGTGGAGAAGAATTATGCACACTTAACTGCATTATATCCTTCTTTCCTTATCTGATAATCCTCACACTATCCATATACGTAAATAGGTATTTGTTTTTAGCACAGCCTTCTTCTCAGAAAACTATTTTGAAACTCCTTTCAAATAATTTTCTAACTAGCAATTTATCTTCTGTTGTTATAATGATGATTGTTCATGCAAACACAATGCAAGCCGAACAGGGATATCTCTGCAGGATTAGAGCTGCTGAGTGCCCAGCCAGGGAGGCCAGCTACAGTAATACCAACACATCCCTAAGCAGAAGGATAGCACCTGGCAACGCACAGAACACATGGTGACTGAAAACCACAGATTACAGCCTTCTACACCCTCCTTGTCGACTATGTACACATTGGTGGCTCACTCAGAAACAAGCCTGAAGCAATCTGACACACGAGTTAGGAACCCACTACCTTCATTACAAACCTCCATTTAAGATGTACTCAACCTGCAAGGCTTGTCCTTCTGTTCACCTCTGTAGTAAATGGATTTGAAAAAGAGAGGAGTTCTTTAGGATGTCTGTTTTAAGTATCCATAGTCCTCGGGACATTAGTTTGGAAAAATTTCATTGCCACCAGTCTAAAAACAGTTCTGTTACTTAAAAGTTTTTAGTCTTTCCTCCTGTGCCTTTGTAATTAACTATTTGTTTTATATCATTCACCTTACATAACTTGAGTTACATTTGGATGGTGACCAGCTGACAATTGTTCAAGACTTTCTCTGCAATTCATGGAAATAAGTAAAGATTTCATTATTCACATGCAGAGCCCAGTGGAGTAGCTCAGGCATGTGCCAGAGAGAGGTAAAGATGTTGCAATTTCCTGCTGCAAAGCACGGGGGCCAGAAATCCTGAGACTAGGGGCCTGCGGACAGCGCCTTTCCCTGCCTGTACTTTCAAAGCCTGCTTAGGATAGCACTGGCTGTGCTGCCTTACACTGGGGACGGGACAGTGTCACTGAGAGCAGCCAGGATGAAGTGCCAAGTTCCTGCTTGTGTCAGAGTGATGCTGACTGCACCCAGACACACCTCTAACATTGAAGCCTGTACAGTGCCTGGCTATAACCTATTAGAGTATCCTTAGCTTGGGTCCAAGGAGGAGCCATTACATGCTGCCCTTGTGCATCCCCATGACAGAGAAACTCAGCATGGCTTGGGGTTTTTAAATTCCAAACTGCTTTCAAACTGCTATGTAGAGCTGCTAAGTGTAACACAGTCTGTCTGTCACTGATACACAAGTGCACCCTGATCTAATACTGGAGGGGACCATGAAGCTTCAGAGAGGTTAACCAGAAAAGTTGTGGAGTCTCTCTCGCTGGAGATACACAGGAACCATCTGGACACAATCCTGTGCTATATGCTCTAGGACAACCCTACCTGAGCAGGGAGGTTGGACCAAATGACCCCACTTTGCTACTTTCCAACCTGACCCACTCCATGATTTTGTGATACAGTGAAGTCAGCGTTTGCTTGAAAAAAGGCCAGGCAAGTAACAGACATCACACTACAGCTCAATTAGGATGACTGTACACCATTACTGTGACCAGGAGCCTTTCTTCCCTTGATCCCAGTGACAAGCACCTGCCAGTATCACTGGGAATATGGTACTGTCATGGAAGTGAGAAAGACACAGCAGAAAAAACTTTGAAGGAAATTATAGTAAGAGAGGAGCACAGGTTATAATACAAAGCATGTAAACACATGTGGCACCTGTGTCTGCTTGCACACAGAGGGACTCTGTCCCCAGCCCAGTGCAGGTCTGGCTGCTGCTGATGGAGCAAGAATCCTCCTCCCACTGCACTGGCTGCTGGCACCTGGTGAACTGGGCAATGTGACATCAGGAAATGGCAGTGATAGATCAGTGTTTGTGCTTGATACACTCACAGCCACGCCAAGCCAGCTGTTTTCCACATGTCTCTGCTGTTTGCTCTCTCCAGCTCATTAGCTGGTGGTCAACACGAACAGCAGTGGTACAGGGCACAGCTCTGAGTGGCACAGCAGCTCTCACGTCTCACTCGCTGTAGTTGTTACTCCTCCCTCTGCTGCTGCCAGCCCTGCCCACAAGGGAGCTACCCTGGCCCTCCTCGGCTCTCGGGGAGTGCAAAGCCGAGAGCTTGGGCAGAGTCATCTCTGTTCCCATCTGTTGGAGGCTGGATAAGCTTAGCCATAGCCTGAGACTTCACTCTAGGGAACCAGGAGCTGCACAACAAGCTTGTTACATGCAGATAAGGCAAAAGTCACATTTAATTGTGCATGAAATAAAAACTGACCCCCAGGTGGAAATGGCAGGGTCAGGCAGCTGAGCCAGCCTTACTGGGGCTCTGTTGCTGCATCCTAATACCAATGCAATTTCCACAGTCTCCAGCTCCACAATCCCTCCTTTGATGTGACTCAGTGATCTTTTCAGGTGGTTAATTCCACAACCTGATCTGCTTTAGCACTGGAGAAGGTTTATACCTGACCTGAATCTCTGCCTCTTTACACAGAGCTGATGAGCCTTCATTTTATCCTTCACAGTTTTGTGTAAGGGAAACTGTTTTTCTCTCACTTCTTTTCACATTTCAGATGTTTGTACAGCATTATTATATTCCTGTGGATTTTGGCTTTTTATTGAAGTGATATGAGAGAGGGAAAGAGGGCATAACAAGAACAGGATAGATAGAGATCTCCATATTAAATTATGGGGGAAACTGAGCAAATATTTAGTGTGTGTATATGCATATGTCAAGGTAAATACAAATAGGAAGATGCTGTATTTTTGTCTTCACAAAAAAATGCACGTGCATAAGTACAAACTATTTTTCATCATGAAAACGTTTCATTAACTAGTTGCTCTTTTAATACTATACAAAAATTCTACCCCCCTTGAAAATAAAGGAATTCTGAATGCCTCTAAATGCAGCCAAGCTCAAGCTGAACAAAGTCTCTGTGAGAGAGGACCAGGGAGGAGTTTATTCATTTACATGTCACTTACTGAGTTTTGTGAGCCTTTTTTTCAGAGCATCTGATCCCAGAGCAGGATACTGGCACAGATGCCTCAGCAGCCTGATCCTGTACAGCAGGCTTTGACTCTCTGCACTTAATCTAATTTGCAAATCACCAAGAATACAAATATTATCTGAATCTCAGTAAAGGAGTCACAGAGCACAGCAGTATGGGCCACTGCATGAGCAGAAGCCCCATAATCTCCAGTGCCCATTTGTCATAATGTCTTTAGCTCATCTCTGTGCTCCTGCAGCCAGTAAAGCTGTGTCTTTCCAGGCACCCTACCAGACACCAGATACCCAGTGCTTCCCACAGGCGTGGGATAAGTGATGACAGCTTTGGCTGCTGCTTGTGTCCTGATCACACAGAGGCAGGGGACGGCACAGTCCTGGACTTTACTCATCCTGCCCTTGCATCTCTGCTCTGCACAGAGGAGTTGTGCCCAGATGCTTCTGAATGGGTGAATAGGGCTCAGACCCACACTTAAAATTTGGCTCAGGCACACACTGGACAGGTGCCATGCTGCTGTGTGGGGCTCGTGCAGGCTGCAGATCTTGTGTGGCCAAGCAGGGCTTTGGGCTGCAGATAGCCAAAAGTCCACAACCTCCCTTTGGGGCCAACTTCTGACCCATGAGACTGCTGGCCACTTTCCCTTCCCCTTGCAGAGTTTACCAACAGAGCCTCTCTCCAAGGCAACTCAGCTCCATGCTCTTAGCTGATCTTCACTGGGTTTACACTGAAAAAAGGTCACAATTGTGCCATTCTCTGGGTATGAAGAAAAGCTCAGTGGTTTTCTTTCTGTGAGGGCTGAAAGACATTTCAGATCTTGAACTGCTGGAAAACCAACAACCCTCCCCTATGATTTAATTTTCAAAGGCACTGACTTAATTCCCAGAAGGCAGTGATAATGCTGGCTGTAATCAAGAGGGCTGTGCCTATGAAGAATAAGAATTCCCCTCCAACTAAGTTTTACTGCCTAGTTACATGAGAGCAGAAAGCCCTGCAGAAAGACGGTAGGAATGCTCTCTCCCCCCGACCCCTGATACAATCAGATCTATCCTAGTGGGACAGATCTATGACTGCTTCCCACCAGCTTTACTTCAGTGTAAGTGTACTGACCAAATGAGATCATCTCTTCAGTCTCAATGAGCTTAATTTACCTGTATTTCCTGCAGCTAGTTCCTGTTTTAATGCTACAATGCTAAGCTTAAATGACAGAATGATGAGAGGGCAAACCTGGGGGGAAAGTAATGATTTCTAGCTACTCAGTCTCCCTTCTGAGGGCATCATTTGCTGTATTTGGAGGTGCATGTTTCTCCTACCACAGGGGAATAAGGGAGAGCTGGAATTTTCAATCATCAGCTTCTGGAAGGCAAACTGAGTGCAGGCTGTCTGCTAAAATCTGGCAAGGACTGAATTATGCAGAGAAGAAAGGAGGACCATATCATTTGCACAGCATGCTATATATTTTCTTTCTCTGTGTTCTCGTTATGCCTCAGCAGTCTTCTCTACCAAAATACTGAAATACTATCCTTCCTTCTGAGAACACAGCAAATAATTCTTTTCTAGATAAATTCAATCCCAGGAAAGCCACTGATCTTAATGGCAGAGTAGCTGATTGAGCTAAGTCTCAATCCACTTAATGGCCAAATAATCCGAAGTCTGCTATTAAAATTTTCATCAGAAGATGCTGGCAGGGAAAGACAGACTTTTTATAACAGTTCTTTCATGAGACCATTCCCTTAGAAACTATGCTTTTTTATAGCCAGGATGGCTCTCTGGCTGGCTGGACCTTGCATATAGCTGCAAGTGCCCCTCCTGTTTGCAGTGTGGCAAGCCAGAGCTGCTGGCAGCGCGTGGGCCGGGCAGCAGCATGCGCTGTGTGCAGGGCAGACGGCTGCTGTTGTCAGCCACCTCCAACGCCTCTCCCACAGCAAATGTCATATAAGGGAGAACTGGAAAACACATTTGACTTACAAAACTATTCCCATTCGCCTTCTGTAGAGTCTGGTGCTCTACCTCCTCTCTGCTCGTGGCCTGTATTTACTTTTTCTGCCTTCTATTCCCTTCCCACATCAAGAAGAAGGTGACCATTCAGGCCTGAACTGACACTACACCTACTTTATTACCTGTTTTCCGTAGTGACAAATGTATCTTCATTAATGCATCTTAAATAACTGGTTCTCCATTATGTATTGCATTTACTATTTTCTTTTAAATTTTAAATTTATCTATATTAAATATTTGTTTTCCCTAAGGTTGACATATTCCTCTGAGATTTTATCATCTTACCTGCATTTCTCTAATTTCTTCGATAATAAAAATTTTCAGGACTGAAGGGAAAGTTTGGCCACTTAAGGAATGGTTTCGGTTCTTCTAAGAGAGCTGCTGAGAAACAAATTTGTATTTGATATGATTCCATACTAACAGAGGTTGACCTTATCTGAGCACAGCCTTATAAGGATAGTCTGCTCAGTCTCAGGCTTGAGAGTACACAGACATGTGGACCTTATGTAAGTAGTAATAAGTGTTTACAACATTGCTCAGATATCTTCATTGTTCTTAGCTGTCCTTTTGCAATACTTTTGTTTGTTCAATTTCCTTTCTCTACTGTAATCCTAATGTACTCATAATGGATTTGATTACATGTTGTTGCTCTTTCTTGGCTTATTACAAACTGCTGGCAAACAATCCATGGCTCAAATGTGCTCCTGCAAAATCAGCTGCTTAATACTGCCAAATAACAAACAAGTCCTTGGTGAAGAATCTGTAAACCATACAAAGGGACACATCTCTGCAGTATGCTAAACAAGCCTCTGCCTGCAGTTAGCAGCATGACTGACAGGTGAAGATAAAGGGCAGCAGTCAAGAAAACTGTTTTTTGAAGCTTAAACAAAATACTTTTTTCTACAGAGCATTCGTCACGAATGTAGCAGAAATGCTGTGGACTAGCACACAGGATGCATGAAAACTTCTTTGGCATGACCTGGATGTCTGATTTCAGCCCCTCTTATGAATAACACCCTTGTACCAGACTTAAAACAGTACAAAACCTCACATTGTGTTTGTGCTCTTCTCCTCCTGGGAGAAAACAGTCTTTACAGAAGATGCCTATTTGTGAGTCATTGGGTAAGAGAGATACCAATGCTGCAATTTATAACAGCTCTGTTATAAAAAAAAAAATCCAGCTCCTCCTTTTCTTTCCACATTTTTCAGGCATATTATAACAAGCTCACTTTTGGGTCAGGTGCAATACTGTGTTCAAACCTGAGATTTTATTTCCTTTCTTTATTTTTTAACAACAAAATTAAAATAAGGCATCTATTTATTAATTTCAGTTCTGAGACAACTTTGACACCTCCATTACTTTTATCTCCTATCTCTTGCCTTTTGATTGGTCTGTAAGCTCTTTGGGCCAAAGACAGGTTTTCTCTGTAGTGTTTTTGATTGCCAGAGTAATAGGAAAAGAAAATAGTAATTATAATCTGCTGGTGTTTGTTCATAATAATGAATAAATGCTGAATGTTTCCTCAAGTGAACAAAACCACCGTGTCTTGCTTTTAATATCCTTAGATTTGAACTAATCACTCATGGAGTCATTTTGTATGCATCTATGTGATTCAGACTTGCATCCCTGTGGAGGACATCTTGCAAGCACTGACTGAAGTTTGTTTGGCACAACACAAGCACTGGTACTCCTAGTGCTGGGCTGGGCCTCCAGGGAGCAAGTGACAGCTGGGTGACTCTGTGCTGATTAAATCGAGGGGTATTAATGCTAACTGTTTCTTTAATCTGCTCTCATTCATACTGAGTCTGAGCAATGCTCTGAAACATGACTGTACTCCCTGGAGCAGAGAGCCCTCAGCTAAAGGACTGGGATTATAGATCCAAAGAGGCATTTCTTCAGCCTTACCTGCCTGAACCAGCCAACACCAAATCAAGCATCAACATAAAACCTCAGCACATTGGTTTTACAGACACTGATATATTTTCCAAACAAATCCATGCAACCCTTTCAGTTTTCCCCAAATCTTGACTGAGTTGTCTTATTGTGGCTGTAAGCAGCACAATACGTAAGTATTAAAATGTCACCTCACAGCAAGCAGAACTGTGTGAGACACGACTGGCCATCAGTAGGACAGAGATAAAATGGTTTAGGTTGGAAGAGACTTTTAAGGTCAACTCATACAAATCTGCTGCAGTGAACAGGGACATCTTCAACTAATCAGATTGCTCAGAGCCCCATCCGACGCCACCATGAATTTTTCCACAGATGGGGCATCCACCACATTTCTGGGCAACCTGTTCCAGTGTTTTAACACCCTCATTGTAAAAAACTTATTCGTTATATCTACTCGAAATCAACCCTCCTTCAGTTTAAAACCATTGCCCCCTGTTCTATCACAACAGGCCCAGCTAAAATGTTTTTCATCCATCTTTCTTGCAGGCCCCCCTTTAGGTACTGGAAGGTGCTGTCATGTCTCCCTGGAGCTTTCCCTTGTCCAGGCTGAACAACCCCAACTCTCTCATCCTGTCTTCATAGCAGAGGTGCTCCAGCCACTTGATAATCTTTGTGGCCCTCCTCTGGACCTGCTCTAACAGGTCCATCTTTATTTCTTACAGGGGTGCTGGAGGCCTATCTGAAACAGAGAACTTACCTTTGTATGTGTGGCTATTGGTACAGTGTGTTCCATCCTCCCCACGTGCGCATGGTCCTGTTCTTCACATAATCAAGGGTAGATGACCCATGGGGCTGATCTTTGCCCACCAAGACCATAGCAGCTCATGGTTCTCCAGCCTGTACGGGGTAAAATTATACTCACTGGCACTCAGTGGAAAAAATTAAGCTTGTTTCCATGAGATTGCTGCTCCTTCACTGTATTTTCCTAGAATCACAACAAGGAAATCTTTGTGCACTGTGTTCTACCTATATACAGCAATGCCTAAAATAATGCAGTACTGAAAAAAAATTAAGATCTTCTGTCTCAGAAAATTTTCTGCAAACCTTGCCTATTCTATTATTTTCAGCAACTGTCATCTAATCAGAAGTACAGTTTCACAGACAAAAATGTATAGAATTGAAGGAAGCCAGCATATGCTATTTTAGTGAGTGTATTATCTAAAGTAGGACTTCCATCTGTTTCAGACCTAATTATTACATCATCTTTATGTAGCTCAATTTACAATGAGTGAATTAAATGCTTATGTGAGTGGTTCATACAATGTGAAACACAGCTGTGTCATTTTTATAGACAGAACAGGGCAAAATGTTCTAGACACTGAATTTCATTTTTCTACTGTGTATACAAAAAAAAATCCCTTTGTAGCAAATATTTTTCCCACTCTCTTAGTAATACACAATTGTATTTTGGAGAACCATACAGCATATACTCAGATTGCAATAAAAAGCTGAATATTTTCATCTGCCAAAGAAAAGACTGTGAGCTTAGTGATCAAAACAGCAGTCTCTTTGAAAAGCATTCAGCTGGTTCTTCCTAACCTAGCTGTTGCCAAACAAAGACAGATTAAGATTAATTGCAGTAATTAAACAAAGGGACAGGCTACAGCATTAGTAGCAGCAATGTATCACATTTGTTGTTCCCAGATACTTTATTCAACAGGAAAACAGAAAATCACATGAGCTCTAGTCGATGCTATGCACATTTTCCATAAGGATTAACTCTTCAGCTGGTACCAGCTACAAGGCATGTGCATGTATATTTTGCTACAGCATATCACTCTTTAAAAATCCCTTTAGCTAGTAAAAGCGAGCTAGATTTAGCACATATTTTTTTGACTAGATTATAACCCTCTAAAATAGCTTAATGGGAGCAATTTGTTCAAACTACCAATTTTTTACTTGCATTTCAAAATTCATCTGACAAGCTGTAGTGAAAAGAGAGGTAGAATATAGATTAGGGTCTAGAAAAAGTCCTCGTTTCAAACCAGATAAGGAATAATCACCATTTTATTTTTGCTTCCCTCTTATCCAAGATTTTTACTTGTTTTTGGGTTGGGGTTGGGTTTTGGTTTTGTTAGTGCTTTTGGTGTGTTTGCTTCAAAAGAAATGCACCCTGCCTGAGGCCAGTTTTGGTCCCATCAAGGCTTCAGGTTCCAGTGCCACCAAGCTCCCAGCAGGACACTGCAAATTAGCTATATTGCATTCACAAGGCTTGGCTGTGCATCCATTCTGAAAGCCAGGATATTGCTTGTTGTTTCCTCAGAATGAAAAACGAAAGACTGTTGGATCTTTTAAATACACATCCTGTCAGGGTAGAAAGCTACCCTGAAAAAACCATGTTCATACTTAGGATATTCCAAGGATATAAATAGCCTTTGACCAATAGTTTGTGGACTCAGCATAAATTCCATGTGCCTCCAAAGCTTCTGTTGTCCTAGGACTTTTTCCACCCCTTTTGTGCTCACAGAGCTGGACATAAAAGCAGTCTCTGCTTAGCAAGACAGGACCAGAGATTATTTCAATTAAATGAAAAAAATTCCTCTTATGTCCACTTCAGTGTGGCACAGACACAACCTGTTTTGCCAGGGTTGGCACAGCTTAAGGCCTAGTCATTAGTCATTAGGACAGAAATACACATGTTAAGAAATCAATAGGCAGTTTTGCAAGCAGAGAGGTAGCAGAAAATAAACAGAGCTGTACTCTAGGAAGCAATTATGTATTTTCCTCATTTAAGCTTTGAACTGGAGAGTGAATCTGATGGTGAGAAGAAAACATTAAGCACAACTGAGGAGGGGAGAATGTGTCCCTTCCAAATAATTTCCCATGAATAGCTCCCTGCTCTGACATCTTTTGATTGAGCTATTTCTAGAGCTAGCCCTCTGCTTGTAAATACTGATGCTAATCTTGTTTCAGAAATGTTTCATCTTGGCAAGGCATTAATAAACACTGTACCAGAAATTCTTGGAGTCCAGCCACACACAGGGCCTTGCTATAACAGATCAATCAACGGTGGAGGTAGGTAGAGACCAGAAGGATGTTCGGATGCCTTTGTGGTTCTTCAAGCACATTTTGATTCAGACCTGGTTTGGCTTTCCCTTTGCACAAGAAAAGTTTAGCTTGTGTAAATGCTCACAGAAAACAACTGCTAGTTCACAGGTTGAAGTTTGCTTGAAGAAATAAGAAAATTTGATATGGTGGAGGGAAGGAGATCCGTGTAGTGCAGTCATCCATTGGGACAGTACAGGTAAAGCAAGGGGATACCTATTCTCACTTCAGCTACAAATTACAGGAATAGCCATTACAGACTGTTCACTAAACACCTAAAAAAAGGGGATCCATTGTACAGGCCAAAAGTTATTCATGTTTACGGATTTTCAAGTCCTTGAAGGAGTCAGATTTTCAGGATCCAAGGTCTTAAAGACAATCTCATTCTTCAGTTGTTTTTGAAAGCCATAATGTAGAGATCACAGTCTGTTAAATAACAACCAAACTACAGGAAGTTGGCTCTTATTGCATTGAATTATTATTACTATTACTTATATTGCTATTGACAAAAATTGGCAGCCTGGGCTAAACTCGTGGAGACAGGTCCCCTCTTTGTAGGAAGTTTTGTAAACTGTGCAACACAAAAAAAGACAAACTCAGCTCTAGAAAACTTCCACCCTCAATGATGCATCAAGGGGAGAGAGAGAAATATTACTTTTCCTTATTCAGTGCACAGATATCGTTGAACTTTCACCACTTATCTGAGGCTAAGGGCTGTCCTCATTTATGCCAGATGAAGGGTATTAATAGCAACAAGTGTCACTGGACGAAAGCAGTGAGTGAGTCTTTGGTACAGCCTGTTATTGATGAGACTCTGATCCCCTGCCCAGCTGAAGAACAAGACTACAGCTGCCAAACAAAGCGCTTTTGTTTGATGTGGGAGCTGCAGCCATGTAGGGAAGGGTGCCAAGTATGATTCTGAAGTAGCCTTTTAATAGCAGATAGCTAAAATGAGAGGTTGCTCTGAGTGGGAACACAACACTCATGGGGGGAGGCAGTTTTGCTTGATGTGTGAAAGCTTACTGTTTATACAAGCTGATGCACATGGCATTACATAATTGTAATTGGAAGCTTTTTTGTCTCAGGAGACATCTGAATTGTAGCCTAATCATTTGTATGTGACATCCTGCAGCCCTTATTAAAAAAACAAAAGTTTTGAGTTGTACAAAGGTATTAAAAATCCCAAATAGGGTATAGTAGGAACCGTGTTCACTTTTTCTTTCCATACCTTTGTCTTAGACCCCCTATAACCAGCAGGATGTTTATGGAAATATACTTCAGGGTAAATTATTAACAATGCAGACAGTAATGTTATGATTCTGTTTCATTCCGATAAAAAGAGGAATGTACTGTAGGATAAAAGTCAACAACTCATTACACAAGTCACCATCTAGTGGTATGTAAGAACATGAACTACTATTCTTTAAGTTTAGATGTTAAATAAACCTTGGGGTCTTAAGGACTTTAAATAACATCTTTAGTGCTGTTCCAAATGATTTTGTGAATATATATATATGTATGGTACATATGTGAATATGTATTTTTTACATATATGTTCAGTATTTTAGATGTATGGATCAATATATTAGTATAGAGAGATATTTTAAGCAAATTTGGTGTTACACTATGGAAAGTTTAGTTGAAATAAAGTTTTATGTCATGGATTTAAAATGAAGGAGCACAACAGTTTGTCAGGTACATGTTTTTTAGCCTTTTTCTCTTCTCTGTATGCATTTAAATGTGTGCCTTTCTTTATGTGCCTCTGTAGCTGTATTTATGTGCCCGTAACTGATGTTCCAGAGCATACCATGGAAGGGATCTGTATTTCTTACTAGCCAGCTGAGTTGCAGTGGCAAACTTGTGGTTTACTAGTGCTATTTGGTAACCGCAGGAAGAAGTGACATCTCCTCCACTGCATCTATCTGTTCAGAGGGAAAGCTATTAGGACTGACAGAGAAGCTCATTCTTGCTCATTATATTCCAAGCTCTTACTTGAGGATGAGGCAATTTTTCACTCTTCTCAGTTGTGATAAAAGCTGAGGACAAATACAGCATTATACTCTATTCAGCCTGTATCTAAAAATGTTCTGAATTTATTTATCTCTGAAGAAAAGCTGTATGCAAGCCAGTACTTTTTCTCTCCCCCAGTCTACCTTTCCTATTTGCATTTATATTTAGCATTATTTCACTTGGGGCCAAATCTTTGAGACATTATTTGACTTTTTATCCAATCTTTCTTTCTGCATTAGTCACCATATGAGATTTGTCCAACAAAGGACTAAATTTAAACTTCGGAGAGAGGATGTGCACTAGAACTTCCCGATGAAACAAAAACCCCTCTGCAAACAAGATATGACATCAGATTACAAAGGTGCACTGATGGTGAGCCACAACATTTCTGTTCCTGGACTTCCAAAATGCCAGAGGATATATGGGATGGAGCTGGAGGCAGCGAATTTAGATAGGCTTGGTGCAAGGAAGGACGATCTGCAAATAAACAGCTATGGTTAGTACCTGGCCATGTGCAGCATTTGTTGCTTGGGCTCCCACAGAAAGAGCAGTGTGACCTGGCACAGAAGTGAATACCAGGTGCTGACAAAGGCCAACTCACCCTTTTCCCCACAAGCCTACTAAGAGCAAGAATTTGACCATGTCATGGTATTCTAACTGTCCTCTACCTTTGGGAGACATTTATTATGCAGATTTCTAAAGTTAAGGCATTTGGTGGAAGATCTTTCACTGGTGAGCACTGCAGTGATTGAGCCAGACTTCATTAAAAGCAAGAGCATAAGGGAAAGCAATGAAACTATCTTATAAAACACCAGGTGATCTTTGGGGATGAGTCTTCCTAAAACCCAGTCTGCAAAGCAGGGACTTTTAAACGTTTTTATCAATTTTCAGGTCCTGCCTCCTTGTACTGAACCTGGAATATGGGGAGAGAGAGTACATTCTATGTGGACTCATGCGCTGGATTTAGTTCTCTCAGTGGCAGGATACTACATGTCAGCTTAGTCACAGGGCCTGCCTATACCACTCATACTGCTTTAAATGCAAATAAAATATTTTACCTTAAATTGCTCCATTTAGGTAATGCACCTTAAGTGACGTTAATTTTTGTTTAGGAGCAGGTATATGGCCACTTACTTCAGCTCAGGTCAAAAAAGGTAACTGCTTAGGTCTTAGTTGTCTTCTTGAATTTTAAAGTCTGCCTGGGTAGTTCTCCATGGAGTCTGGGAAGGGGAAGAAAGCTGAAAGTATAGGATCTCGAACTCAGTGATGTCCCTGCCTCAGATATCTGAAGAGCCCTGATGCCAGTAGGAAAAATGCAGATTCATACTTCCCCAGATTATGTACTAACCTTAAAAATTCAATGCAGTTCTCTCCTGAAGGAGTTTCCTAGCTTCCTGTACAATTTTCTTTTTAAAGGCACGCAACATTACAAGTGGCCAAAGGCACCTCTTGCCTGATGGCCACTTTTCACCTGTGCTTTTTAAAAATGGCTTTTTGCAGATGGTGTGTAAAAGGCAAGATAGAACACTTGAAGTTGGGGCTTTCCAGCACAAACACAGAAGAATCAGAAAATTCTAGAAGACATTCCAGAAGAAAAGGAAAGAAAAAAGCGGATTTAGGAAATGCAAAGGCTCCACTGCAATTACTGGAACACTGAGGAAGATAAGTAACAAGAATAAGCTATCAGATCTACAAGTGGTATAAACTGGCATTGCTGAGGTAAATTCAGGGGCACTACATTGATCTCCACCACGGAGGAGTGAGGGCTGTAACTAGGGAAGAATGTGTAACAGCCTTGTGAGGCACAGATTTTACTTTCTGTGGAGAATATTGTTTCAGTCTCTCCCACGGTTTGTCAGTGACTGCTCCCTGGTGAGAACATGAAGAAATTGTCAGGTCTATTAACCTTAACAAATGTAAATATGAACCCAAAATGTGGAAAAAATGCTTGGATCTGAGATGAATTTCACTAACAGACTGCACAGCTAGACAGTCACTTGTGCAGCCAACCCAGCAACAGCAGCCTCTAAGAAAGAAAATCATTCACCTCATTCCTCTCAGGTTGTTCTTCCATCCTGTTTCTTGTTTTGGTGGCACCTCATGTAAACTGCTGCACTGAAGGAGGTTGGAGTCACTCATGTGATTTATCCCAGATAAATTACATTACAAATGCAGGTCTTTTTTCTCCAGTCAAGACTGTTGCTCACAATTTTTCCGTAAAACTGCAAACAAACCTTACTCACCATTTCACTCACAAAACTGCTGCTAGGAACAAGACATAGGTGCAGTTTTTCTAGTATCTGACTGGAACCAGGATCTGTATCCCCTTATTTCTGTTTCCTGAAGGAATGCCATGTCCCATGTCTCCTGTCCCACAGGTAAAGAGGTATTCTTTTGCCTGATAGAGGCTGTTCCTGGTCATGGGGAAGTGTATGGCACCAGACTAACACCAGTGCTGCAAGACTGTTTGGAGCATGATTTAGCTTGGGATGGAGTCCATAACCTTTACATTTCCCATAAAAACTGTTGCAATAAAAACAAGTAATCAAAAAGAGACTTAGCCCACATTTCCATGTTTGCATTCATACAGGAGGGCCTGAGGCTGCACTGGGTTGGGATGCCAGGAGCTGTGTGAAATGGCCTATTTCTCCACATTATGAAAAAGCTTTTACAAAATTTCTTCCTGCAAGGACCATTACCCTGGAAGGGTTGGGATGGGGCTAGAGAGAGAATTGGACTAGGGAATTCTTTACTTGGCAGATCCTTTGCATTTCCTGCCAACGTACACAGAAATGCCTGCAAGAAATGCAGGAAAAGTTCCCACTAAGTTTCAGTTTGTGCTTTTGGATTGGGCAATAATTGCAAAGCAAATCTACAGCCCATCTGCAGCTTAAGGAAGAGAGAAGCCACTGTTTGGTTAATGCTCTCAGATTCACTTCTCCAAGGTCTGGATTCATGCAGAGACAGAAAGCTGTGCACTGCAGTTTTTAAGGAGTCCGAGGCTGGGTTCTGCTTGGTGTTCCCATGGCCCAATTATGGATTGAACAGGACGAGTCTCAGGTTCAGGCCTACAGGCTGTAGAAGCTGAAGGTTTTCAATCCCAGGGCTGTTCACCTGTGTCTCTGCATCTCCAGCCGTGCCTCTACTGCCCCCTCCACATCAGCAGCATGGCACACACTTCTGCATCTCAGCAGCTTCAGTGCCAGCCTGATGTCCCAGGTTATACTGCTGGGCAGAGAGGATGGACTTAATCTGAATGGCTGGGCACTTGTGCTCTGTCAGCTCTGTTAGAGAGGTAATGCCTTCCAGCCGGGGTAAAAGTTTGTCTGTCAAACCCTCAAAGTGCTGGAGCTGTGGAAGACAACTGGAAGTCCAGACCTGGAGACAGGAGCCACTGAAAGCAGAGTAAGGGAGAGAGATTCAAATTTTGTTCTTCCCTTGGCTGGATCATCAGTTACCTGTAAAGGTGGAGTTCAGCCTCCAAGGTCTCACTGAGGGCTCAGGCACTGGTACTGTGCATTCAGGCACTGGCAGGAACACATCTTTCTCATACTGCAGGGTAGCAACAGAAAACAGGCTTCCCTCTGCCTAACAACCAAGTGTACTAGGATACTTGCCCAGACAGCAGACTTTGAACTCCTGAGTGAGAAAATAGAATAAAATAAGAGAGAATTCAGAAGCATTAGGAGAATTGCCTTTATATGCAATAATATTAATGAATATTTTCCATACTGTAGTGGCACAAATCTCAGTGGGACAAAGATAAAAAACAGGACTCGATTTGTCAGAATAACTTTAAAGTGTACATCGACATTAGGTTCCTCAAACTCCATTTGCATTCAGAACCAAAAAAATGTATACTTACTATTCTTTTCTTCCCTTAAAAAGAAGGCATTTAAATTTCAATGGAGATTTTGTTTCATTTTGGAGCTTTCTTGTGTTTTTCAGTTTCTAAGTCAGAGGTAAAACGGGTAGCCCTTCATTTTATTTAGCATGAAATGAATTACAAGAAAGTGGCACCTCTAGGAATAAAATGTCTTCAGTCTGCATGTTCATGTAAGTGTAAAACGTACTGCAAGGCAGATTGCTTCTCCAATTTCACTACACATTTGTAATAATAAAAAAGTGGACTCTGAGGAGAAGTGAGCCATGAGCTGTGTGATTTGAACAGCTACATTAGCACACAAAGAAAAAGGTAGGTGCAAAAGTTCAAGACAGTTCTCTATTAATAGGAAAATAAAACAGCACCCAGAAATGCATAAAAAGGCAGTAAATGAAAGATTGGATGATATACATGGTAAGAGCAAATCCAGACAGATCTCCATTTGAAAATTAATAAAGGCTCCCAGTTGCAACTAAATCAGAGGAAGGGAGGCAGAAACAAATGAGCAGACAGAGGAAGGGAGGAGGGATCATACACATTGCAATGTCTGGTTATTGGTACTTGGCTAAAATACAGAGTTGGAATGAACGAGAACTGATACCAAGATCCTGATTTACAATACAGAGATACAGAGAACATTCCATTGGCATTTGGTAGGAGGGAAAACTAATGCCTGAGTCACTCAGAAAGCACTGATAGCCTGTTTATAATACCCACATCTGTCACACCACTCTCTGTTGTAATTACACTCCCCTTGATGGGAAAGAAGAAGATTATGTACATCCCCAGGGAAGGATATACTCATGAATCTACAGGCAACATTCAAAGAACAATCCACTCAGAACTTGCCTAATTCAAGAAGCAATAGAGCATACCAAGCCACTGAGCCACATTTCATCCTAATAAAGCTAAACAAAAAGAAGAGATACTTAACACTGAGCAGACCTTTGATACCAAACTAAAGGAAAAGAGATGGAAACTGGAGGAAAATACCTAACTAATGCCTAAATAACTCCTTCTGGGCTGCCTGCAGGTAATCAAGGCTGGATCTTAAGGACGGAATAGATTAAAACATCTCAGGAAGAACTCTTGCTTCTTGAATGTCTAGCAGACAAAATACCTAAACAACTTTATTATTAAATAAAAAGACTATTTAATATCAGTTCATCGGTGTCGGGACCGTGGGCAACCTTGGGACAGGCTGCCGGTGGTCGTGGTGTCTCTTTGTCCCCAGGACTAAGCCAGTGGTCAGTCGAGGGGGGAGAGCAGTCTCTCCAAGAGACCCACGAGCCCAGAGAGAGGGTTTTAGGGTTCTTGTTGGTTTCCCAGATCCACGACTGCTGGCGGAATAAGGAGAGACTCTTGGGATGGCAGTAACAGGTGTTTACTTAGTTAGATCCATCTCCCAAGAGCCTAGAACAAAGGCTGTGTGGGAGTTTTCATACCAAGGTGGTAACAAATCAGGGACAAGGTAAGGGGAGGAGTAGGGGCAAAGCCAGGCTAGCTTGACCATTGAGCTGGAGAGGAAGGAGGGAACAGGGGTACATGACCAATTAATAACTATACTACAACGAACTTTCTGGAACAAAAGAGGAGTGGAACTTAGATTGATACATAGGGTAACTAATAACAAAACACAGGGGTGTGGAAATATAGAACAGGCTCAAACCATAGTGACAGGATCAGGGGTGAGCTTCCTTGAGGATGGATTTGCCCACCAAGGGGAGGAGTTCAGAGTTGCAAGGGGCTTCTTTACAGAAAGAGCAACTCCAACACTGTATATGGCTAACTCCCGCTTGGAAAGCACCAATCTGAAAATGCCTATCCACCATGGAGCAAAAAAAAAAAAATTTAGCACTCAAACATCCTGAAAATTTGTGAATATTTCCTGCTATTCATTCTACTTTGAGACAACTGAAAACAAGCTATAGCACTTCCAATTTAAACTTGATGATCAGTGATTATATTATAAGTTGTCCATGTAGCTCAGCCTTAGAAAAAATATGTGGAGAATCAATAAGATTCTGTACTAATGATGAATCTGTAATAGCTCAGAGTAGCTTGCTCTCTTCCACTGATACCATCAGTGTAATGGCAGTGCCAAGGAAATGACAGACTTGAGCCTTTGCAAGATAATGATCACATTTACTTCTGTTTAGGAAAAAAAAAAGTATTAAGGACACATGATTTTAGCAGTACAAGCAAAATAGCATGTTACAAAACTCTACTAAAAAAAGGGGGGGGAGGGGTGGCTGGGAATGAAACTGGAAACAAATATTACTGCTGGACTAAAACCGTGGCAATTTGGGTGATCTGTGAATTGGTCCCTTGAGACTTCCTCTGGCCCCCCTCACCTTCCTCCAGATATACTGTAAAGATGTTTGCTGAAAACTGTTTAGAGGTGCAGCTAAATGGCATCCACATTTTCCTGTTTTGAGGAGAAAATCAGACAGTACAACCTCTTTGCTGTTCCACCTTCTCTCCGTGGAAGCATAAAAATCCACCACACATCAGAAACTGCCCATACATCTTCCCAAAACAGACAGGGGAGCTATGTGGGTGAAAGGGCAAGGCTGGAAAACAGTCTTTTCCTCTAGATGAAGGTGATGTGACCAACTCTGCAGTGTGGTTTGGTCATGAGTCAGGATCTTGAAATTATGCACTTTTAGTTCCCAGTGGTAAAGCACCAAGCCTTTTCCTACACACCACATGAACATGTACTGTGATTGTCAGAGCCTTACACCTTGAAAAATTAGGGAATTGGCCAGTAAAATGGGGATATGCAGACAGGGACCTGCCTTGTGTGCTTTCAGGACTGCAGGTGCACAAGTACCAGCACAACATTTTACAGCATTGTTTTTAATTTTCATCCCAGATCCCCAGCATCCCATATGGAAGGGGTTCATTGTAATTAAAGAGTACACCAGCTGTTTCCATGTTGCAGCTTTGTGGATTTGCTCTGGTTTATGCATATTGCATCTGAATTGATGTACACTTAAGCTAATGGGGGACCTCATGTGTAAAGCATCACAGAGAAGCTCATTCATCCTCTTTGCATCCTGGAATAATCTATTTACATCCCACAGGCTTTTTTGTTTCAGATGTACCTGCACAGGGTAGTTCTCTCAGGCTTCCATTTGCACTGTTCCTCTTCTCTCCTGTAGCTGGCAAAAGAAAGCTGTGGCATCTTTGCATTTTGTGCCTTGCCTGTAAGATCTGTGGCAGTGTACCATGTTTTGTGTGAGGCCAGAGGAGATCTTTAGCTCATCAGCTACTGCTCTGAGTAACTTGTCATTGGCAAAAAAATGAAACATCTTCAGAGAGCATGCCTGCTCTGGAAGTCGTTGAAAGACGGAGAATCTATCACTTCACCTGATAATTTGTTTCAGTCACTCCTACCAGAACAACCTATGTCTTATTTTCAGTTTGAATTTGCTGTCCTTTAGCTTAATGTCTTTTTCTGTACCCTTGCTTGCTAGATTAAATAGATGATTCACTCATGATATTTTCTCCCCAGTATGTGAGTGTTCTGGGACCAAGGAGTTACTTTTCCTATAGATTCATTCTGTAGTACCCAGCACCAAATGCATTAGCAGCCTCTATACTGTTCCTTGGAGAAAAACAAGTTAGATCATTTCTACACTCTTTTATTTATTCCATTAAACATGTCTGTTGCCAAAATAAAATCAGCTAATTACTCCCTGGCTAACTATCCTTCTTGACTGCTTTTATAGCTTCACTGACCTGTCACAGTGTGCTGCTACCTGGAACAATATGCCAGTAGTTAAATCAAGTATTAACCGGCAGAGATTGACATTAAATAATGTAAAAGTATTCATAATTTCAGCTACTATCAAAGAGAATCTGGACTGCTGGTAACAGCAGTTACCAGAAAAGTTTAAATGCTGCAGGGCATTTTCAGTACTTACACTGAGTGACATGCTCACTGTGATGGCTTAGTCTAAAAATTATGTTGTCTAAAGCACAATTGTGCAGTTTTGGCGTAGCAGCATTTCAGAGCTAGCAACTGGGTGGAAACATGAAAGCACTGACATGACCCTTTTAGGTTTCCCTGTAAAAGCCAACAGCCAGAGACAGCTTCAGAGGCATTCTCATCTGCCTGTCAAAGTCAAAGGTGTAGCAGCTTGCATGGTCTGAGCAAAGCTTAAGGTGCAGGTAATGCCAGCTGTTTTCTCCATCACTGGAGCTCCAGGGACGCTGGTCTATGCTGAATCTTGTCCCTCAAATCAGCCCTCAGCCTTGCCAGGTGCCTGCAGGCAGGGCCAGCTCTGGAGGGCAAGGCTGTCATTCCCCAGAGAACACGTGTGCAGATTTTTTTTCAACTACCTTAATTTCATTGATCCTGCTTAAGGGCAGGTCACTACCCACAGTTACATCAAGAAAATTGAGAGAGCAGAGAGCTGAAAGTGAGAATGTGGGAGCTGGTGGGAGTGCCTTTAAAATACAGTAAAAAGTTATGTTAGAAGAGACTCAGTTATCTACAAAGTGGTTGGGTATACCAGCTATACTATGAGTCACTTTTAGCATCAGAAAACCTTAAATTCACTACGGGTTTATTCTAGCAAGACAAATTATTTCACTCCTGATTATAATTTTGAAAGCAAGAGAGTATAGACAAAGAAACACAAAGTCATCCTGGGCAGTACTTTAACTTAAGTACTTAACTGCTGCCTGGGCTCTTTGAAGGATATTACACTGTCATCCTGAATTGCTAGTTCTTACATTTCAATGATAGTTTAAAAATTTACAAAGTTTATCCTAGCCACAGGGACAGTCACCTGAAAAAAAAACCAACCCAACCCAAAAAAAACCCCAAAAAACCCAATAAAGGATATCTATTAAAACACTGTTTCATACCATCTAATTCCCTGCAATGTATATTTGATGCCCTCATCTAAATAATTCCATTGTCATAAAATTCAATTTTTAAATTTAAAACTCTATTTATATTTTCTTCAGTTCATTAAAATCTGTTTGTGTACTACTGAAACTAAGTTATTTGACGTGCTGTCTTAAAAGATTTGATTCAGCATCTTTTTTGTACAATGTCCAAGTTTGTTCACAAAAGAAAAGTATTCTTTCTAGTCTTGCATTTATGGTTAAATTGCAAAATATGAACTTCAGAGATATGAAACAACTTTGGGGGGAAGGCAGAATGTTAGTTTATTCCAAAATGCAGATTTCCATACATGGCACTTCAATGATCACAAATTGGTTTTTTGCAAGAAATTTTCATCCAGATTTTCCTTTGGTCTTTCAGAAATGCTTAATATTTCCTGAACATTATTTTAAGGGAAAAAACTTTCTGTATTTCATCAACTGCAGCATTACAAGCTTCTGTTATTCTACTTTTAAGATATCATAAAAGTCGTCATTGTGATAGAAGAGTACAGAACGAAGTATCAGTTATTCAAAATGTATTTCCATCATCCTAAGACCAGCCAAATAGGTAGCTGAAGCCTAAAATATGAAAACAGCTTCTAACATAAGATCAAGGTTTTCAGGCTCTTAATTTGCAGAGGTTTGGAGATAACCACTTTGCAGAGAAATTCCTCAACATTTCTGTGCACTCAAGGACGACAAAATGAAAACTGCCACGTAATTCAAAAACTCATTTGGCAAAAATGGAAGAAATAATTCAAATTTTCATCATACACATTCAAGGTTGTATAATGAGCCATATACAGCTTCCCTTTTTGTATTATGGACTAGGAGATTATTTAGAATAATACTAATTTTCATGCTATATTAATATGCACTGTTTTATGGCTAAATATTTTTTATATCTTCCAATATTCCTGGTGTAGTTCCATGTTGCCTTCAAAGTAAGCAACAAAGTAGAGGAAAATTAAGGGCCTGTACACCTGCACATACAGCTAGGAACAGGTATTGGGACATTTTAATATCTCTGTGCATTGGGATTTCAGTGGCCTTTTTAATTAGAAAAAATTTTAAAAACACTTTTGTGCTTACCAATTACAGCCTAATTCTAAGTGGACCTTGGAAAAAATTATTCACACTGCTATCACGATGAAGTGACCTGACATTCTGCCCTTCATTGCTTCTCATGCAGTCACTTTGTCACTTTCTACACTCTCCTGTTTTTAGCAATAAAAAAGTTGTTCTTTTAAACTGTGCTTCACTTATGTTTGTTATGGATTCCACTTTTATGTTGTTTTACTTCTGATAGTCTATGTTGAACAGCTGAGGTTCTTTGCATAAACTACAGTAAACCTTATAACAATTATTGCTACCTTTAATGATCCTGTAAAATTATTTTTCCCTTTATTTTGGAAATTGCAAAGCTCTTTCCACCTAGGGAGTGTATTTTGATTTACTGAAGAAATTACTACTGCCATCAGTGCCAAAATTACAATCTCTATTAAGAATGTAGTTCAGACAATGAAAAATGCTATGGTAGTCAGACTTAATCTGTCTGATCTGTACTGAGACAAATACGTACTCTATTCTATATATATCAAGAATGATTTGGTTATAATAAATATATGTGATAAAATGCTCTTTATTTTCTGAGAGCCTGAATACACAGGCTAATCTTAGCAGTAATTCTTCAAGGTAGATTTCAACTCTACTGAAAATACATCTCATACTTTTTTTTGTGAGGGTTAAAATTCTCTTCATCTAAAATAAAGAAATAAATAGGGGATTCTGCAGTCTAAAAATGCAACACAAATATAAAATTATTATTTGGATGGAGATAATAACTCAGAGCTATCTAGGGAGAAATGAAGCTTAATCAAAAAATCAGGAGTTCAGAAGCTCCCCCATGTCAGAGTCCTCTGCCATCCCCAGAGGATGGGGTGAAGTTTGCAATAAGCCCTGCTATAATACCTGTCTGGAAACTTTCAAGACCTGTTTGAAAAGTCTGTGCTTCACAGCTCTCTTATGCACACAGTAGGTACTAAAATTCAGCAATAAAATACCCTTATGTCTCTTTATGTGAGGTATTTCATTTTTCCATAGCTATTAAAAGCACTTCACAAAATATGGCTTTGTTTCACCTTGTGAATTGATCCTCATCTGGGTTACAAGTAGAAGAAAAAGCAGAAGTTATTTATGCAGTGCCATATCTGTGATTTTACTTCAAGGCAGTCTTGGGAAAACTAAAAAAAACAAAGTAATGTCTTTGCTTTGTAGGCTTTGTCAATAGGGTTTGTTAAAAGACCTGATTTCTGCAGGCTGAATCCTACAACACAAACAAGTTAATTCCTTAGTGTAGTTCTGCAGAGGTTTGATGGAATGGCATCCAGGCTTCTGCTTATGCCTGTAGAAGACTAAAATGGGAGGTGGTCTTTCAAATCCAAGAAAGAGCCTTTGGAACACCACCTGGCTCTATATGTCTCGCTCTTTTTTCAGGAGTTCCCTTTCCTCATCTATCTTGGCTCCTTGCTCCATAACAAGGGGGGTTTGATAATAAAGAACTCTTTCTCAAGCAAATTTCTAATTATTAGCATCCTTCTACTGCCTCGCTTTCTGGAGTTGCACTCTGAAGTATCACATGCAAAATACCTCTATCGCCACCCTAGGAATGTCCTGAATTCATAGTCTAGGCATGTTCTTGAAACACTATGATTTTTTCTGCTGAAAATGGCCTTCCTGGAGGTCAGAACCATTCAAGAGACAACATTCCCACAATGCTTCATGAAGTGTGTATCATAAATCACAGTCATCGCACGCGTACCTTACCAAGGCAGACGTGGTGCATTAGAAATGCAGATGATCGAGCATTTTGTCAAAACTGCCTTTCCTCTCTCACCATCTTTTCAAAAAGTTCATGGTATCATGGAAACCCAACCTGATGGTATAAGATTTAGGAATTTTTTTCACACAGAAAACATGAAACTCTGTGGGTCCTGGTTAAATATCCATTCTTCTGTTTTCATTGCTTTTTATTTATTTTGGAAGAAGAGATGTTTTTCTACCACAAGTAAGGAATTTATATTGGTTATGTTTTCTTCTCAAAGCTGAGATATGCATCCCTCAAGAGGATTTCCTTTGAGTAATTGCCTAACTGGTGGCCACTGAGCTTTAATTACTCCAGATGAAACCAATTGTCATCATTCCTTACAGGGCAAACTGCACTCCAAACACTCCAAATAGCATTCCCATTAGTCATATCTCCAGCACAACCTGCACATTTTTCCTTCTGAAAACAGATATTGATTTGACACAGTGCTGAGATGATATGATGTATAACTGATGGTACATTTCTGTATAGTATTGGACTAGACTAATGCACCCAGGTTTTCAATCTAATTACGCCTGCTCAGCTGATGGAGAGAGTTGTACCCTGTGCAATTGCCTTGGCAATTGCCAATATCACTTTATGATAATCTACTTGGAGTAAAAGAATCCTAGTGAAACAGGAATAGGCTGAGTTTCTTCCAAAGCTTTTCTAATGTCACTTGCATTTTAAAGGAACATTAGATTTTTCTGAATTGGTAAATTAGCATTTGGATACTACACATGAAAAATCACAGAAGAAAGCAGTCAACATTTTCATGGTCTTTGAAAGAGTGTATCACATTGGCAGTCTATCACTGTTCCATAAATGCACTCTGGTATGATTTGGTCTTAGCAATTTATGATGATAAATACTTGAATTGCGCAGCTGGCCCTGGATCTAGACTCAAGATTTTCCCCAGTGTAAGATTAGCTAATATATCTCTTTTTACTCCC
Organism: Drymodes brunneopygia; assembly: GCA_013400955.1. NCBI lineage: Eukaryota > Metazoa > Chordata > Aves > Passeriformes > Petroicidae > Drymodes > Drymodes brunneopygia. The sequence goes on along the minus strand of VZTZ01020720.1, from coordinate 109,845 downwards.
TGAACAGTACCTGTTTGGTGAGGCATACAGTCACAGACAGTAATCTTAAATTTGGCAGAAGAACTGGGTGGTAAACATTTCATTAATATCCAGCTGGACGACGAGAGGAACAAAAGCAAAATGAACTGGGGACAGAGAATACAAATGATCTTTGATCATGAGTAGCTCCATTTTAAAGAAGCAAGGAATTGCCAAAACATCACAGAATATTTTTTAGTGTTTTCTATTATCCATGAGATACTTCTCATGGACATCTAAGTCTTATCTCTTTGCTCTCCTAGTTCTTGGCAAAAAGACAAAAATACAACCTGAAGCATGTCAGGGAAACAAGCTCACTTGAGAGTCTTTCGGGTCTGTGAATGATCAGGATATGAAAAGAATGCTCAGCTTCTGTGAGGCAATAGCCAAGAAGCTAAACAGCACGTTAGCATCAATGCACAAACCAGAAAAAATAGGAACAATTCCCCTGCTCGGACTCTTTTGTGTGGGAAATCTCATTGCAAAATCTGTGAGATACTGAATTGACTGTAAAATAGAAGAGGTTAGTTTTGTCTTTGAGAAAATGGACAAAAGTAGCAAATTGTCAGGATGAAGATGGTGTTCAGCCAATAACTCTGAAAGAGCTCACCAATGAAATGGTTTGATTTCTGAAAGTGGTGGATAATGTTCTTTAGCCTGCCTTACACACCTGAAGATATGATATTAACTGAACAAAAGACAGTTTCAGGGAAAACCATGGAAGTCCAAATATGGAATCCTGATGCCTGTCCTTGGCTTCAATAGCATGCTAATACCACAAAGAACAGAAACCTGGATAAGTATGATCAATTAGGGAAGAGCCCACATATTTTTCTTTAAGACTATGCCTTACCTTGCAGGTTTTGCTGGAGTTATTTCAAGAAGTCAGGAAGGAATTGAATGGGGTGAACTGGCTGGTGTGGTGTATCCCTGCTTCTAAAACACCTTCAGTAGATTTCCTCACATTTAATTTCCTGAGCATTTCTAATAAACATTAAAAAATAAGAGAAGAGGAATGAACAAATGTGATGGTGGGCAGAAACCAGAGGGATGTGTGCTGGAGCCTCTTCTGGTTAGAATATTGATAGATGAGCTGTCTATGAAGAACTGAGTGGCTGTGTAGATCACAGCAGCTGATAGCTTTCAGTACAGATAAACATAAAGGGATGAGCCCTGGACAAAAGTACTTCTAATGTCACATCTTAAATGATGGGCTCTGAGCCCAGCACTAATACTCAGAAGTGAGATTGTTCCATGAATACATCAGTGTATCAGTCAGTAGCAGTCAGGGATAAATAAAAGTTAAAATTGCAGGCATTAGTAAGAAAAATAGAGAGTGCAATAGGCAACGTTAATGTACCACTGTGTGGATCTATGGTTTGCCTACAATTTGAAAAATAAGCAGTTTGCATCTGCTGTGCTGGAAAATTTATATTAGAATTAGAAAAGATCCCAAGAAAAGCTGGAAGGATAATCTGAAATGGAAAGCACCATTTCACAAGATTCAATTGAGCAGGCTATGACTTCTGAGTTGGGAAAAATTATCCAGAAAAATTATGATTGGTATTTTTAAGGCAATTAGAAAGCAACTGTGAGCAGTGTTGTCTACCACAAGAACTGAAGATCCCCAAATGGAGCTGGTGGGAGCCAGATTCAGAACAAAGAACAAAGGAAATGGTTCATTGTGCATCATGTACCTGACAAGTTGAAATATTTGCCAAAGGATGCTGTAGAATTATGGAGCATTTATATGATCTCCTTCTGTTCAGCAAGTACTTGGTAAGTGAGAATGTGACCTTATTTTAGGACAATCATATGAATCTATATGTCCAGACCTGCTTTTGGACGACTCCAGATTTGGTGCATTGATTAGGGCCTGGAAAAAGGAAACACAAAGCCATAGCAAAATTACTACTGAGAAAGAAATAATGCTGCAGATAAATCATATACAGTATGTTATTTTTCTTTTTCTTCAATGCCATGAGTTTTTTCTGAAGAGGCAGGAGTCCTATTGTCACACCTGTAACTAAGACCATCAGCAACAGAGGGTTGTGTATCAGGGCAAGAACCTGCAGGCTGGAAGCCCATGAATCACTGATGTGTTCCAGGTGGTTTTAAGTGGTAGAATAAGAAGTTCAGGGCCCTGGAGAGTAGGTACAACCAATTGCCTGCTGTGCACTGTAAATCAGGGAAAGCAACTTGCAGTTAACAAGGAATGTTGCTGGTCTTGTCAATATACTCTGTTTTACTGATTATCAGAAAGGTCCAAAACCTGTGGGTGAGATTGTTAGTGAATGTAAATCTCAGTCAATTAAAATTAAAGTTTTAAAGTTTCATAATCAGGTAAAAAATAAATCCTATTAAAAGGGAAAAAACAATTGCAAAGCCTGGTTGAAAGGAACAATTCCCCCTTCTACCTCTCCTGATCACCACATAGGAGAGCTCCAGCTTCACAGAAGGAAAGATCCATCCAGTGGAACAGTCATTGGCTACATAATAATCTGCTCTACAGTCTTGCACCCATCATATTTACAAAAAAGAAAAAAAAACCAAAGAAAAAAAAAGCATTACTCTTTTACCTTTATGTCATCACAGCCAAGAACTGGAGCCTCATCTAAAACCCGTCGAAGTCAGTGCAAGCTGTCATTGACTTCAGCTGGCATTGGAGCAAACTCTGAGAATGTAAATCACCTGCTAGCAAACTAAATAAAGATCTGGGTTGAATTCAAGGTGAGCATAGATAAATTTAATAGTACTGGCATCAGTGAAGTTATACAGGTCTGCAAGCACACCAGTCTTCCTTCTGTTTGTTGCTGTTCAGTTGACTTCAGTAATTCATTCCATGAGGTAACATATCAAAACGGCATTTGATAATGATTTTCACTATCAGTGAAGGCATGAAGCAGAAGATTAAGTAGAAATCAAAGTTTCCAAGAGCTAATAATAATATCTTACAAATGGGAAAGGATACTTTTCACTGTTTATGCCACGCATAGAGTTTCAAAAAATCGAAGCCAATCACTTTTTCAAGACAGCATGAAGTCAAGCCCTATCTAGAAAATGGTACGTCTATTGGGATTTCAAGAAAAAGAGTTCTTGTTATTATCTCTGGGATGAGGTAGATTTTGCAGGAATGACATAAAAATATTCTTGCCTCCAGTGTTTGATTGGCATAATCTGTCCACAACACCTACAGAATATGATACTACATTGCAGGAATGTGGCATCAGTCTTTTTTTGGAGGAAATATTTGGAACATCTTGAAATATTTCATTGTCATATATGTGTCTGTGTGTATGATAGAAAATAAATTCTGCTGCTAGTCTCTTGGGATATATCTTCTTGCACACAGAAATACTAATTGCAGTCTTCATCATAGCATAGAGAAGGTGAATAGCTTATTGAGGTATCTGGACTGGAGAAGACAAGGAGAAGTAAAACAGAAAGAGAAAAAAAATCTTATAAGTATTTATGTCATCTGAATAATTGCTTTCAAAGGAAGAAACCTTTCCAAAGCGCCTTCACCTAAACCTTTCTAAACCATCAGCAGGTCAGGACCTGCTGACAAGTTTCTGTTCTAATCTTTTCTATTGGCATACAAAAAGTGTCACAAATTTACACAATTTACCACTGAGTTTTGGTTGACTTTTTGTTGTCTTTTTTTGACTGACAACATTTTTTCCCCTGCATCTCAAAGGAAATCCACCAGTGTTGTTCTTTGCAAAGATTACATTGAACATGCCATATTGGTGGGAAAGAAGGTAACCCTCAAGAAAACCACCTGGAACTGACCAGTTCTTGCCCAACTCTTCCATTCCTAATCACACACTGAGAACCTTGAATGGGTTCTGAGAAGCACTCTGAACCCACAACATCCCATCTACTCACTGAGATATTTTGCATAAACATTTTTGGTCATGTGGGGAATCAAATCCCTCAAACAGGATGGTCAGTTGCTCTCTGGATGGAAGTCTCCGTCGCAAGCATTCTTGCAAGAGCAGCTTCTACAGGATCAAGATGGGATACCACAATTTGTTCTGATGATTTCTTACAGTCCAGCTGCTCTGTGGTCCTACATACACCAATGATCCTACAGTATACCAATGATCCATTTCTATTTATTATCTTAAAACTATGCACAGAACTACTTCTAGCTTTCCTACTACGTACAGTCGTGGAATAGCTTAAATCAAAACTCTTCCCGGCACAGAAAAGGAGGTGGAGCCAGAAATGAGGTATCCTATAGGAGGTATTACAGCTTCCGCCTCCAAAAAACTCACAAAAAACAGGTGAACACCTGGAGAAGCTCTTTTTTCGGCTTCGGTGGACTCACAGGACGTGCCTTTCCTCCCCCCTGCACCACACTGGTGCAGAGGGGCAGGGCAGGGGAAAGAGGAGAAGGAGTCCGGGCCCATCTTCCAGTTCCTCGCAACAGCTCTATGAGGGAGGTAACTGAAACAGTTTTGCTCGGCTCTGCTCTGAACTGAGAGAGACTTTAGTTTTGCTGCCCCTGGCCAAGGAGCCTCGCTGGCTCCACTCCGCCTGACTCGAGCCAGGTCGATTTTCCCGCGGCACAGTGGGGAAGGGGCTTGAGGCCAGCCCTGGTAGAGCTCGGATGCACCCCCTGCCAGTGAACCCCGCGGCGTGGCTCGGAACAACAGAGGGCTCGGACAGCTTCCTGCAGCCCAGACACAGCCACGCCAGTCCCAGCAGCTAAGCCACGGCGTGGATGGAAAGCGATACAAATGAACTCCTTTCTCTTAAGCTCCAACGCTGAATATCTACACTTGAAACATGCGGGCTGAGGTCATGTGACCATCGCCCAGCCGAAAGACAAAATAACTGTTTGTTTCAATATCAGCATGGAACTCGAAAACATCCATTTTCTCCCCCACACAGAAAGGAAAAGAACAAGGACACCTACGAAAGGTACAACATAAAGACTTTTAAGTTAATGAATGTAGCCAAGCCTATATTTAGNGGGGGGTGGGAAAGAGTGTTCTAAAGGGGTTTTGTTCTAATTCCTGATTATCATTGTTATTGCTTGTTTTAAGTCTGTTAATAAATTCTTTTTATATTCTTTACAGTATAAACCTGCCTTGCCTACTATTAATCCTTATCTCACAACAAAAAGCAAGTGATTTTGATAAGTGTGCTGGCGTTTAGCCAAAAAACTGCTACAGTTAATGTTCCTGCCTGGTTTTGATTCCCCAAACCTCTAAACCGCAACACCCACCTATAACCATAGAATTAGAGAATGATTTAGGTTGGAAGGGTGCTATGAAGGTCATTTAATCCAACCTCCTGCTGCCCCCCATCCTGCCCTTAATTAGCTCAGACTGCTTAGGTAGTTAAATCTTGCTGACTCGTTAAGTTCAGAACATTTCCATGGAACAGCACAGAGATCAACGTATTGCCTTATTGTCTCAAGTCAGTCCATTCCCACATCTGCTGAGAGATCACCGGGAGACTTAAGGGATCAGCCATGGAGCTGAAGACAAAATGCATTGGCAATGGGCACTGATAGAGTGTCAGTACCCATCTACATCAAACATGAATTTAATCATTTTATCACAGCTACTGTTTAAATCCAAGCTTGTCAAAAATGCTTCATTCTTGGGTCTAACCAGGCCTACCACTTCACTAAATGTATACTAATACACACATAATTATGGGGTAAGAGAAATTTTTCCCACTTCAGCACTTCCATGCATTCAGCCATGTGATACTGTCACATTTGTGAAGCATGATTCTATTTATATGTTCAAGTAGCTGTCATAGCAGCCTCAGCATCAAATAGCTGCTCTGCTGGAGTGAGCAGATAGCTGCTAATGGGAAACATTACAGAGCTCCTATGGACAAACCTCATGCTAAGCAGTCTTGCTGCTTACTCTAGGAGTAAATTTAGAACAATTTTGCATCTCTAAAAAATTGCCACTACATAAATGGGTGTTTTTAGCGGAGGGTGGTGCCACCAAGGAATTATCTGGATGCATGTACATCAGCAATTCATTTTAGAGAAATCATTAGGAATGTATGTCCATCTCAGACACAGTTTTCTCCCCGGGTTAAACTAACTAACTAACTAACTTACAAACAAAACAGTCATGACAGAGGACAGAGCACCAGCATCATCTTTTGATTTTCCCTGAGACATACTGGTGATTACTTCATCAACAAAGGAAATTGAATGTGAAAGTGAAATGGGAAACAAAACTACATAAATGAATCTAGAAGGGATCTGTGTCCCATGTTTTCATGTGCATGTAATTCTAATATACTAACACAGTACTTCTGGTACTCCAAAAAACCCGTCATTTTTCCCACCAGCTTTCTGAGCAGAATACAGGGATATGTACTGTGCTTAGGCATTCCTCTAACACACTTCAGAGGAGGGGCCATTTTTTCAGTTTCATGGGGTTTTATTCTTTATTGCTTTCTGTAACTTGAAGACTTTGTAAAAAGAAAAAATTATAGTTTCATTCTAGCCATGAACATTTTATTGAAAAATACTGCGTTCTGTAATCTTATAATTGACCATGATTTGGAACAGAACAGTATTTACAATGCTTATTGTTTTGAATGGGAAAAGTTTACCATCTTAAGGCAAGAGATGCAATCAGGCATGACTTTGGCTTACAGGGCCAGATCTCCAGTGCCTCATGTGGAGACCAGAATTAAGTTGACTAAAAAAAACTTATTACATTTTATTCTATATTTTTTCATATAAAGATATAAAATACTTTATATATTTAGACATATACTACACATAACAAAAATCATTAATTATTAAGTACATTACTTTTTCTAAAATTAATTAGAACTAAAAAGCTGTAAATTTATTATTACAGAATTACACCTGCTAGCCAAAACCATTAACAGCTTTTAGACCAAATCTGTGAAGGCACAGGTTCATTTCCCATAGAATTTCCATACTTCCCTTGAGGGAAGGGCTCCTGCAGCTGCCTAAGCATGATGGCTCAGCGAGATGAGAGCTGAGCATGGCAGCAATTCCAGTGGTAAAGTACCACTGATATCTTAGCCCCATATGCCATTTTTTAGGGTATCAGGGTACACAGAACACCAAGGCATGTTCTGTACACACATACCTGCCTAGAGCTGCTCTCTGCTCCTTACAGATCCACTCTCCTTCTCAATAAACACAGACTCTCCAGTAGAGACCATGTTATTTGTAATACTGCCAAGTTTAATCCACCTGCAGAGGCACATGGAAAAACAATTTATATACACACAAAAGTACACATGGAGTTTGAACACACATGTCTCAGCACTTCTACTTCAGTTGAGAGAAGCGCTATCAGCAAATACAGGTCAAGGAGAGGAAATGTATTCAGGAAGTCAAAGTTACCAGAAGAGCCCAGTCAAGCAGATTTGAGTCTCCAGGTAGTCATGAACCCACATCTTGACTTTATCTGAAGCTCCTCGCTGAGAGTGAAGCACTAGTTGGACATGCCATGGGAGCCTTGGCACTGTGGATGTGCCAAGCAGTGGTCCGTGATTTACTCGCCAAAGGGTCAGTGCTCCAGGATGCCAAATTGCCATTTGAGAAGTGATTAACTACAGATAGATCACCATTCATCAAGGAGTGAAGACTTTGAGACAAATTGAGATGTTATAAAGCATTATTCATTAACTATGCCACATGAGATTCTACCTCCAACAAGGGATTGCCACGCTGGCCAGCTTAGTGCAGATGCCTACCAGATTTTCCCTTGTTTATTTCAGGGTCCTTTTGACTCCTTGGTCTTCACAGATTGACCTTAGGCAGGCCTTGGTGCAACATCATGGCCCTCCACTGCATATTGCTGGCTCATGGTCTGTACTGGCTCACCAATTCAAAGTGTGGCACATTGCTACCTTTCAAGGAAAACAAATAAATGGTTCTAAAAGAAGTCTAAGGATGGAGGGGTAATTTCCTGACACAACTCATTGGGCAGCTCCCACCCATAACAAGCTGTCATTACATTTTAGCACCCCTGAGTGAGAAGAGCAGCATCTCATGGTGACACAGATAAGATATCAACAGGGGCTCTAAGGAAATAGATCACTCTGTACCCATTAATGCCAGGAGAGCATCTACTCATGTTGCAACATGACTTTATATCCTGGCTGGAGTCCAGGCTTTGTTCCAATTAGCATATTAGCCTCAATTATGTGAGCCTGCAGCTAGCTTTTAGCTAATATCTGTAATTTACCTGGGGAAAAAGTTTGATTTTGTCTCTCTTGTTTCTGATGTAGCTTGATTGAGAGTGAATTTTATGCAGAATATTTCTTTTCTGTCTAACATGCTGTCTATTTCTGGAAGCTCTGGAATCAAGATCCTATTTCACATCTCAGGAAATCTGGGATGTGTTTCCCTGTTTGCACAGCTTGGGTGCTGGTTGTTTGAAGATGCCCAAAACATCCAGAAAAAGCTTTAAGTTTATATCTCACTCCAAAATAAGTTTCAGAGGGGACTCAGCATAGAAGGGTCATGCCAAACCTCTCAGTGTGCATACCCTGTTTGGGAAAAAGCAGAGCCCCACCAGACAAACCACTGGGAGAACTGGGGGAAAGATATTGGCTGGTGACTCAGACTTGAGACAACTTCTCTGTTTGGGGCATGATCTGGGAAAATTTAATTAATATTTTTGCATATTTTTACTGAGGGGGTCTAGCAACAATGACTTATGATGCTGACCGTAGCACAGTAAGAATAAACTCACAGGTAGTTGTGAGGCATTTAAACACTGCAGTGGGAAAAGGCCGTGGATGTGCCTGGCCAAAACTGTTGGGTCTTTGCTTTATGTTAATATATTAACCTTCCTTCAGCAGAATAGAGGCCTAAAGATAAATTCATTCTCTCTCCTTAAAATAGTCTAGACATAGTTAAAGCAACTGAGGAACAAAAGGCTAAAAATCTGTTGGAAGGCTGAGAGCTGTTCAAGCTAAAAAGGAAATGGTTATGAAGGATTAGAAGGAAATGTAGTAGCCCTCCTGGGCCTTTGGCTTAGCAGAGCATAACCATGACCAGCTCTTGCGATGACCCTGAGAGATTAGAAGGAGAGCAGCAGGTCTAGGATTTGTGTTCTCTCAACAAGTAAGATTAACTCATGGCAGTTGGGGAAAATGGAAGAGCAAATATTGATTGACTGCTTTTTTTAAGTGAGATATGAAATGAAACACTTACTTATCACCAGGACAATCTCTGATAGATGAGATCAAAGAGAAGAGGTGCCTCAGGTAAGAGTATTCGTAGGAGTTTATCTGTGGATAATCCACATTACTCTTCTCACAGAGCTATGATCTGATATTTAATTTTTCCACCACATTGTGGTTTTGGCAGGATGTTTTTACTATCTCACATAAGAACCAAATGGTTTTGCAGCTTTAGGATGACAAACTCAAACTCTTCTTCAGGATAACACTAAAAAATGAAGAGATAGAAAAAGACTTCAGTGATGCACAGCCCTTATGTGTTGTTTTGTTACAAGACATGTATCATCAACTTCCCACACATTTTTTATGCAGGAGATCTATGGGATGCTCAGCTTGGTGCTCCACAGTATGCCACCACCATGAAACAAATGACAGGAAATTGGCAGCATACTGTGGATTTACTTTCTGCAACTGAATGGAAAACACTGTTCAGTATGGATCTAATACCCTTCCCTCTTCACCCATTCCTGCCATGCCTCCATGCCTCCAGGTTTCCAAAGCAGGTCTCAAGTTGAAGAAAAACTCAGTCCTTCATAGGTTTAATGTAAGGTTTGCCAAAATACAGCAGAAACCTATCCACTCCTCAGATGCCACTTGGAAGACATACAGTCCCTCCCTCCCCTCCCCAACAACACTCCAGAGAACAAGTCTTTTTTCATAAAGGGGAAAGCTGGAAGAGAAAATACTTCATTAGGAATTTCAAGAAGAATTAGAGTGGGTGGGACATTATCACTCCATCTGTGTTTGTGTTACGATTTCATCTGGAAACTAAGCAGTCCATTGCACATGTCACTATAAATGACAGCCTGTGCCCCAGGCTGTTCACCCCACAGACAATTGGTAATTATAGCAGTGCTCTCAAGTGGCCAGCTCTGAGTCACACCTAGTACTTCTGGTGTATGCATACACCTTAAAAGTTCCACAAACTGCTAACAAGGCATTTGCTAGTGTGGCTCTGAAAGGCCTTGAATTGTGCATCTTTCTTGCTTTAGATGGAGACTAGAGCAAGCTGAGAAGTGTTTTATCAGTACTGTATTCCCCTATCCCTTCATCTCCAGGGCTGGCCCTCCCTGTACACAAGGTGAGGGAGGCTGGCTGACAGACTGGCCCAGCAGTATCCTGCATCTTCTTAAAGTCAAATGCATTGGCACAGTCTCACTGTGCCTAAGGAGCTGCAAGGAGCTCCAAAGTAAAAAAAAAGTCTGCCATTTAACTACTGCTTTTAACAGCCCTAGGCTGAACTGATTTCCTTGTGCATCAAGCTTAAAAATACACATCATGACTGGAGATGACAGCAAAGGTACAGAATCAGTGCTTACTTGTATTATTTGCTGGACTATACCTATACAGCCACAGAGTGGCTCTTGTTACACTCCAAGCTGAACAAACATCTTGTCCACAGGATTTACCTGACGAAGCAAGCCATTCCCAAGAGTGGCATTGATATTCTTTGCAGGTCTTTCAAGATGATTCTGCCTGCTCTTGAGTTGGGCCTGGCACTGGGCTCTGGGGTACTGTGGACACCCATCTCCACGTCTGTGGTTTCAAGGCAGAATTGACAGGGCAATTTCCTTCCCTGCAGTACCTTTTTCTCCTCCAAAGCCAGGTATGATAATTGGGTTACCAACCTCAACTAACGCAGGGTGAATTTCAGCTGCCTAAAAGAAATCAGAGAATGGTTAGGGCTGGAGGGCTGTTTAACCTAGAGAAGAGAAGGCTGAGGAGGGGATCAAAGAACATCACATTAATGGGTACAAATACCTGAAAGGAGAGTGAAAAAAAGAGGGAGACAGGTTTTTTTTCAGTGGTGCCCAGTGAGAGGACAAGAGGTAACAGGCACAGACAAAAACATTGGAGGTTCTATCAAAACATAAGGAAACACTTCTTTCTGTTCTTACATCACTGAGTGTGATAAAGCACTGCAACATCTTTTCCTGGGAGGTTATGGATCCTTGGAAATGTTCAGAAGCTGTCTGGACATGGTCCTGGTCACCCAGCTCTAGGTAGCCCTGCCTGAGGTCCCTGGGTAAAATGAGTGTGTGCATTGCTTTCCCTCACAGCAGATTATTGGCAGGAAGGCATGTGATTTCTGTCAGAGCTAATCAGAAAAGGAGGTACAATTAAGACTGCAAAAGACAGGCAGAATTTAACCCTTATATCAAAGAGCTGCTCAAAACAATCCTGGTTGCTACAGCGGACAAAACAGGTGAAAGGAGAAGCTTGAAGGAGGACAGATGTGATGCTTGGATCTTAAGGCAGGCAGGGTGGGAAATTTTACCCCTACTAGATGGCCCTATGATTACACAACCTTTCAGCACACTGATGGAGTTAGAGGTTTTCTGTCTTGCAAGACGTAACTTCAGATGAGTTTCAGCAGAGTAAATACACACCATTGACTTTTATTCAGTTTTAATAGACTTTTGCAATACACTTTTAAAAATGTACTTCTACTTTATGACTGCTACTTTCTCTCCTTAATCTCTTTCCTCATAGATGTTTAATTGTGTAGAAGAATCACTGTGATGTATTTAACTTACATATAATTTCCCTGTTTGGTAATAATACCCCCAATTAACTACTGTTCTCATTAACCAATTTACTCATTTATAATCAAGGGCAATGACTTTAACAGTTCTAATAATATGCCTTGTTAATAATGTCTTAATGAGGATTACCCTTACACTGCTCTCAGAAGGTTCCCTTTTTCCCTAAAATGAGAAAAAACACATTAATGAAAAATAACCATCTATCTCCTGGCTAAGTGGTTTGTTGGAATGAGAAGAAAATATGGAAAAGTACTGTAGATTTTTTACCTCCATAGGCTGCCATTTAGAAAACCAGTGAATTACAGTAGGTGGAGTACATGATGCACTAGTCCATAAATCAGTTCTGGCCTCAGCCCTCTTTCTTGCTTGCTATAATTAGACACCAAAAGGTTCCTTTTATATCCTCAGTTGAATCAGGATGTAGGCATTCTTATCAGCCTCACTGGACGCAGCAAAGAGAATACTGTTAATTAACTCGGGGAAAGAAGTGAAATCAAAATGAAATATCTGGTCAAGCTTTTATCGAATTAAACTAAAAGATCAAATCTAAGAGAATCTTCTCCCATAGAACTAAGGAAACGCAATAAAGTGGCAGTGACTGAATATATGTTCTGCTAGCAATAGTATGGGAAATTTAATGTCGGGAATTGACAGACAATGAACAGAAACCTGTTCATGATCACCTGTGCAATGCACATTTGCTATGCTGCATTCTGTACACATAAGTCCCACTGACCTCTGATTATTATGTATTAAAAAACAAAATTATAAACCCCTGAAGTCTGCCATTTTCCAGCATGTTACTCAGATGTCTCTCTATTTCCCATTCCAGCACTGTCAGGGTTTGAATCTGCCTCCAGTGATCAATTAGGATTTTAAGGCATACTTAGGTGAGGAAAAGAATTGAACCTCATTAGCTCTAAATACTGAAGACATGGAAATTGATATGATAAATACATATCAATTGTGTGTTGGGGAGAAATTGTGTGAGTTGGGGAGAAAATGATCTTCAGAAGTCAATATTTGCCAGCATCTGGAAATGTTGGTTTGCCATAACCAGTTCTTTTCTTGCCTATATTTTGGTTTTAATGAGTGGAAACTAGAAGGATAAAAAGAGCAATGTCCCAGTAGTATTTCTGTTCCAGAAAAACCAGTGCAGGTACAGCTATAAAGTGTCCAAATACATTAATTCATTTTGGGATTTAGAACACAGTAAAAATGTAAATGTCACACTGTTTTTCAACCTTTTGCAGATATGTCAGATCAAGGCCTATTCACCCTACACACCTGACTATACCTTTAATTTATATTTTTGATCAAACACAAAAGTTGGAAGTAGCCTCAGAAGTAGCCTCAGCATTAACTTTTAAGAAAATATTTTTTAAGAAGAGAATTCTCTATCACAAAAATTTCATTAGTTTCCATTATTTCTTGGAAGGTTCCCATGATAACAAGAAACACACATGGATGAAAACTTGCTTGCACTAAACTAATCAGGCATTTTCCTACAGACATCATTGGAGGCAATACTTTATCTAGTATCTTCTGAGGAGTAGATTTTACTTTCCCTTGAGGAGTCACAGTTTTTAGTGGTAAGCAGGCAATATCCTTTATACAGCAATTCTGAGGCAGCTCATGCAAGTGATAAAAGCTCACTGAACAAATTTTGATACATTCTGAGACCATAGGAGAAGGTAATTTGATAAATTCATAGAATAGAGTTTTCAAAAAAATGGGGATGATTTTGTTCTCTTCCTTGGGCCTCAAAACAATATAAGCCCTCTGATTTGGTACTGAATTTAACAATGAGATCCTTGCCCTTGACTGTGTACAAGCTGCTTCTAAATCACTGGCATGCCAGTTCAATTCCATCACTTATTTATTTTTTTAGGCTGGAAGAATTTAAAGCCAAATTTAATTAAGCTTCTGACATTGTGAGATGGCATACAGAAAACTGTTTAAAATACGGGCCTTGTGTGACTTGGTTCTTGATATCAATCCCATTTTGATTTCCTACATTATCACTGTTTAAAGACATGTCTTAAAGCCATAGGTTCTCTCCATGGCTGGGATTTATCATCTTTTGCCCAGATCTGTGCCTTCCTTTGCACCTAAAGACATCCATGTTCCTATGGAATAGGTTATATACCCTTGGCTGGCTCTTGATTACACCTTGTTTCTCCCCAGATGAAGACACCTGGGGTGCAAAGACAGACAATTTCATTTTTCTGTTTATTGTGAAAATCAAGCTGAAGCTAGAGGGGAAGAACTGGGGATGGAGCCAATCAGCACCTGGTCTGACATGTTTCAGGGCTTTCATGACTGTAAATGAACAATGATATTTTCCTTCCTATATTTGCAGGACTGGTTTGACTATGACATAAATAGAGATGAGAAAGGCCACAGAAAAAGACAGATGGAAAGAATCATGGCCAAAGGATGGGAATAAAAAAATATGCACAAAACATGACAGAGTCATAAACCAGGACACTGGACAAGTAGAAACCATGACCTCCTTGGTGAAAACTCTTCCTTTAAACTATTACACAGCTTTAGGTCATCACCAGACTTGGCTAGCTTTGAAAATGGAACATTTTTTCATATCTTCTAGCTAGACTCTTGGTCCTATTAGGCTTCAGTGGTTTATGAATCACTGTGATTTCAGTGCTGATGAGCTGCACTGCAACCATTTCACTTCTTTGAAAGCCTGTGGTTCAGCCAAAATTGTAGTTGTTTTACTCATTGATATAGTGATAGCTTTTCATTCACTTGGAGAGTGAGAAGAGGCATATGAATGCAAAATAACCTTCTACCTCCTGTGTGTTTTATTGGAATGCAAAATAAAATACTTTATTTACATAAACTGGTTGAGCCTTGCAATAAACTTCTCTCTGATAACGCAGGACTGATGTCTTAAAGTGTTTTCATGCCAGATAAGGGAAAAGGCAGGTAAGAAGGAGATCCTTTAGATGTGGGGTAATGCTTTTTATCACGTTGATTTCCTCCCTTCCAGTAAGGAACAACTTCATCTGGCAGTGTAAAACTCCCTACCATGGGAGGTATTGGGTGTTCACATGGAAGCCAGAAGGTTTCCTCCCTCCCAAGAAGGCACAAATGGCACAAGGAAAAGCAGAGCCAAGCACCAGTTGTGTCATTAGAAGCGGCCACAAACCATCAAAAGCCCCCAAAGTGCCCCACAATGTTGATTAGTTAGCAACAGAAGAAACACGCGGGTCACAGAGCAGCAGTGGTTTCACCAGGCAGGACCGACCAAAAGCCCTGCACTTCTTTATTTACCTATTTTTATAGGGTTCTAAGGACAGTCAAAGATTGGTGAAAGGGGTCAACACCCCTGAAGGTTTACAGGACAAAGACATGGTCAATCATCTTTCTCCACCCCAGGGAAAAGAATGAAAAACAATTCCACAAGTACAAAACAATCCTGGTTGGTTAAGGAAAACAAGAACCATGTTTACAGAACAAGCATGAAAAACTACAGCTACAATGTTACAACTTATGGGGCCCTGTAAAACCAGGGCGACACCACAACTCATTTCCACAGTATTGCTTCAGACCGTGTAAAATCCCTCTGCAGGGGAGGTGTCATGTTCCTGCTGCAACCTAATTGTTTTAAAATAAACCTGGCTCATATGTACACAGGTCATTCACTGTCATTTCACTCTAATCCACCACAAGGGATCTATTAACAAGAACCTCAGTTACTCTGGCTCAGAGGTGGGCTGTAACAACTAATAAATAAAAATTTATAGAAGAGGCAGGAGAGGCCAGAAGTGTCACAAGTGGTCATTTTAAATCCTTGGCTGAAAAATTAAGAGATAACTGTTTTCTGTTCAAAGCATATGAACAGCATATAAATGAGGAAGATATTTGTTTACACAATCCAGACTGCTTTGATTCAAGAATCAGTCAAACAGCTGCCCAGCTTGAAAGATGTATTACACTTTCACTCACCACAATCAGGGTCTAGACAGATCTCCACCATTTCCTGCTACATAATATTTCAGACTTGATTGTTTAATCATTGGCTTTTTAGACACAGTTACTGTAACCCATTTGGCACCAGCCTGGATGTGCGACCTGAATGCTTCCACCTTCTTGTTCTGAAGGCTGTGGCAGAGACAGGAACTTATTCCACCTTTCTTCACTGCTAAAGAAAATCCAGGTCTGTGCTAAACATTTGTTCTCTCAGCCACAAGATCCATCTTCATCTGCTGAAGCAGTATCTCTGTTCTGGCCTCCTGAGCCAGCTATTGCTTCTTCCAGCTTGTGATGGAAAACTGGTAAACCGTAACAAAAGCTAAAAGGCCACTCTTCAGAGTTCTCTGGGGGAAAAAAAAAAAGTAAAAGCTTGGGGAAGAGACCTAGCAAATATGACACAAATTAAATATTAAAAGAAAGGGCTGTCCTGGTGACATGCTGTGGCACCTCAATATCTGTTGGGATCTGGCTCTGTGCTTTTACTTATGAAAGATAAGCCCAGGACCCCCCCTTCATGAGTCAGCAATAACATAAAAGTAATTGAACACCCTGCAAGGAGAGGTCTGTCATGTTTCTGTATTTCAGTGCTTCAATAACCTGATGTTATTAAAATTTCTTGCAATCTTCTTGCTATTAGGCAGTGCCTTATTTGATCAGATGATTATGAAAGATGGAGGGGGCTATTAGCTTATAGAGTTTCCTTCTGATACGGAATTACATGGTAGGCTGATTCAACCTGCGTGTGGAAGCAAAAATAAGAATTTCTTTGCCTCCTTTCTCATTTTTCTATTTTTATTTCCTTATATTTTTTTATCCAAGAATGTCATAGACTAATAATATTCCATGATTCTATTTCACACTTACTTAGCAATGGTATTCATGACTTACCTCTGGTAGCAATCTGCTTATGTGAAGGTATGCAATGTATCTTGGGATCAGGCAAAACCTCCTTTTCCTCTTTTTAGATGATATCCTTGTACTCTTTTATCTAACTGTATTACCAGTTTTTTCTACCACTTTTCTGTAGCTTTTTCCACTTTCCCTTCTATATGAGACAAATATCAAGATGAATGTCTGCTTTTACAATGTATTCCTTGGAGGGGGAGAGCACGGGAATTTGCTTTGACATGCTCATGCCTATAATTGTCTGGAGTATTCTCAAGACACATCAGTATATTATCTTTCCTAATTTCCTTTTAATCCTCCACAACAATAACCTTCCTTTCTACACAACTCTCTAGAGAGCTGGTATTGAGTGTCTCCCTGCTATCCCTGGATGTCAGGATGCTCAATGCATATTCCCTAGCAGAAACAAAATCATGCCCAGGCTCAGCCCTAGAATGTAGCATTTTTAGACCAATACATGGATACATGTGAATGTCAGGAATCTCATGTCTGTTTATAGTTATGGTTGTAATGTTTCCCCCAGCAGATGACATGGAAATGGCCTGGGCACTACAAGAAGAAAAACAAAGCCCACCACTCTGTTAGAACCTAGTTTTACCTCACACCAGACATTTCCATTACCTTCCCTACTATGCCATAAACATGGGACTATGTGTTTTTTCCTGTTCTCCACAAAACCCTGAGAGAAGCCAGAGAATGGTCTCAGTGAACAAGCTTCTGTAGCAAAGAACAACCAACTCACTGGCAGAAAAGAGGCTTTAGGAGGCACAACTATGTGACAGAGATGACAGGCCTTACTGCTCTTGATTCTTCTCAGCTTTAAGTGGAGTTTCTATTCCCATCTTTGCCCTGATGATGCAGAATTTGCTCATTATGGCAAACAAATTCTGGTAAGAACCAGAGTTAAGCGATCACTTTAGAAGCTTATTTACCAGAAAGATTTTCCCCTCACATTAAAAACAATGAGAGCTGCTGCCATAAATCCTTTGCTGGCAGATGCTACTGCTATGATGATACCCATTAACCATTTCAGTCCCATTCATTCCTTGCTGGACAGACCCTCTGTCACATCCATGAATAATGTCTCTTCTGACTGGCCATGCCAGAGCTTGGACACACTGGCTGCACTCTGAGCCTGCTGCTGGGTCTGGGAAGTCCCTCCTGGACTTCCTCAGTTCTTCATGATCTATTTCACACCTTTGGAGGAGAGCATTCATTTTGCCTAAAGTAACTGTGGCTGCCTGAAAATTAGGTTTAGACGAAACTAATTTACTATATTGATTCTGTAGGCCATGGAGAGAAATAGGAATCTACTAAACACTGATGCTCCCCACCCATCTCAGGATGGAAGGACTGCTTTCTTCACAGGCTTCACTAGAACAGAGAAGTGCCATCAGCTGACTGGGCAACAATTTTGAAATACTGATGCAGGCTGTGATAGGCAATATTGTGCCACTATATTTATGACTTTTTAGGTTTTTTAGCAAGCAAACAAGAATTAGAAATACCATATGTGTAATGGTGATGTCCCATATATTACAATATAGTGACATTTGTATCATTATGGGACATTGTGACACAGTGCAACAGCTACTGCAATGAAAGCTGAGGTATCACAAAGATACATCCATGTCATTCCACATGGCATGGTCGTAGCTGATTTTGAGAGTGTTATGATCTAGCTGACTATATATTGACAATTCTACCAGCTTTTACAGGGCATTTCCTTCCCCTTTCCCAAACACAGCTGCTTAAACTGTGACTAGAAAACTGTCACAGGCCCCTTGTACCAGGGAATAAACTGAAATTATGAGACTACAAACTGAATTTTACTGTTTTTTATATTCTTCCACTAATTCATCCTTTTCCCAGTTCTCCTCTTCTGCAATGCTTTTCTGAGTCTTTATGTTCCTCCCTTCCCCTTATTCCCTTTAGATTATCTGTCCATTTTAAATTCTAACAACACAGTAACCATTTCTCACACTTTTAATGACAGCTCATAATTGCTGACTAGAAAGAGAAGTAAACCATGTGAAAATGTGTATGCATAAAATTGTCATAATGTCATAGACACTGCTGAGATCAGTAATGAGGAGGTTGGACCTTAGTTAAGACAGCTAGACAGCAAATATATACCTGGAAGAAATGGCAGAATATAAAAATGAATAAAACAATGGCTGTGGAAAGATCAATTAATATAGTAGGAAAAGCTGTGTTAGAATCAGACAGAAAAAAATGTTCCCTTTATGTAGCACAGAAAACGTGGCAAATAACTTTGGGAACAACTGACAATGAATGACATTTGTGGCACCTAACTGGTGCCATTCCACTATAATTCCACAGAAGAGGTGGTGACTCCCCAAATATTCGCTGCCTTCCTTGCTGTAATCACTGCCACTGAGCACAGCACATGTTGAGCTGCTGCTGTGAACACAACCACAAAACTCTTCTACAAACCAGGTTCCTGGGACCACAGGTCATGCACACACATAAACTTGTTGGTTCACCAAAGATAATTCCTTGATTTAATTTTGCACCTCTGCTTCCCAGCCCATGCTATTTAATTGAGGCAACAGACCAAACATTTCAGAGGCCTCGCCTTACCCAGAGGAGGACAAGGTGACAAATCTGCCAAGGATCCTGCTGAGTGCAGCAAGAAGGGATTTTATGAGGGAAGGAGTTGGAAATGTATCACGTTTTGTTTGTTTCTGGAGCAATGTTTACAGTTCCTGCCTCCCTTGGAACCTTCTAGGAGTGTTCACTTTTCGACAGAAACATCATCAAACCAGCACTGTAAGCCAGTTCCTTACTGGGTTTGTGGGTGGAATTGCAGTCCATCTCTGCTATAAAATGTGGCTGCAAAAAGGCCAGCTTTGCTAAAGACTTGACAGTCAGTTCATTAAGACAATACCTTTCTCTATCTGCTGCTCATGGGAAGAGGCTTTTAGACAGAAGCTGATGCAGTGAAGTTGAGAAGAATTCACCTCTCTACATTTTTATGTGAAAAAATTTCATTGCACTAACAGTAGATTTAAATTTAAGCTGTGACAGTCAAACCCAAAAACATACCAGTGTGCAATGCTGAATATCCAGTACTTAGCCAAATCATCTGCTGTTGAAAACCTGATCATGTCTCCTGAGGTTTCCATAAGTGGTTCCAGTAATTGGGGTTGCAGTTGGCCAGCTGCCATTTAAGTCAAGCTCCCCTAATTAGGGAGGCCTTCCTGTGCTCCCCAGGGAATTCCCTCCTCAGGACATCAGGATGTATTTGTGCAGACCCCCTCAGACTTTTTGCATTCAAGGTTACCTAGAAAATGTGCTTCTCAGTAACAAAAAGTGATTCCTGCATCAACACAGATAATGGTTGGAATGTACCAACTTTGATTAGGATAAACTGGGGATGGGGGAAGGGGCTAGGCAGGGGGAAACGACAAGAAACTGATAACCTCTTATAATCTATTCTACAAATATTAAAGAAGGTGAGATTTTGGGTGGATTTGTGTTCCTCATTTCTAAGGATGGATGAGCATTGTAAGGGAGAGAGGTGAATGGCCCAGGTGGGTTTTGGAGTTCAGAGGAGAAAAGGAGGTGCCAGATCTCAGATCCAATACACGTTCCACACAGTAGGGGAGCAATCGTGCAAATCTATTTCAGTGATCTGGGTCTGTGCAGGAGGGATCCCAGATTTCCACAGTCCCTTTTAAAATAGCTTGCACACAGCAGTGAGGCTTCATAGGCAAATGACCTCCTTTCACATGAGTAGCCAGTCTTGGCTGACTAGCTTTTATAGACAGCCTGTAATGTGAAAACATATAAAATACTAATCTTAAGCACAGCTTACATTTTCCTTCTTTCTTACCAGATTCTGATCTCAGCAAATCAAGTTAGTGGCTGATTAGTCCCAGGCTTTACTTATGGAACACAAAACAGTTGTTCTTATGCAGTATTTCCCTTATTACATTCTTATTTGAGGTAGGAAAAAGTAATTTTTTTTCTGGAATCTGAACAAGATGGCCACAGCCAGAAGATTCTGTTACAGATGGGTTGATGGGAGAGCTAAGACAAGAGTCTCTGCTGAATAAGCTAAGGATTAAGTGCTCCTTGTGCTGGGAACGGAAATTAATTCAAAGTGTTCGGGATGAAGAGTCTCACAACTCTGTACAGCTATGCATCTCACCATCTTCCCATCACAGAATGCTCTGGCTGGTGCCTAAGGTACTCAGATGAGTTTCTAATATGCATTTCTGTGCTCCAGTGTTTTCCATACTTAATGTCTATTCTCAGAAATACCCCATTAACATTCTTTTTGCTGTAAATGTCCCTAGTGACTTGACATTTGGGAATAAGCAGTTTACGTGGCCTAAGATGCCAGTTAATTTCAGCAATGGAAAGACCTGAGATGGCAGTCCTCCCCACACAAAAATATGGGTGGCATGCTCATAAATCCAAATGTTAGTGGTTTGGAAAGGACAGAAACTTCTCCCCCTGTTTCATGGAAAAGAAAAAGAGGTGATTTCAATATAAAAAGAGGAATCTGCACACATTTGCCATGTGAGTTCACTGGCACTTGTCCTGCCAATACTGCCAGCCTTATTAGTATCTTGGTCAAATACTCTAACCTGGCATATTTTACTGCTTCATGCTCTTTGTCTTCAAATACTGTTGCTGTGTCCGAAGAGCACTGCCAGGGCAAAAATAACTTACTGCTCATTTCAGAGCACTGCCTTCAGTGTAGCCTGGATTCTGTCAAGCAGAATTTCACCTGGGGAAGAAAATGAGGAAAAAAGTAACCCCCTATAGTCCTGAGTTCCTAGGTCACTGGGATCCATCTTGTGACAAATAGTTTATGGGCATCATCCCTACACAGAGCTGGTGGTCTGGAGGAAGCACCCACAGTGTGACTCTACCCTTGGGGAGAGCTGTATCCACATACACTTCTCACACAGAGAATCAGCTGCAGAGGGTAAATCATAAACAGTTCCCAAGGGGGTCTTGGGGACCTGCAACATGCACAGCCTCCCTTTCATCCCTACAGCAGGACAGGCACAATAGACCCTACTAGAGGGTGTTAATGCAAAGGAGGAAAGAGAAGAGGAAATCCTTTACCTCCCTTGAGTTACTCTGCGCTTGAATATCTGCAGGAAAGATACAGGTTACTAAATTCTGCAACAGAAGAAGCCTGGATTCTGCAGGCTGAAGCCTTGAGGCTCATTGATATTGCTTTATAGGTGGTACAAGTTATACCTGAAAGTCTGCCTGGATGTGGGACAGGTGTAAGGCCAAGAACTCTGCTCTGTGGGGTCCCACTGCACTCACCAGCAGGGTGTTTGCAACAAGGTTCCTGGTCTTCCTCCTTTGTTGTTTTCCAGACCCTTTTCTTTCTCAAGTTTGGGTGATATCCCACAGCTGGTTCAAAAATTGTAGGGAGAGATCAACAACTGCATATGCCCACAAGCACAAGCTTTACAGGACACCACGTGTCTGCATCAGCTGTATAATTATTCCAACAGAAGATCTTTACACTTTAAATGGAGAAGTCTGAAAAAAAAAAGAAACCTCCTGCATGGAAGTGACCTTTTTGTTATTCTGAGTCTCTGACAAATCTGGCAGCAGGTCACACTTGTATCATTGTTCAGTGCAGCCCTGTCCTCCTTGTCCCTGCACCAGACAAGTATTCCCAGAGCTGGCTGAGTTCTCCTTAGCAGACTCCAAATTGTGTGCAGCACTCTTTTCCACTCTTATTAACAAAAACCTTGTTTCAGTTCTCTAAGTTCCACAAAATAGAGGCCAGGCCTGGATAGAAAAATCATCTAGACCCACATTATTGGTGTTGTTATTTATGATGTGAGTTCAAAGACTGTTTGAGGGGATGCCAAAGACACTTGAGGGTGTTTTGCCTTAGCTCATAACACAGAGAAATGTGTAAATCTAGGCATGTGGGGAGAAGGTGGGTTAAGTGTATTCTTGTAAAATCTGTAAGAGCTGATTTGCTAGCCCAGGACTGCATTTTCAGAGTGGGCTGCTCCCACTGACCACATTGGGGCATTGGCTCTGACAGGTGAGCTCTCATCAGTGTGTCAGGGTTCTGTGGAAAACAGTAACTCTCAGGGAACATAGGTATTTCAGAGCTGGAAAAAGAAATGTCTGACAGCATGCTCCACACTGTCAGAGCAAGACAGAGGGAGTGAGACACTGGTTTCATAAGGAGTTCAGATATAATAAGTGGCAATAATACAATATAAATTTTCATGGGTCCCCTTTAGGATCACCCATTGTTAAGCAAAACTCGCATTAAAGCAAGGCAGAAAAGACCAAAGTCTGGACAGAGTGATAGCTTTAAAAGTGCATTTTTCAGCTTTTGTTAAATTTCACTGCATTTTTCAGCCATTTATACCACAGATAACCAGTGTCTGCTTTGCACTGGGGTGGAGGATTACAGCAGCTAAAGTATACTTTTTTTTGTGGACTTCTCTGCATTTCAAACATTGGTAATTAAAATCAGAAAGGCTTATTTTCCTGAAGAATTTCAATTGCAGAAGAAGTACAAGTGAATTTCATCTCCCATCCTAATGTTTCTGCTATCTTTTTTGAGATGCAAGAGGTTATTTCTGGTGTCTGTAAGAACCTAGGACACTGCCAGTTTTGAGAAAAATGAAGATTTGATGCCTTGCAGCCATGTCCTCCAAGTTCTGGGACACAGACTGAAAGGATCAGCTTTTGGAGGAAAAATATTCCCATAATCCTAGGTATTGAGCTGAGGTTTGGCTCTGATTTACAGTTCTGTTGAAAAATTGTAAACCCCAAAGTATTCAGGAGATATAAACCCAGATCCCTTAGATCACTAACGATCAGTGATGCAGTGAAATACCTTTACATGTCATGTGACCACCCCCTTATTTGTGATTTTGCATTTCAGGGCTCTGTCAGGTTGAAGTAGAAGCCATGCCAAAACATTTGGCGCACAATGAAATGAAGACTAAAAAGATTAGGCATTAGCCTCAACCTCCATTGAGGGACACTGGCCAGAGGGAAATTCACAGATTCATTTTGTTGGGTTTTGTTGTGTCTTAGGTGGGTTTTGCAGTGTGTGCCTTAAATCCTGCTGCTAATTCTGACTACCTTCTCTCTCTTCCTGCTACATTCTGCTTTCCTTACTATAGATTTATTATCTGTCTCCTGGGTAACAGCTCTCACTACTGAAGGCTGGAAGGTATCCTTGCATTTCTTTTTCCTGTAAAATCATAAGGACTTACTGGAAATTGCTTTCCCCAGTTACTATTGGCTTACTAATCTATCTGGTCTGCAATTTGATTCCTAGAACATTTCTTTCTGATCACAGACTATCACCATCATCACTGGAAATATGTCATCCTTGACCTGAAGAGAAACCACAACTGACCTGCCCCCTTTTAACTTGTATAGAGCTCTTTAAAATTCCCAAATATTACATCAGATTTGGAAGTGATGAGCCAAAATATACGAAGATCAGCTATCCTTATGGTTTCTGAGACTAGCTTAACCTCAAAGTGACAGAATAGGGCTGAGGGTGACACAATTTCCCTTTATTCCAAGTGTAGTCCAGCCTGTAAAAACAACTTCCTTGAGCACATCAAGTAGAAGGGAAATCATATGAATATTTGGTCACAGAGACTTGGTATAAAGTCAGCATAGCAGAACCAGAGCTCAGTAATTGTCATTATGGTGTGTTATCACCAGCTGTGGAAGAATGGAAGGACATGAACAGACTCAAAAGTCTGACAAGCTTTATTGCTACATTTGATTTTGAAAATTCCTGAAAGTCTCGCTTTATACGCAAGACACATACTGCATAATTCAAAATAAAATGGCTCAGACAGAAAGGCAATCCAGTGAAATTTGAAGTACTCTTTTCTCACTTGTTCATCCACTACATCAGCAGCCCCTTCTTGTGGTACTGTGCATAATTTCATCCACACTACTGTTGTTCCTGGGCTCAGCTCCTACAGTGACATCTGTGACTTTCCAAAACCAAGGAATGGAACAACCAATTAATTTCTTCATGGCTCTACTTCTCCTCATTTGCTACATTTTCATATTCTAAATGAATTTTCTCTCAAATCCATGGCAAAGTGAAAATAACACTGAAAAAAATCCCTTTATTTCATAAATTCTTTGCTTGCCCCATTCCACTGGTTTACTTTTAACTGTGTACTTGAAAATTCATCAGCATGTTGCTTTCTTCTTTTTTCTAATATAAACTATGGTAAGGAAGAGAGGAGAAAGAGAATAAATACCAAGGGCCTATTTTTCCAATGGAACTCCAAAAAGTCACAAATAGTATGTGCTGGTGTATAGCTTTACATGACAGGGGTATGTATTTACATACACAAAATACATTGTTAGCCACCCAGTGTTCTGTGCACATGGAATGTCCCACTGCCTGCACAAACACAAACACTCACAGATACCCTGAACATATTTCTGCAGAATGACTCACAGTTTGCCTTGAAAAGGCAAGGGGAACTGGCAAGACTGTGCTGATATTTCTACCTATTGAAACTTTTCCAAGCACAGAATAATCACCTGTGCACCTTGGGTATGAAACCCAGTGAGTCTGAAGTTGTATTTGTAAGTAATTTCTTAATGATCAAAGAATCACATTTGGCAATAAGGTAATCTCTTTTTTTGGGCTCTGTGTGTGTGTGTGTTTGGTTTTTGTTTGTTTGTTTGTTTGTTTGTTTTAAAATGTATTTCTCTCACTACCACCAAAGAGTATTGTAATACTTTTTAAAAATAAATTGCTTCTGTGAGGAGAACATAGCATAAGGAGAACAAAATATAAGTAATTTCAGTCCAAAGGGTAATTTTTCTAAATGTTTTATGCAGCTGAAGAGAAGGTTTTGGCATGAGAATGTTTTCTCACTTGTAACTATAATGCCTTGTTATAATGAATGTTAGAAGTCAATCCTTCATTACTCAGCAAACAGAAATTAAATAGAAACCCAGTAGGTGACTTGGATTTAAGACTCAGTCACAATATAATTCCATCAGTCCAATTTAGATTTCTTTTACTCTAAGGTCATTACCTTCTGAATGCAAATATGGAGAGTGTCTTCACAGCCATCTTTGGGAATATTTAGAAGTGCATTAGTAGGCATCTAGCCATTCCAGTTACAGTAAGAAGCATTAATCACTAATCCATATGAAAGTATCTATCTGATGATGGTGTACTTAGAATCTTCTTCCTAATAAACAAAAGGAATGTGTTCTCAGGAAATATGCAGAGGGACCACAAAGGTCTCTTTGTAATTTGTACCTACATAATGAAAGGCAGAAAACAAAGAAAAACATACTATTTTATTTATTACATAGAAAGGGCATTACTTTTCAGAAAATAATTTTAATTTTCTTCAATACCACAGAGCTTATTATTCTGCTTTTTATTTCCTACAGGCGTGTCTGTGCTCTGTATTCCATTTTTGTAGTCCACTTTAAATACCAAACTGACAAAACCAAAACCTGGTTTTTTTAGATTTAGAAGAGAAACACTTTCTTTTACAAGGGATGTGGAAAGGGGAATAAGCTAACAATATTAATATTATTCTAAATTTCACATATTGCCAAGGCAATTAGAAGGTCCCCATTGCCATCACAGTTACACTGAGCACTGGGCCACTGGTCCCCTGGGAAAGGAAGCATCCGGAAACCACAGGAGAATTGCCCTGGCAGGTGTCACATTAAAAAACCTTCCATAAAAAGGATTGTCTGTGCACTTCCCAACTGCTGTTCCCTTACACATTGCAAGCCTGGAAGAAAACACCAGATTTTAACACCATTGAGGAAGACCTGTGTTGAGATACAAAGATTAAAAGTAGAGATAAAACTGTAAAATATAGGAAGAAAATACATCATTTCCAAACTTCCTGCCTAATTTAGCAATTTAGCCACAATCTAACCACAGCATGCTTCTGGGATATCAGTACATGTACTGTTCAATTCTGCTTTTCATGACAGAAATGATAAGGGCAAACATCAGGGAATCTAATAGCCTGTAACAGTGAAACCTCCAAGTAACCTTTCTGTCTTCCAAGAAGAAGTGAAAGCTTCTTTTGCTGAAATATGCAAACAACTGTATGTCTTTATGGACTGACTTTGCAAAAGAGATGAGCAAATCTGGATGACAAACCGGAATTCTTACACAACAGTTTGTGTAATATTAGGTAAGCAATCATATGTGACTGTAGGCATATATCTCTCTAGCATGAGTGTTTGAAGCTGATCTCTGATCTGCTGAGTGAGCCTTTTCAGTTACTAAATAAACCTTTTTTTCAAAACCATTTTCCATCTAAGTCACTTTAGAAATTCAGATCAATGTTCTGTAGTAGAGTCGGCTCCTGGTTGAAATAAAGCAATTCTAAAGTCAGAAATGCACTTGATAGCAATCCAAACCATGAATCTATCCTGAAACTGCATTTAGTGGACAGTTTTGAAATATGACAAAGAGCCTTAAAGTAAAACCAGATTTTGATTAAATGTTTACAGATCATCTACGGAACTGACCTTTACCTAAGCTGTAGCTTGGAACACAGACCAGCAAGTTTTACACATAATTTAAAAACACAGAGGAGTCAGCTCCCTTTCAACAGAGACTGCCCAACATAGTTTATAGCAAAGCCTATTATTTGTTCCACGGCCTCAGATGCTTTGAATGGGTTTACAACGTAGCATTTGCAATCTGCAACAGAGCATTCGGAGCAAGCCCTGAAGACAAGTGATGCCGGCCTATGGTGGGACCTAAGAACTCTGTATCTGATCTGGGTATTAATCAAACCATCTCAAAATCAGCTGTTAGGAAAGGTGCGATGGGAACAAAGGAAGTCTGAAAACCAATTACTTCTGAGCCAAAAAAGTATTTGAGTGTGAATCCAACCACAAAGTTTTGTATACCTTCAAATGAGAGTCTCAGTTTTCCATACTGAAATAACTGCTAGGACACCACTATGTTAATGAACTATTGTCCAAAAACTGTTGTGAGGAGGAATAATAGCAAATATAAATAAAGGAGGCAAAAATGTGGCTGTAAGAAAAAAAAAATCTCCCTCACCCTTTTCACTGCATCTACAGGTTTTTGTTGTTTTTTTATCAGTTTCCCTGCGCCATTTTTTTTAAACCACTATTGATTTGGCCCCATTCAGCCTTTTCCTTCTGTAGAAACTTAAGATGTGTTGTAGCAGAGATGAAATGGGAAGATACCTCAGAACTTTTATGTGCATGATGTGGGGAAAGGGTGAGAAAAAGAGAGGTGAGATTTGAAATTCGATCTCTTTTAACTGCAGGTTCACTACCTACAGGCTACCCACCTGTTCCTTGGGCATCAAGGGCATTTTGATGTTTAAAAAAAGAGGGTTGAACTTGATGCATGCTGAGTGCCAATTTTAGTCTAGCAAGAGCGCAAGGAAGGATTTAACTGGTGGTCGATCTGCGAGCAGCATCTGGGAATAAGAGCTTGGAAACACTTATAATTTATCAGTATTTTGAGTCCACTCCCAGCACAGTCTCCCAAGAAAAGCTGGAGCATGTGCTAAATAGGTGCTGTGCTATACTCGTCAAGACAGCAAGATAAAGAAAAGAGCAAACAAACAAATCTTTGAGAATAAATCTCAGAAGATATTTATTATGAGATAGCAAATTACACTACAAGATTGCTTTAATTAGTTGGTTCAATAATGTGGTGATGAGATCTTTAAAAATTAAAAAAATACAGGAAACAACGGAACACTTTTCTGAGATATTCTTACATTCTACCTTGTAGTCTGTAAGCTTAACATAAATCTTCCTGCAATTTCATATTATTTTTCACCAGTCCTTTAACTGTTAACTATGTCCACAGGGGAGGGTTGGTGTTTTAAGATAATGCTACATCCAAACCAGATTTTTATTTCTAATTATGTCGGGTTGCCACAGTGCAAACACACTTCAGTACCATCCAGAGCACAGCCCACTTGTTAGACAATTCTCATTAAAACATGAAATCAGTTCTGGGTTGATGGGACTAATAGACCATCAAGAGATCAGTTCAGTGTAATGTGTTATTAAGGAAAAAACCCTACCTGTTATTAAGCCTTATCTTAACTGTTATGTTTTAACTTGATGATGAAAACTCACTTAAGCAAGTCATCTATCAGTAGCCACTATTATTTCTTGACCAAAAAGTCTTAGTTCACACTACTCTGCTCTTGTTTGGAGAGAGAAGATGGTCTCTCAGAGCCCAGCTTGATAAGTTATAGAATTATATATCCAGGGATTTGTTTTTGAGGTTTTTAGGGCCTTCCACCTTTGCAGCTTAGAGAGCCAGAAGCAACACGGAGCTGAAAACTGACAAGAAAAGGTTTATAACCTTTTCACTGTAGAGACAGTGCAAAAAAGAAACTTGATGGAACAGTATGAACCGACTCAAGCATTCTCCTTTGTTAGAATGCAAAGAGAAGAAAAAATGAGACCTGGAAGTGAAGAAGGTTGGCTCTGCTGACCTAGGGAGAAATCAGCTGAGATGCTTTGCAGACATTTTCTCAGGCCACTCCAACCTCCAGGGAAGCACAGGCAGCCCTCACTGCTCCACAGTATCCCTTCTCTTCAGCCTTTCCTTGTTCCCCTGGGTTGGAGGCAGACGGAGCTGATCCAGATTCAACGTCCTGAACTGACCAAATGCAACGCCTGCTGCTGCAACATGAGGACTCAGCCCAAACGAGGTCAAGCATAGCACAAAGAGAATGTTATCCCTACCTGAAATTCTTGGTTTCCAAGTACTTCTAAGCATAAAGAAAGCCATCTGTAACTGGTCTCATGAGGAGCTGTATGTGATGCCCTGCTCCTGTGCATTCTGTTTTAAGCTGCCAGCTCTCTGGAGGCTGTAGTTGGGCTGTAAGAAGGAAAGAATTTTGCCTGACCTCTCTCCTTGGGCCCCACCACCACACAGCACGTAGCTCCTGCTTCTTAACCTGCACCTGCAACGCTCACTGGTGTCTCTACTTCCAGGGAATACCTGTGGGCTTGTAGCAAGGCACCAGATGCTTGTGGGTGTAACTGGGTGGGCTACCTCAGTGCTGGTACCCCTGGCTTCCTGCAGCCAGCGTTCCAAGCACAGCCACCCCGACAATTACTGATGACAAGCAGCCATCTCACCAGCACACTATCACATTCCTCTACACAGTTCCTTTACATAGGCAATTACTGCCTACCAGATGCAATATAATCAGACCAGCAGCAGCACAATCCCTGCTTTCCCAAATGCATTAGTCACTCAGCTGCTCCATGCCCTGGCCTACCCAGGAGTAAAGAGAGACTCTTGGGTTAGTTTAGGTCATAACTGATACTGAAGTGACTGCAGAAGGAGTTGGCAAAAAAATGATATAAAGAACAGTAACACATTGCCAAGACCAGATGGTAATCACTCATGAGTTTTAAAGCAATTCAAGGATGAAATAGCTGAATTGCTGGAGACTTGTGTAACCTTTCATTTAAAACAGTCTGGATACTTAGAACTGGAGGATAACATATGTGATGCAGAGGTCTCAGTGGAGAATTACAGGAATATCAGACTGATGTCCATATTGGACAAACTAAGGGAAAATATAAAGGGTTAGCAGACAACTGCATAAGCATTGTACCATAAATAATCCATACTGTTAGAGCCAGTGAAGCTTTATATGAAAGGTCATAATCCTGCTTTTTTTTTGTGATGTCAACAAGCTTATGTATGGGACAGGGTTATCTGACCAATACAAATTATTTTTAATTCCAGAAGGCTTTGAGAAAGACCTTCAACAAATGCAGCTCATAGAGGGAAGGCCTTGCATGGTTATAAGACAGGAAAGAGAACTAATAATCAGTTCTTTCAATGGAGGGAAGAATCAAGAGGAAATTTTCAGGGGTCTCTGCTGAGACCTCTATTGTTCAACATATTCATAAGAAAAACTGAAAATGGTTGAACAGTGGAACAAAAACTTGTTGGTGACAGCACCTTTGTCAGACTGCAGGCTGAGTGTACTGAGCCTTAGAGCAAGACTGAGAAACAGGATGTGTAATAAAAAGACAGAAGATATTTGGTGCACATAAAAGAAAAGTGAGGTGCATGAGAAAAAATAATCCTTACTTCACCCAAAGAATAATGGACTTTAAACTTGTTTTCACCACTCAGGAGGTCCTGGGGCTCTAGGCTCCACTGAAACAAGACTTCAATACCCAGCTGCAGTCAACAGAGGAACTCGCATTTTTGGCATTATAAAAAGAATGCAGAACACAATGTAACACTATTTTGTGACTGTATAAATCCATGGTTTGTTACTTTAGCCTAGAGAAGGTTGACAGAAAGGCAACAAGGATGGATAATCAAGGGCATGAAAGCCTTGTCATGCTAAGGCTAAACACTGCAGTCTGGAAGAGGGATAACTGAGGATGATGTGGTATACACAAAATAATTGCATCATGATAGATAGGAATTGATATTCACTGTCTTTTAGTACAAGAACTGGAGAGCATCAAATAAAGATAACATCAGCCAGGTCCAATACAAACACAATATTTTGCTTATTCACACAGTAAACAGTAGACTGGAGAACTTGCTGCTAAATTACTTAAGGGTGCTAAAAATTGGCATGGGTTCAAAGTGCACATGTACATGGAAGAGAAATACAATCACAATTACAAATATATTAGAAAAAAAAAAAAAAAGGAAGTCCCTGAAATCAAAAGATTTGGGGCCTGGAAGAGATTCAGGAGGAAGTTTTACAAGTGTTTGCCTTTTCTTATTCTTCCTGAGAAGTCTGTTCTGAGGTGTTTCTGTGTAGCAGGGTACTCGGGTGAGATGGATGGGTGATCCAACCCAAGACAGTCATTCAACTGATCTCAGTATATTCATATCCCCTTCTGAGCCATGGAATAAGCAGATGAAATCTAAGCTTTCAGTGAATGAAGCTCCTTTGAAATGCACTGTCCCAAATGAACATTCCAGGGAATAAGACATCCATCATATCACTTGCTTTCCTTTAATCTGTGTGCAGTTGACAAAGGTTTTAAGCTTCTTTGAACATGATTCTTCAATGCTGGAGGATCAGACTTTCTTGTGGAAACCAATTGTATTTTCTGTGAATGTTGTGTCAGACTATAGGTGTCTCATCTATTCCTGCCTCAATGAAGTTTATTTCTGGTAGCCACAGTAGAGATCAGGACACCTCAAATTAGAATTATAGTAAATGGCTCAGTTAAAGAGGAATTTTTTGAGATAGTTCAGAGTGATTTAGGTCTCCTTGAATATCTTGAGACTAGGTAAACTCTCTTCCACATCTCATCATTTCCTTGGAGAGGAAGAGGAGTTGGAACAAGGAGTCAAAGACAAAGAATGGTAAACCTAGAGGGCAAGGCAGCTGAGGAACATGGACAAGAAACAAGAAATGCAGCATGGCAGCTGACAGAAAACAATCAGGGGTGACATAGAAAAGGACTATGAAAGCCTAATCCATTTTTAAGAGATTTCAGTCAAGATTCTAACCTTGATACAGACCCAGACTACAGCACTCTTACTCACATTTAACAACATCTGTTTTGTCAGATGCTATTTAGAAGAAATCTCCCAGAAATCACTGAGGCCACCCAGGTGAAGATGCCACCAGCATGAGCTGGAGATAGGGATCTCACCAAATTAATACAGGCCACAATCGATCTCTGTGTTGAAGCCAGTCTCTTAAGAGAATGGAAAGTGGCTTATAAGCACTCATTCTTCTGAAATAAAACTGGGTGTTTGGGTAAACTCCGTGTTTAAATATCATATCTCATTCTTCAAAGAGCTTACAGTCTTCCATATAAAGAATAAGGAAGATTATTAATTTTTTAAGGGTATTTTAAGGTAAGGGCAATGGAGCAGGGTGTGTGTGCATGAGTGTGTACATTAGGACAATAGGTCAGAGAAGATGAAACTGATTTAAAAGTACAGGACTTCCAAGGCTTGAATGAAGTAAAATTTTGCTGAAGGAATCCTGTTCCCATCCTGCAGTCTGTTCTTCCTTGGATGTTAGTGTTTCTAGCATACCAACCCTGGTGTGCTGTAGCTTGTTAGCCCACCTACTCTACTTTGGAACTTTACTCCTATGGACATCTGAATAACTTCGTGGCAAATGCAGTGTTGATGGGACCAGGATTCCTGGAAGATGCAATGCATTTCCAAGATCTCTCATAGATGTGAAGCAGTATATTAAAATTCATTATCTAAGATTGTTCCTATTTTCAGTTTTCTGCACGCTTGCTCCCATGGAAGTTGCCAACTTTATAGTAGAAGTTTTGTTCATGAACCAGCTTCTGAACTAACATAAAACTGTGGGAATTTTACCTATTATCTCCCTTCCTTTTCAAGTAATTAATGTTTCTTTCAACTATTATCTTCCTTTGCACTGAAAGAATTATCTGTTAAGCACTTTTCTGAATTTACATCTGTTCTTTGCTGCAAGAAATCTGAATTCTAAATACAATGCTTTCAATCTGCAAGATTTTACTGTCTTGAAGTTTAACAAGGGAATCCTTATACTGGGAAGTATTGCACCACGACTGAGAGTTGGCTGTAGCTTTTGAAGCTGAGTTTAGGGGTATGACTGCATAAAATACCCAAGAAAACAATATTTCTCACTGGTCTCTGACTTTATCCTCACCTCACTGTCAGAGGCTTCTATTGTTTGCCTTTAACATTTGCTTTCTTAAGTCCTCAGGTGGTACCAATCCACAGTGAGACCTAAACAGAATGTGAGACAAGCACAGGCTGCTGCCAAAACAGGTGAGCATGTGATCTGACAAGGCCCTGAAGTCAACAGAATTGCACTGATTTTTGTGCCTGAAAGGCCACAGCAAACATACGTGAGGATATACAACTGCCTGGAGGTACAGCTGTAATTTCATACCATGACAATGCCCTGAAGAAACTTCATGTAGACACATGGTCTTGGATATGTTCTGTGAATCTGAAACACTCAAGGAAGGGAAGAAAACAGCTTCACAGCAACTTCATAAACTACATTACTTCTGTGAATCCCAAGTGAATCTGATGTACTTCTTCCTATTGACCTCTGAAATCGTGGCTAGTATCCTTTATAAAACAGTTGCTTCAGTATATTAATCATTGGCATTTCTATTTTATATGAGCAGGTCCACTGAAAGGGCACAAAAAGTACTCAGCATATCCTGCTTGCAGAATGAAGCTAAGTACTTTTCCCCTTCAGCACCAAACATTATTAAGGATGTAGTGGACAACTGAGTCATCCAGACTCAGCTTGGGCTGAAGCCATCTGTGCAGGAATGATACTAATTTTTAATGATAAAGGCAACCATGAAAAGAAAAGCCTGCCCATATGCTGTTTAATATGGATGTATCACACATGGCAATCACAGCCCCAGGTGTATCTGAGCTGTTAAAGCAAATAGCTTGTTTCTGATTAACAGCCCATTTTTCTCTCTTAATTACAATCATGTACTTTTTAGGGGAAAAAAAAAATGCTTCAAAGACCATTTTAGGAAAGGCAGGCAGGACTGAGGAAGTCAACACTGGTTACCCACCTGTACAGTTTCTTCCATGTCTCTGCTTTCAGAGATGTGGGTATTTGCTTTGAAAAACAGTGCTACAGAGGCACAGCTAACTTGTTGGGATAAAGCTCTAAAAGCAGACACACTTGTGCTACCTGTGGAAGGCAGCACTTCCAGGAGAGAAAATCCTTTACAGCTTCTGTAAAGGAAGAAGGGCTAACCCTTCTACATGATCTATCACAATTTTATTCTTAGCCAAAATGCAGACAAAAAAGATAGCCAGCATGGATGAAAGGAAAACCAGAAAACTCAGTCAATGAATCCATCAGATAATCTTTAAAATACGCCCAGAGACCCCTGACTCCTTCTGGTACAATCCCATCTCTTCAGCAGGAGCTTTGTGCTCAGGCTTTGTGGGGGCTCCTTTCTCTCAGTAAGAGCCTCTGAAGAGGGTGTGCACAAGCACTCCCAAGGGAGGAGGGTGATGCCAATCATCAGCATGCAAATACAACAGAGGGCCTGATCTTAGCATGAAAATCCTTCCTTAGCTTCAGACAGTGAAGTACTGCAGGAAAGATGGAAGCAGAGGGACATTTTCAATGAGAAAAAGGTTTGACATTCAAGCAGAATTAATGCTAACACCTCTCACTCCACAAACAGCTTGCAGAAAATGTGAGTTATGGGAGGATCACAAGGATCTCCTTTAGAGGAATATCCCTACTAAGATGTTTGCCTCTGGTGTGCATTACATAGCCAATCTCTAACAACAATCTCTTTACACCCCGTCACACACAAAGCCTTTGCTATCCCTGTCATTGCATCATTGCTTGAACAGACTGTTTAACACAGGTTGTCACACGTGAAAGTGAGGTTACCAAAGGGGAATTACACCATCAAACAAAACAAAGTCTATCTCAGTCTATAAACGCATGGGATGTCTTTCAGGTTTTGGGTTATATAGTTTTGTGAATAATGCCAGAGGGAAAGAAGGACAAAGGGAAGAAGAAAAAAAAGAAATAGCAGGGTAGCTACTATCTGCCTGGTGGATTTAGTTAATTACTGTGTTTAAATTTGAAATCTCTCTAAGACAGACAGTGACTGGGGCCTATGCAGGGTTTAAACACTGAAGTGCATTGTATGTAGAACTACAGAGAATTTCTTTCACTGGGGCCTGCAAAGGCTGACAGTGCCAGCAGGAGGGAGGTCACTACAGCCCTTCAGTACAAGGCAGCACCACTCTCATGACTAGAGCTAAGCCACACAGACTGGGCTAGGATGAGGAGCTGGGTGGCCAGACGAAGCCAAATGGCAGGATGAGGAACAGCACAGAGACAAGAGCAGACCAGGAGCTACACACCAGTCACACCAGAGAATCAGACTCATGGAAGCTGCATGAGTAACATCTCTCACCTGTCTGAGAGGACTGTGACAAATAGAAGCAAGAACATTATAGCTTTATAACTCTGAACAGAGACAAAATGAACAGAAGATTACAACCAAGAATAGCCAGTAGGTCATGTATCTTCTTCATCATATATTATTGATTGTCTCTGTATTTTTCATGTTCAGTTCTTGTCTAATTTTTTTCACATGCTCTTGCTGCACACGCAGGTCCAGTGCTTTAAAGCTTCTGGGCAGTTGCCTGTGGTGGCACTCACAAGGGGAACATTTCAGGAGCAGCAACCCATGTTGAAAAAAAGGTTCTCAAAACATTTCTCCCTGTGTGCAATCCTTCATGACCTGTATAGATATTCTAACACCCTGTCTAAATATTTGTGTCTCTGACCATCCCCTATTATATCTCCATGTCTTCATTGGAGATCTGTCACCTCTTGTGAAAGCTGTCCCTCACCCTTCTTGGTTGTTATGACCTCTGAGTCTATCTAGGGGACTGTAGTTTTTGGAGAAAGTGAAGGGGAAGCATTTCTGGGATAGTGCTTAATCCCTTGGAGGGATCTCCT
Organism: Drymodes brunneopygia; assembly: GCA_013400955.1. Lineage (NCBI taxonomy): Eukaryota > Metazoa > Chordata > Aves > Passeriformes > Petroicidae > Drymodes > Drymodes brunneopygia. The sequence continues at coordinate 73,655 of VZTZ01020720.1, read as the reverse complement.
TCTGTCTGAACTATATGGGTGCTACTTGTGTGAGGCACAGGTGTTTCGGTAAAAAGCATGGACAAATCATAACCAATATAAAACAATAAAAACCAATGCAGCGTATATGAAGAAGACATGCAATAAAAAGCAGTTTTCACCTTTTATCTGAGTCTATCCCTCCTTCCTTGCAAGAGGAAAAATGCAGTTCAAAACAGAATGGTGCATGACCAATTTTTTAGTCATTATGTCTTGTTTCATGCTTGCAAAAGACTCATCATGCTTTAAAACCCCTTTGCAAACAACTCCCTTTCCTTTCCTTAGAGAAGGGAAATGCTGGCCTGCAGTCAAGGGGAATGCAGGTTCAGACAAGTCCTGGAGTGTAAAATTACATTGGATTTTGGCTCAAGCTCCATGGGGCAGATCCAACAGAGCTGGAAAAGATGTACATTTTCCCTGGAAGCTTTGGTATCCCCTTACAGAGTTTCTTTAAGCCTGCCGCGATGTTTCTCAGAATCAGGAGCGTGCATGAGAACACAGAGGTAATTCAGAGAACTCTTGCCTCAGACCAGTCCAAGGCTGTCTATTCTCTAGGTAAATGATCACTCTAAGATCAAAAAAGAGGAGAAAATTGACTTACAAAATCATACAGATGGGAAAATCTTTCAAAATATTCGACTAATTCTGCTTCCCTGGCTCTGATCTCTCCAGAATTGAAGAACTGACTTCAGCTCTGTTGTCCCAAGATGAAGCTCTTGGAAATCAAAGATTTCTATCAATTTTGTCAGACTTAAAAACCTTTTTTCCCACTTTTCTGCAGTACTTTATCTGAATAGCACCAGGGTGACAGGCAAAACATTTGCTTAAGTCCCAAGGCCCCAGAGATCTTATATTAGACAGAGATTTTGGATGCATTAACTGGCGTAATAGAATTAAAGGTAGGAGGCACAGTGTGCCACAGCTTACCACTGTCCCAGGATCATGAAGAGGTGTGTAGAAGCATCTTGGTCTCTGAGAAATATTGTGGTTTCTGATGCAGTTTCTCCCCAGAGATGCAAGTTAAAGGCTGTATACTCCAGAACCCCCAGCCATGTCCCTGCTGCTTTGTGTGACCTCCTTACCTGTTAGCAGCACAGCAATCTCTGGGCCTACATGCAAATCACATGCAAATCACAGACTTCACTGTAAGGGATTGAAGGCATGGTTAAGAAAAATCCCAAACCATTTTGTTCATACAGAATGAGAAGGTAACCCAGTAAAATGATATTTCAAACAGCCAACTCAATCTTAGCTATTGCAACAATGCAAACAAAGCATCATTCTGTCTTAGCTATTCTGTCTTGTGAATGCTAAGTCACCAAAGGCACATAAACCTTTACAATGGAAACATTTATGAACGAAAGTTTTTCATCCTAGACTTACAGAGGTAGAAATAACCAGACACTTGGACAGGTCTGACTTCAACAGAAGCCAATGTTTAGGAGCAAATTGGATCAACAATTTCTAACACATCTGGTTGTTTAATTGCATAGATCTGTACTGTGTTTGCTTGGCTGCTTGATTTTTTGCCATTTCTTTTCTCTCTAGGATTTTCAGAGGCTTCAGATTTCCACTTTCTGCATACCACTTCTTTCTTTCCAAAGAATTCCTGCTCTTTTTTCATGTTCCATTTTAAATCAAGTCCCACCTACAGCACATTTTGATATTTCTGAGCTGTCACTTCTACCTATGATTCATTTTTGCGTGTTTTGTCATTCCTAATTTTGCAGTTTCCAGAAGTGGCTGAGGAAGATGGCAGGTGATAGAAAGATCTACAGGAGAGAAGGAAGAAAACATCTTGTATTTCTTAGTGAGCTAAATTGCAGGCTGTGACATTTTCAACAGTCCATATGGAGGTGATCAAACTGCCTCCAAAGGACAGAAAATGCTTCTCCACAGAGCCTGTAATATGCATATATAAGACATTTCAATCACTTCTATCGCCTGGCATTTCTCCTTAGGTTCTATTTCCTATGTTCTCATGCTTTGGAGATTTTTCTGTCCTTCAAGGCAGAGCAGGAACTGGGCTGATGGAGATGGTATATTCCCTATTGGCACAAATTGCCAGATACAGGGGAATGTTGAAGAATATTTTTTATTGCTATTGTAAAGCTTAAAAGAAAGATCAGTTAATAGAATCAGATTATGCATAAACTTCTGGATTAATGTCTCCTCAGATAGATCAATTGGTCACATAATTAACAAAAATAATTTCTAGTTGAAATCAGATAAGAAAAACTCAAATCTCCAAGATACAGAGAATTAGAACATGAAAACATGACACTTCAGGCACTGTGAATCATCTGGAAATCTTGAAATAACTCTACCTTACTGAGACAACTCTGAGGAGATGTATGCATTTGTTGTATTTGGGTCCATTTCCTTTCCTTCTTTTTTTTTGTTTTTTTATTCTGAGGGGTCTCTACCAATGTCTCATCTTCTGCACTGCCATACTGAATTGTAAGCTATTTCCCTTCTTTTATCTGCAGATTGAGAGGGCACTGCAAGGATCCAATCAAGCCAGATATTTGTTCAAATTCATAACTCTCAGCTCATTATCTAGTCCCACAGTAATCTGATTTTGCTTTCTAGATGCAAGCTCTAATGATGGCTGCTTAAATTTCATATTTCTTTCTTCACTGTCAATTACTATATACCTCTTCTTTCTGACACATCTTGGAACTGTTTCAATATGAAGCGTAGGCAGGGCTGTCATTAGCAATTTGACATACACACACATGCTACTTCTACTGCATCCTGGTCTGTACTATTCCAGCATAATTAATCCAAACTGGCATGTCTCTGCAGTAAGGAATATACAGGCACTGCTAGCAGCTGGAGTGCATCAGTCAGCAGCTTCTTTTCAGGACTATTCCCATTGAACAACTTGTTGTCAGCCTTTCTGAAAGTCAGTCTGCTCATATCCTTCCTTCTTACCAGGAGGCCTTAGGAGCAGAAGCAGCCAGGAGGCAGGAACCCAGGGAACACCATTACACACACATCTGCACGTAGGGCCCCACCTAGCCCACACCTCTGGAGAAGCAGCCCTACCTCCAGTGCTGTGACATGTGAGCCAGTTCCACCTGTCCAAACAAAATCCACAAGAGATCCACCTCCAGGACTGGAGAAGGCAGTGGAATATGAAAGCTTTGCTGCTCTACAGAGCAGCACTACACTACGGAGACCTGCTCAGAGGTGTGGTTCATTAGCCCAAGTGCTGAGCTGCACTGACATGACTGTATTATAAAGTTTCCAACAGCTGACCTGGATTTTCTGCACACTTCCCCTGGAAAGCAGATCTCCTCAGACAGAACAGGTCCTTGCAGAGCAGGTGATGGTAGCTAAATTGGTAATGCTGCCAAGCTATTCATGAATTAGAAAACAGACTTCTAGCCATGGTCAAATGCTAGTGTTATTCATCCAGACAAGGCTGCTGCTCAGAGCTGGAATGACTCGAGCAGAAACAAATAAATGTCTCTCACAATCATGAAATATTTGGAAAAGGAGACTTTGAAAAGCAATCTTAGTGCTGTTTTTGAAATGAGTTACTCAGCCTAGGACCTCCTACAAAACTGAGGCAAGTGAACAATTTTTTCTGCATGTCAGCACATTGTATTAGAACAAACTTATATTTCCCAAGCATTACACAAAAGAATTCCAAATTCATTTAGGTAAAGGTCAATCTCCTACAATGACAGTTGTCACACACACTTGGTTCCCAAGGAGTGAGATAGATTGAGGTGGATAAAAAAAAAAACAAGATCATTGTGCAAGAGAAGAGATTTCCAAAAAGCTCAGACCATTTATAGAGAAGTAACACAGACATTAAAGGACCATAGCTTCCTCTAGATATAAGGATCATGAAACTTCCCAGAAGTTGAGTCAAAGCCCTTTGCTGTTTGTATGAAAAAGATGAATCCACACAGCATCCAAGGATGCTGATTTTAGCTGTAAGGTTAAAGGCAAAAGACTTTTTTATTTTACTGAATGCCACAGTGCCTGCTTATTGCATTAAGGGTTGCTTCATTTTCAAGCTTCAGCAACTTCATAATGGCATCTTTAAACCATAATGTTCTTTTTTTATCCTGGAAATGTCACTCAGCATGTAAAACTAGATCAACCATATCCAATTCTGTCCTTGTGATTACTTTTCATAGCTGGTCTTTGATATGGTGCTTAATGCCCTGGACCAGAATAATCAAACCTGCCTAACCCATCGAACTTAGTGGTTACACCCAAAAACCCAGTAATGTATCTCATACAGAATTCATATGAGGTCAGGGTTGAGAACCAAATATGCACTGATTTGATACAGAATTCTATCCTTTATCAGAAAAACTCTCATGAGATTAACAACACAGTTCTAAAGGAGAGCTAGTGCAACAGAGGGGCAATGCAGAGAAGAATGTGCACTGCTTTTTGCCCCTTGCTTATACACTTCTTATAAGCTCAGTTCATCTGTTGCATGGTGACAGTTACTGGAGGTAATTCTCATTTTCATCATAATATGTAGATTAATTTCCAGGAAAACCTCATTCAGTGCTGTTAAAGGACTGCAGAATTTTTTTTCTGGGGGAAAAAACTCTGGTTCATCTCATCTTGCAGACACTGTATCAACAGACATGCACAAGATTCAGAAGCACTGTTTGAAAAGAAACAAAGCAAATTCCAACCTCATTTTTGTTCCAAGATTTTGATGTGGAGGATCCTAACACAGAATACTAGAGCTTCAAATATCTGTCTATCTTTTCAGTGTCAGTGAAGTGCTAACTGAGGGCATGAAGCTCCTGCCAGAAACCTCTGGAGAGTCACCTATGTAAAGATGGTATTTGAAATATGGTTTCTCTAGCAGCCTGTCTGTCTTTGTCAGTAACAGCCTTCTTTTTATTTCCACTTTTTAATGCATTAAGGCGCCTCTTAATTTCCATTCCTTTCTTTCCATCAGCCCTGGGCTGGCAGCTCTTTAAATAACCACATCTGTTATTTGGCGGCTTTTAGCAGAGAGAGCTGAGCATAATTGGCAATATATTTCCCAGTAAATTCATTAGGCAAGAAGAATACATTTTTTTTCTATTACATCAGCCCTTACACACAGGACCATCACTTCATTTTCCATTTTACATTTAAATCTGCTTCAAAACATTCCACGTCATATTACATTAGACCCTGTTGTTCTGTGCTACTTACAAATGGCAGAGGGAAACTGGGAGTAGCAGGCTAATGGCCTAATTTATAGACATGACAGGGCATTTGGAAATCAAATTTCTACCATGGCCCTCATCAGGGATCTATTATTAGATCAAATCCTAAGAAAACTTTCTGGAACTTCAGAAGGACTCCTTCAGCAAACATTGCTGACCATCCAAAACCAAATTCCTGGGCCAATGTGTTTAACACTTGGTAAAGGTCTCTTTCCTTGGAAATACTCTGATTCTTTTCAGTATCCGCAAATTCTTGATCTTCTCATTCTTTCACTGGGGATGTTACAGGTAGGCAGTGAACACATCTGCCCCCACCTTCAAGACACTGTGGACAGCAAAATTGCAAACTGCAGAAATATGCCTGCAGTGATGATGTCCTCTTAAAATGCCCCAAGACTGCAAGAGTGAGAAATAATCTAATTCTCTTCACATTTTATCAGACGATGAAGACGTTAAGCCAGCAAAGAAGGCACTAGAGAAGGCAGAACTAAGTACTGCTACCTGTCCTAGAAGGCTAAAACAGACTGCTCTGTCTCATCCCAGCTGCCAGCTCCGCTCTGCAGGGCAGTGTTACTTCCACTTTCACCCACACTAACAGAAGTCTGGCATGGCTCTGCACTGGCACACCACCTTCTAGAGCAGTGGGATGGATGCCTGGGATGTAGTGACACAGCAGAGAGTTTCACATTTCCCAGAGAAAGGACTTGGAGGAGCTCCTTGCTCACCTGCCACATGTTGGGGAGCTTTCCTAGTTATATATTCTCCCTGGATGACACTTCTCCCAGACCCAGCTATTCCAGTGTCAGCCCTTCAACAGGCTCACATAGCTCTGTGCCAGCCTGCCCTAGTTTTGCTAGCAAGTACCTGACCCTGGAATGATATATAAGGGAGCTGGGTGTCTCTTCAGGCATTTCAGGGCTTTGACTTAAAGACTAACCTCACCTGTGGATAAGAAATGCCTTTTGTTAATCAGTTACCTTAAAATCACCTTCAAAGCAGGGTAAAGTGAAATGCATTTTATTTCCAAGGTGATTTATTTCCAATCTACAAAATAAACAACCCAGTTTCAAAACTTTACAAAAAACAAAGGGGAAGAAATGAAAGAAAAGCCTGTACATGCTGCCACTATTCTGATCACATCTGAAAGGCTGACTATTTGCATTCCTGACTAATTTCAAATCATCTTCCTGTTGAAGCAGGTTAACTTTAACAGTTTTGTCAGCCAACCTCTCTTTTCAAGTTCTCCAGCTCCATCAATATTCCACCCTGTTTCTGGGTGCCTATCAAATTTATTTAATTCTGCCTTACCTGACAGTTAACAGGAAGAGGATTAAAACCAAGGAAGAAAAAGGAAATGTTTCTTTAAGGGACTGATTTCTATTTGTTGTACAATCTCATGTCACTTTATGCATATATTTTAGTGTGATATATCTTCGTTCATTGAACCCTGCCATGATTGGGACATCAATAAACACAGTTGCTACAAATGTTCTAATATGTGTGGCTCTTACTCTGGCCAGGTACTGAAGCAGTCAGTACTGTTTTTGGGAAGTAGTGCACGTGGGCTGACTGGATCCCATGCTGGAACCGTAAAATCCATTGGCAGTGTAGGTCTTCCATGTTCTACACTTCCAAATTCTCTGTTTCTTACCAAGTGTATGGATGCTCTGCATGCATAGCTCAACCTGCCAGTGTCACTTTCCTTCTGCTGAAAGACTTTCCAACTCTCACCGCATTCTGTGTACTGACAATGGTCTCCTTTGCTCTATTTTTGCCCATTAATGGCCAGATCAACCTTTATCTCCAGCAGTATTGCTGGCTGAACAGCCCTTCCCCCAGGCCACCTGGTCACATCCCTGTGCTGCTGACACCACTGCTAACAAGGCTGTCAGAGACCCAGAGTATGGAAAGGATCCAGCCTAAAACTGTTTTCCAGCCAGCTGTGTGATCAGGTGTGCTGACACAACAGCAGGAGCAGCACAGGATTGTAATGGAATGTCAGGGAGCAGGATTCTTTAGGCAGCTCAGCCCTCAAAACCCATGTGTCAGGTTGTCATCACATCAGCCAGTGAACTCTGTGCTGTGTCAGGGAGGGCTCTCCCTCCCCACTAAGCACCCATGTCAACTATTCACAAACAGGAATCCAGACTGGATCAGGGAAGCTTCGTGCTTCCAAAGGAATGACAAAGGGCTGTAACTGTGGAGCAAGATGCATCCAGAACTGAAGAAGAAACCAGGAGTTTTGTAGTACGTGGAATTCTTCTCATTACACATTTTATGAAAAACTTGCTTTAAATTTTGAGGGGCAAGACTATACCCTGCAGAAAGGTGGAGATTATCTTCGTGTCCATTTCAGTGCTGTCTCTGGCTGAGGGGCATTCCCAATCCTGCACAAATTCCCCATTGGAACTGGCCAACACAGAGCTACAAAGGAAGTTGTCCCTGGGACTGATCATGGAACAGAACTCAGGAAGTGCAGCTTATTTAGAGCTAAAGCATCAAGCATCCTCCAGAGTACAGCAAAGTTAGTGTTCATTCTCCTATTAAGTCTCCTTATTCCTTCCTGATCTACAGCCACTCTCTACCTTGGGAAATGAAACCTGGCAGCACAGGTGATTTTTCTTCCTGCTTCCATCTGCTGCTGGAAACACATGCTGCAAGTTAAGGAGCTATGAATGATGGAGTGAATGTAAATTTAACTTAATGACACCTGCGTAAAGAACGATGGATTAGAAAGGAGAGCACAAAGGCCTTTGGATGGAGTATGTAAATGAAGACAGAGTTTGTATGTTAAGGACTATGTGTTGGGTAAGAAAGAACTTGAGGGATAGTGGAGGTTTTAAAGGGTGGGAGTAGGATCAAAAAGGTTTTGTAGGTTTGTGAGGAGGTAATATCATTCTTCTGGTGAATCAAGGATACAGATTCTCAACGCCATTCATCAATATAGCCTAAAGTTTAGGTGAGATCCCTGACAGCAGAATAACCATGTGCAGGTTCACACAGGCTTTTCTAAATGGGACACTGTCTCAGAGCATGGCTATATCATGCTCTGACATGATATGGCGCCTCAGAAAACACCAAAGCATGCTTTTCTGATGAGCTATCCACCATTTCCTTGGACTCAGAATATTGTAAGTAAATTAAGTTGTCTGTTAAAGTGGAAAAGATCACCAAGAATGACCCATACTAGTCATGACCCATAAACACCTTTGTTCAGAGAGTAGACAAATTACCTGTAGTCAGATTGGCATCCCTCCAGTTATGATCTTTCTTCTTGATTTATTCTTGGCTCCAAACTTAGAAACATTAATCAGAATCCAATGAAATGAACTCTGAAAGAGGCAGGAAAAAAACCAACAAAACAAACATTTTGACTTCCTGACTACTCATTATTTATAGTGAAATGAAGACTGGCACGTAACTAGGAGTTCTTCCACATTATTTGCCATAATCAGTGGGTTTCAATGCCTAATCATACAATGACAGCATCACCAAAAGAAAAGATGATAGACATTGTTCAAGACAAATAATGCTGCAGGCAAAAATACAGAAAGCTTGCCTAATCATTTTTGCTATAATGAGGACTCCAAACTTTACCTCCACAGTTTCTTGCAACAGTTCTATCAGTATTTGGCATGTGACACTAAATAATTGAGATGCTAGTAGTTAGGGACACGAGGAGTGACAGCAGAAAGAAAAGATGTCACATATCACCATTGTCACAACCTGTTCCTGCTGCTGGCACTTTCTTTAGCTCCTGTGCCCTGGCAATGCATTTTACAACCTTAATACAATTCTAATTACATTAAGAGATTTTAAAATATGTGTGCTGATCCGTGTTGAATTCAATGGAAATTGTGCTCTTACTGCCAAAATGCATAATTAAGAACAAGATTTAGCTATCTTTTGGGAAATACAGCTCACAAGACGACTGATTCTGAGGTCTGCTATACTGTCCTGCCTGAGGACAGAAGCACAGCCAACAAGGTCAAGCCAAAGCACTGTCCATCATGGACATGGACATGCAGCTGATATGGCCATCTAAGGTCAATTTCTGTGTTGTTCTCTGTAGTGTTCTTTCATAAGAAACCAGCAAGATGGAGTTGTGATTTTATGAAAACTGCCAAAAGATGATAGCAAGATTCATTTCCAACAGAGCAATATCCCATTTACAGCCCCACCTTGCATGGGTACAGTGAAGGCTATTTTTTTCTTTAGGTACGTTCACCAGGGTTTAAATATCTTAGAAGTTCAGGCATTTAGTGGCTCTCCTAAGCAAAACGTTCTCATTTGTACAGACACTACCAGCAACTAAGGAGTTTCAACAGCCAGCCAAACAGTTGGTAAGATTCTATCTTTATTTATAGTCAAAGAAAAGAAACCATTTCTAAGTTGCCAGGCTTCATCATCAAAGCACATCTATACTTAGTTTTTAGTGACAACCCCAGAGGTTAAAAAAATATGAGTTACCTTCACACAAAAAATATCACTGACATTGAAATAGCAAGATGCTATTGTATGGGATTTTCAGACTTTTCTTTGACAATTGGGACAGCTGACTCCACACACTGATTGAAAAGATCACAGAAATGGTAGAGAAGTGGGAAGAAAACATCTACAGACGTCATCTAGGTCAGTGAAGTCACCTAGAACAAGTTTGCAGAGGATGTTTTCCGGCTGAGTTTTGGCTATCACAAAGGATGGCCCTTCTGGCCAATCTGTTCCAGTCTTCACTTAACCATAAAGGTTTTTCCCCTTAGATTTGAGTGGAATTCCCTGCATTTCAATTTTTGCCCATTGTCTCTTGTTTCTTTTTCCTGTCATCACTGACAAGAGTCTGACTCGACCTTTCCTACTCCCCTTTCTTCCTCCCCAGCATGTTGCTGTCTCTCTCGTATGGGGTAGCCCAGCCCTGGACAAATCACTGGAGATGTGTCTCACTAGTGCTGACTGTAGGGGAAAAGCTACCTCCCTCAACCTGCTGCCAAAACTCCTCCTAATACAGCTCAAGTTATTGTTGGTCTCCTTTGCTGCAAGGACAAATTACTGGCTTATATTCAGCTTGGTGTCCAACAGAACCCCAAGGCCCTTTTCTGCAAAGTTGCTTTCCAACCAGTCAGCCCCCAACACAGCTGATGCATGGGGTTATCCATCTCCAGATGCAGGGCTTTGCTTTTACCTTTGTAGAACTTCATGAGGTCCCTGTCTATTTCCCCAGCCTGCTGAAATTCTTCTGAGTAGGAACATGTCCCTCTGGTCTATCATATGCAAAGTTGCTGAGAGTGTACTTTGTCACATCCCTCGGGTGATTATTAAAATTTCAAACAGTTCTGTACCCAGTATTGACCCTTAGAATACTCCACTAGTGACCAGCTTCCAGCTGGACTTTGTGCCACAGCTGCCCTCTGAGCCCATTTGTACAGCCAGTTTTCAATCTGCTGCACTGTCTGATTACCTAAACCATTCATCACCGTTTTGTCTTAAGGATGTTGGGGAAGAGTGTCAAAAGCCATGCTAAAGTCAAGATTAACAACAGTGTTGCTTTCCCCTCATCCACCAAACCAGTCAGCTCACCACAGAAGACTATCAGGTTGGGCCAGGTACAATTTCTCCTTTATAAATCCGTGCTTACTTTCCTAATCACCTTCTTGTCTTTCAAGTGTCTGGAAACATGATTATTCATGCCCTCATGCTCCCCAGGATCAGGGTGACACTGATCAGCCTGTAGTGCTCCAGATTTTTTTCCTTGAAGATAGGAGTGGCATTTGCTTACTTCCAGCTATTTCTAGGGAGCCTTATTCTCATTCCAAATAATTTCCAGGCAAAAAGAGCCTGACCACCATCTTTTTCCCAGTTTCATCTCTCCAGTTCCTGCCTTGTGATCCATACTCCTCCCTTTCAAGTCTTAGCATTGTAAAAATGGACCAAACATCCAAGTTACTGCAGGGTGACACAAGGAGGGAGAGGCACAAGAGATGCTGAGATTCTTCTGCACCTTCCTGACATTCCTTTTAAAGAGAGGAGTAAGGGTTCTGCTTGTTTTGCCTGTCTGCTCTTCTCCAGGAGCAGACATCTGAACAAAAACTGGGCTGATCATTCCTTGGAGACTGAGGTTTTTCAGCTCCCTAGAAACTGGCTCTTACCACAACAGAATCATCAGTACCTTTGACCTCTACCCAAATAAAGCACAAAGCTTGCACACTATTGTCAGAAGCAGCTTCCAGCTTTGCCTGAGAAATGGTTCTATACAGGGACAGAAACATTACTGAAATGCAAATTGAAGCAGTGAGAGTATACATTATCAAAAGGAGAAATTAGGCAACATGGGAAAGCACAGTTTCTGACGAGAGATGACCAGTCTTTCTCTTCTTTCAAGTACATGTCAAACCTTTCATATGTTTAAAAAACCCCACAAGACACATCCAAGTATCTCAGACTCTCAGGGTGACTTTCTTGGCCAGCTTGGAAATAGTATTTTCATAGCCTATATTTCCTTCCCTGCTTCCACATCCACAAACCCAGCTTTAGTCCAAGAACTCCATGTCAGCCCAATCTTTCTGTGTTTGCATGACATAAACCTGGCACCAGAGGCCACATGAAGCTGCAGAACCAGCTTGGCCATCTCTCTATTACAATTCTTTTCAAATAAAGTTTTCCAGTCACATATCTGTACCTACATTCAATTTGACACTCTTGAAGTATGCAAAGCCAATGGATCAGGCCCTTCAGAAATGTAGAATTTTTTTGCTTGAAAATATTTTGAATTAAGAATAAATACTAGATTTTCTAATTTATCCTGCTATTTGCTTCACATTTTCAGCCTTTCTTCCCCAACAAGGTCTAGATGGACTATTAAACAAGCAAAGAGCTTCAGTAAACTGTGAAATTGGGCAATTCTACACATTCTACCTTAATGGGTGACTTATTTGAGACAGTGACTAAACTCTGACTTTGGCAGCTGAGCGTATCAAGCTCAGCTGGGGATCAGATTGTACAAAAATCTATCCTCTCATCTTTTCTAAAGAGCCCAAAAGAGAGATGAGATAAATATGCATTTCTTACCTTTAAAGTTAAGATGTAGAAGAGAATAAACATTGGGAAACCACCCAACATATTTTTAAAGGTGTTAGCTGTGCAAATTCATCCACATGCTGGTACTTACAGTACGGTTTTGCTGGCAGAGGAGGGCATCAGGAAAGAAATGTTCTTTCCTGTGTCAAATACAATTCTGATTTCCTTGAGAGAAGATTTTAAGAAAGAAGGCATAAAAGCAGAGTTTGGTTTGTGCCCTTCGTGTCCATGCCCAGCAGTCTTCTACAACTGGAATTGTTAATAGAATTGAAGATAGCTGGAATTGGATTCCTATTACACTGGGCATTTGCTGTACAAAATAGAGCATTTAGAGAAATACACACTAATACAGAAGACTGGTAGGTTTTCTAGGAAACAGCATGATATTAGTGATCTCCCCTCCACAATGCCACAAGCAGTTCACATGTTTCCCTATCCTGTTGACCATTTTCCAATCCTTGCAGTTCGGGGTTTTTTTCCTAGTTTTGCCTCTGTTAGGCACGGACACACAAAGCATACACATACTGAAACCCCACAGGATTAGTTGTTCTTTGTTTTTCCATTCATATCCTAAACAAACATCCATGAAAGAAGTTATGTATCCATATACATAACAGAATCACAGAGCCATAGAATCATTTAGATCAGAAAAGTCCTTTAAGACTACTGAGTCCAACAATTAGCCCAGCACTGCCAAGTTCACCTCTAAACCATCTCCCTAAGTGTCACATCTACAAGTCTTTTAAATACCTCCAGGGATGGTGACTCAACCATTTCCTGGGCAGCCTGTTCCAAGGCTTGACAAACCTTTTAGTGAAAACATTTTCCTTAATGCCCAATCTAAACCTCCCCTGGTGCAACTTGGACAATTTCCTCTCATCCTGTTGCTTGTTACCAGGAGAAGATGCCAACCCTCACCTGGCTACAATTTCCTTTCAGCTGTAAAGAGCAGTAAGAACCCCCCTGGGCCTCCTTTTCTCCAGGCTAAACAACCCCAGCTCCCTCAGATGCTCCCGATATGAAATGTGTTCCAGACCCTGCATCAGCTCTGTTGCCCTTCTCTGGACCTGCTTCAGCACCTCAATGTCCTTTTGAAGTGAGGATCACAGAACTGGACAGAGCACTCAATGTGTGGCCTCACCAGTGTTGAGCACAGGGGCACAATCACTGCCCTGGTCCTGCTGGCCACACTATTGCTGATACAGGCCAGGATGCCATTGGCCTTCTTGGCCACCTGGGCACATCCTGGCTCATGTTCAGCTGCTGTCAACCAACAACTCCAAGTCCTTTTCCCCCAGGCAGCTTTCCAGCCGCTCTTCTTCAAGCCTGCAGTGTTCAGTGGGGTTGTTGTGACCCAAGTGCAGGATCCAGCATTTCACCTTGTTGAGCCTCACACAAATGGCCCTTTCCCATTATGTTCAGATCCCAGCCTGTCCAGATCCCTCTCTAGAGCCTCCCTACCTTCCAGCAGATTGACACTCCTGCCCAGCTTAGTGTCATCTGCAAACTGACTGAGGGTTCACTCAGATAATTGATAAAGAAATGAAAGAGGCCTGATCCCAACACTGATCCCTGGGGAACACCACTTGTGACCAGCAGCCAACAGGATGCAGCTCCATCCACCACCACTCTTTGGGCTCAACCAGCCATTTTCCATCCATCAAAGAGTACATCCATCCATCCAAGCCATGAGCAACCAGTTTCTCTAGGAGAATGCTATGGAAAACATACTTCATGGCTGTGCTGCTATAGTTAGAGAGCACCTCTGTCTCACTGTCTTTGATACAACATTAACGCAAAGCTGCAATCCTTTTGTACCCTTCAAAAGTCTTGAAGCATTCCTATCTCAGAAGCAAAGCATAATTTTTCTGCTTTCTTTCAACAAATATCCAGCCTGCAGCCTCAGCTGCCATACTGGTCATGAAGATAACTAGACATTTGCTTCTGAGCTGTCTTTGGTCCATATATTAAATTTTCCATTGCATTTGATCACTACCTTAAATGGAATCTCCTTCTCAAAATCTGCCGAATCTCCTCATCACTGGCTCCAAAAAGGCAAGATATGAATATATATAAAATAGAGTAACCTATAACGTATAGTCTATATAATAGAGGTATGTAGTATTTTATATCTGTATATATAATGTATATGTATATACATATATATGTATGTATATATAATGATATGAAAGACAAAAATTATGTGCACTTTTTACACAAACCACATACCCATATTTTTCCTGAAGGAAATATGTCCTAAGGTCTCAAGTTGAAAAGGGTATGAAAGAAGGAAAAGCTACTCCTGACTGAGACTATTTGCATGTGTTAACATATAGCTGGAAGTTATTTGGGTACTGTAGTGAGGGCTGAATACCTGTAGAAAGCAAAATAGTGAAAATATATTCACGGGCAAGAACCTTATTTTTCTCTTCTTTGCTATCTTTCTACATATTATTCTTGGTTATTTCCAAAACCATTGGAATGTCTACAGAAGCTGTTAGGCTGATGCCCAAGGGAACCTACTTTCACCTGTGGAAGAACTGCAAAAATTTCTGAGATGTTCCCATCTGCCCAGGGCTCTACAAAATGTGATCAGCAATGAAGATGACATGGCAGTGCAACCATTCTAGCAACCACCTCCTGAGCTGTTTTGGAGATGTCTTATCTACAGTCAGAGACTAATCTATGACCCCTGCAAAGCGCTCTGAGTTTCAGCATTTCAGTTGTTCCACTACAGGTGCACCATCTCACCTTATGCTCTGATTTTCATGCAGGGTTTTCATACCAGCCTCTGAATATGAATAATGAAGACTTAGTGGAGTAAACTGCAGAATGTATCCACTCCAGGTATTGCCAGAGACACTGCAAAGATATTGCCAGATTCAATTCTCAGAAACCACCTCACTAATCTGTAAGTAGCACTGATTTTCAGATGGCACTCTACAGATTCTGAATCCTATTAGCAATGCCTCAATTCATCCTCTTGTTAATTAAATCTGATTAATATTGAATTATATCAAATTTAGAAGGCTATGCTGTTATCACTTCCACTAGAAGTTCTTCAGATTTCAAAAATGAAATACTTAGCTGTTGCTATAAAACTTACTTGTGGGTCTTGGCAAGGTGATGCTATATCATTAATGTAAACCACATTAATGATACTGCTTTAGGTTAATAGTAATAATAAAAGGACAGACAAAGTGAAACTCAAACGTCTTAAGTACCAAGGCAGCACAAAGATTGTGTCTCAGGGTTTTGTTTGTGCAGGCAGAAAAATCTCTTATATACTGCAGAGCTCCTCATCCTGTCAGGCAGAGCACAGGGCCACAGCCATCACACCACACAGCTGTCACAGCACATTTGAGCACTCTGATCCCTCACGGCCTGCTGGGCTCGATGCTTCCCCAGTGCACAGGTGACAGACATCCGTCTATGTCCCCAGTTTCACGAGCACAGATCTCTTGGCAGTGGCAGGAGAAGTTCAATAACCAGTTCACAACAAAACATTCAGAAACAAAGCACCAGAGGCACTGACCAGTGGCATTGACATTCTAATAGTAGTCAAAAAGGTCACACGTGCAAGTGAAGCTTTGTTGTGAACTACAAATGCCTGTTATGCTCAGGGGCTCTCAAAAGAAAAGCCAGGCAAATGAACCATCGACCTTACTTGTCCTGTAGAAATATAAATCTTTTCAGCTATTGCAAGGGTCAGTGCATGTAAACTAGAGATAGGTTCAAGCTTCCAGATTGAGATGCAGTCTGGATTACAATTTAGAATCATCCCTTCTTTCCTGATGAAAAAATGTCTTTTCAGGCTTGTTCAGGAGTGTGAGGCTGGGCTTATCTCGATTGCACAGACCTCACAATGCAAGAAAATGGTTGTCTGAAGAACACTGGCAAAAACACACCATATGTCAGGGATTTAAACTGGCAAACTTGTTTGCCTTCTGGCAAACAAAACTTGCAGGTTCAGAGTTTATGATCTCAAGAAAGCAATCCTAAACTTCTTATGAGTGTTTTTGCCATACTGAGGCCTTCTGAGGCAGCACTGCAAGTGAAATTCAAGACAAGCAACAAGGTATTGACATCCTGAATGCTTTTCCTGGATGTGCAAAAGATGAGAGACTTTTCCCTTCTTTCTTGAATATATAAGTGAAAACCACACACTCCTTCCTCAGCACTGACTCAGTTGTTGCATAAGGATTATTTGTTCCAATTGCACTTAAATCTCTTCAACACAGACTTACTTTGGGCTGTTGCCAAGGTTTTAATGGAAGCTTCACTTAAGCAGCCATAAAAAAATCATTTCATTTGTGCTAAGATGCCCCCTGAACCTAAGCTTGTCTGCCTAGCTTGACTCTTGGTATTGCCAGCTGACTCCTAGATCTCAGACCTCAGTAGTCACAATCTTCTAGAGCCTTTTCACACTCCCCCAAAGATTTTCTTGATCTTTCTATTTATCCCCTTTCTATATGTTACCATCTTCCTGGTGAACTAAATTCTTTTAATTGGCAGCTGACCTAGAAGAAAAAAACCCATGTAATCAAGGAATTATTATGGGAGCAATAAACACAACTAAGTCAAGGGATGGTATCTCTGTTGTTGGCTCATATCCCAAGTTGGACAGCCAGCAAAATATCATTTTTACATGACACTCAGAGGTGGAAAACATCCTACCACAAGTTTTTCTGCCCATGTATATACTAAGAGTATACTGGCACAAGCTAAAAATAAGTAAACTAATGTGGGAAACTCAGATGCAACAGGAATTGCAATCAGAGGAGAGGACAATAAAATTATGTCTTTGGGCTGTGGGAAGGGACTGCTGTGCAATGAGAAGGGAGTGGATGAGAAGGAGTTGCTCAAGGCAAAAAGCATAACTACTATAGGGCAGTTCAAGCCTTAGATCTCTCAGAGAGCAATTTTCTGAAGTGCTTCTCGAGTCCTGATTAGAACCAGACAAAGAGGACAGGTCCCATTGAGTTATTCAAGGCATAATTCAGAAAACAGTAATAGAGTGGATTTAATCTATTATGACTTGGGAAAGCTTGGGACGGATGAGCCTACAAAGAAAGAAATGTCTCACTGTACAACAAAAATAATTTGTTCACAACTGAAATTAAAATCAACACAGAACAGCTTTTTAAGACTTAAAAAAAGCCAACAGGTGTAAAAGAGAACAACATAATATGTTAAAAGATATTTAAGGGATTAAGCAATTAAACTAGAGATTAAATTTTCAAATAAAGTTTATCACAGAAGTTGATAAACATCTAACATGAAACAGTGAATTACAGTACTAATGAAAAAATAAACCTTGTTAAGCAGATCTATAAAAAGAGATGATCAGTTCAAGATCATCCTTTCAAATACTTTTCAAGAGCCTAAAAATAAGGTAGTGGTCTCAAATGCTTGGCTCTATGTGATACTAATATAGATCAAAAAGTTGTTAAAAAATATAATCTGTGGTGCATGATAATACTGAAGGTGAACTAATTATATAGCAGTGATTTAGAAGGGACATCTGTGAAGGAGTATTTACATATTAAGGAAGTAGATAGTCAAACAGGACACAAAATTAACAATGCCATTAAGAAATATTGAATTCATACAGACTGAATTTTCAATGCCAAAATGGGAAAGGGATATTATTTTTTCTGTTATTGTTGTTATTATTACTACACACCTAACTATCCAGAGGAGTTGCTGGAAAAGAGTGTGAGTGTAGAGGATTAATAATGGAAGAGGAGTTTTACCTTTCTACATACGGACTAAATGTCACAATGGCACATAAGAAACAATTTTACACCACTTAGACTACATTTTCTTGGAACAACTTACATGCAGAAGAGGGGAAGCAATGCTTGGTTGTTTCTTCAGTATACTATTGGATATGGATCAAAATTATACTGACATAGTGACCATGATTATTAAAAAACTACAATCTCCAAGAGAGCAAATTACATCCATGCCAAACCCCAGCACTTAGTACTGGCACATTAGAAGTATAGAACATGATAGAATAGCTGCAACCTGCTACTGGCTAGCAGCATCTTCCTCAAGAGCATGAGAAACAGGAAAATTTTGGGTCATATGCAACAAAGCACACTTGGAGGGGTACAGATGAATGAATGCTTTGCACTGATGTTTGCTATGGAGGAGCTTGCTTAGGTGTCTTCAACCACACAGTGCTTTGCAATTAGGAGAGCTGGATCAAACTGAAAAGACAATAGAAAGGTTTTAGAACAAATCAGTAGAAGTAGCATAAAAAACCACACCAAAACCAGGTAACTTTGAAGAGTCCTAAAGGAATTGAGTTATTAACTGGAAAATGTAAACCCTCACTGAAATCAGACATATTATCTGAAGAATGGAGGAAAGGAAATCTGATGACAACTTATTGAAATATTTCCATGGGTAAGACCAATAAATCTAACTTTTTTCCAGGAAATCAGAAATATATATATATATAATAGAAACAGTCCCTTCAAACCAGATGTAATCTAGTCCTTTTAGGCTTGAGTTGTGACACCTCTGAGGATCCAAAGGGACAGGACTCACACTAATTCCTATTTTAGAGTATACATAGCATTTTATAACATAAGTGAAAAATTTTCTGATTCACAATAAAAAGTGTAAATAATATTTCAGTTGGTGTGATCTACATCACCAAAACAAATGTAAAAAAACCCCATGAAATTACCAAAGAATAATTCTAGATTTGACTGATAAACAAGAGTAAACAGTAAAAGCAACTGATAATCAGTGTACTTAAATTGATTATATGGTGCCAAGGAATGTACATTGATTATACATGATAAACTTTTCACAGTTCACAATCCTCTGCCAAGTTTCATGCTGTTGCTTTTTGCCACATTCCTATTTACTCTGCCTTACCTTTTTCTGACTCCTCTGATTGATTTTTCCATTTCTCACTTACCCTTTCTCTCAAGTTGCTGTGCTGACAACCTCTGCTGGCCCATGCCATTCCCTGTAATATCTAATTATTTTCCTATTCTTGATGCTTAGCTAGTTTTCAGTATGTTTTCTCAACTAAACACTAAGATCTTCATTAATTTTTAGTATACTTTTGGTCATCCTCTTGTTTCATTGTTGCTTAAATCTGTTGCTTAAATCTGCAGCCCACTCCCCATATTAACCACAGCTCTAGTTTCACTTTGTGACAGTAAGATACTTGCCCATGACTACTCAAAACTGATCTTGTGTGATGAATTCTGGCTCTTGTCTTATTATTTCATCAATAATCATTTGACAAAAGAGTTTTCAAATATTTATCATGGCACATTGCATTTCATCTTGCTTTTCATAGGCTTTTAGTTTCCTGAGCTTTGATCTCCATTCAGATTGCTGGGTTATGTAAAGCATGGTAATGCTCTTTTTCACTGTAATGACCATGACCTAATCAATTTAAAGATGATTTGTACGCAATAGTCCATCAGTTAAACAGTTTCTGCAGCTGCATAAGCTGCCTCAGAACTACTACAAAACAGAGGCACTGAACATATATTTTGATGGTAAACATCACCCCGTGTTGGAATTCTTATACAAAGTAGTTTCACAATTTCTAAACTTAAAACTTTGTAAATATTGTTAACTTTGTTTATAGGTTTCTAGAATATTTCTTACAGTTTGTGAGCAATCGAACCATGCCAGAACATGACGTGTAAGGCCAACTAACATATTGTTGTAGCTACCATAATTAGAAGACATTAGCAGCACTATCTAAAGTCATGAAGCCATAATTATCTGCAGCCGTGTTGAAATGATGCTCATGAAACTAAACAGTAACTCTGTGTCAGACTATCCAGAAACAATCTGCTAACGAGAAGAGACAAGTGCACCAACTAGGTACAACGTTGTGTGTACGGTTGACACATCATGTCATTACAGCAGATCACAACTCTGAAAGCAAGATTTAGCCTGTAAGCAAAGTGAAACAGACAAAGGTTACTTCAGAAACTGAAGATTATGACCACTAACTTTCTCCTGTTTTTTTAATTATGTATCACAAACTTAGGTCTCTGCCTCTTACATGACAATTGCTATATGGATGTGTAAGGAGGGATTTTTTTAAACAACTATTTAATGTTAGAAATAAATTTCAAGGGCTGATTATTATCCAAAATATAACAGTTTGGTAGTATTCTGTACTTCATTTTTCCAGAGAAACCAATGGCAAAACTCGTAAGGAAAGGAAGACTTTAAATACATTCATATTCTCAGACAGTGGGTTCTAAAAAAAATTAAATCAAACTTCTTAGCTGAAAATGATCCTGAAGAACACAGAAAGAGAATATAAAAGGTTTTTCAAAGAGAAAATCATATTCACTTTAAAAAAGGATAAATAAGGAATCTAAAGTGGACTTTAAAATGAGAAAGCTCAACTTAGACCACAAAAAAATTTGTAATGTTAACAATTGTGGAAGAGTGGGCTGGGGCATCTGGACAAATTTTAAATTTTGTGAGATTTTTTTACAATATGACTTTCTTGATCATGTGACCACATCAGGGATTCTGACTAAATCCAGTGTAATTGCAAATATTAAACAGCAACAGTCAGCAGCAATTCAGTAACCCCCAATGCAGCAGCCTGAGTCTTCCTGAGAATAGAGCAAAACTGCTGGCTGCCAAGTAAATTACTAAAAACATTAGTCCATGAATTACCAACACCAGTTGAACTAGAGCTAGACAGCAAATACAAATTATTAAGGTAGCAGGTCTGTCTGGTTATTTCTCTGTCTCAGAACTACTGAGGTTTTGCTCATTTAGAGACTGGTAAATGGCTGACCTTTGAAACTTGCAAAAAAAATAGTAAAAATAATAATTAGTTACACACAATCATCTGTGAGAAGTTAAACAAGTCTAACTGATTCTACCTTAGGGCAAAAGAATCAATCCCAAAATCCTTTTCAGCCTTATTTTCTGTTATTCTAATGATACTACTAGCTTACAGAAAGAAAGAAGGGAAAATGTGTCTTGCACCAATTGCACTAGTAAATGAGCTGCAGGATATAATTATATTTCATTGCTTTTATGAAAATGGCTATTGTTAAAGCTCTTGTTTACCTGATACTTTGAACTAAAGGAGATCAGGGACTCCTATTCTGCATTAACAAGAGTCAACATATGCAAGTAATCCAGAGTCTTCTTCCGAAGTAACTATATGCAGATAGAAGGCCTTCCTTAAAATGAGAAGTATGAATATTTGAAACACTGATTAAACATTTTGTGAAATGATCTCATGAGTTAAAGATCAGAAAACAGTCTCCAGATGCTTCTGTTTTACCATTCCTGTTGAAACTTTTCACTTCTTTCCATCTTACTCTGCCTTTTTAAGTGACAAGCATTCACTAATCAAATGTGAAGACATGCTACAATTCAGACAGCCAATAGCTAAAGAAAAACATTTCAGAGCAATGTTAGAAAGGTAGTACCATCTCAATCCAACACTTCTGTTACAAAGAGGATATCTAACACTTCCTATAAGAACAAACAGGAAGGAAAAGAGAAGAATCCAGAGCAGATTTGCACTGACAGACAGGAAAAATTGCTGCAGAACCTGTTGGATGGCAGTGAGAACAAAAAGTTGGCGCATTTCTTCTGTTCTTTTTCCCACAAACAAGATTACCAAAATTAGGATAGTTGCTTAACTGACCTTTTGTACCATTTTATATTAATCAAGAACATGACTTTTCTAAAATTTTGGGAGAATACTAACTGCTAAGATCAGGAATGGATCCTCCAGTATTTTATGTTTAAACTCCTTGGTTTTGTTCCAGGTCTTCAAGAGTTTGATTTTTTTTCCCCACCACAGTCACAAAATTAGCTGGATAATAGTAGTAGTCAATTTCCACCAGTGTTCCCAGAAAATTTTAAATTTTTATTTTAAGCAGCACTTTATGGGACACCAACACTCTCAGTCTGATTGCTACAAGAATACTCATTTCACCTGCATTACCTGACATGGTGCCTTCTTAATGTGAGACATATTATTAACATCTCCTCCTGCACTTTATGACCTATATGCTTAGATAAAGATTAGCATGCAGTTCCACCATTAGGAATTCCTCTTGAGTTTGTTGTATCCCCATAAACCCCACCCCTCACCACATTTTTGCAATGTGTATAGTTTTAAAGCATGTCATGCAGATGCCTATTGCAGTAATTGCCAACCAGCCTTAAGGCTGGATTGAATTCTGTCAGAGTTTGGATCTTGGTTTTTTTTTGGGGAGGCTTTCTTTCTTTTTCNATTGCCCTGTGCTACCTGGGCTCACGCCAGAGCGCCCCCTGCAGCCGCGGGGGAACCATCGCATCCGGAGGCCCCCTGCAGGCTGTGACTGGAACTGCACCAAGGGAAAAGGTGCCCGAGGCCAGGCAGGCTGCCACTGGATTTCTGGTTGTTTGTTGGTTAATGCCATAGTTGTTATTATTTGTTAGCTTTATTTTAGATATTAGTAAAGAACTGTTATTCCTATTCCCATATCTTTGCCTGAGAGCCTCTTGATTTTAAATTTATAATAATTCAGAGGGAGAGGGGTTGCAGTTTCTCCATTCCAAGGAAGGCTCCTGCCTTCCCTAGCAGACACCTGTCTTTTAAACCAAGACAAATTCTATTCGTAAAGCAAGGTTAAATTCCTTAAATCATTAATGTTGGAGCACAACTGCCAAATCTGTGTAATTTCTGAGAACAGAAACAAATGAAACTCCAAATTGATTTTCCAGCTATGCTCTGCAGCATTTTGAAGATTTTGAACCATTAAAAACACTTCCTTTTAGAATGTTTCCTTAGCTTCTATATTTTTTTCCCCCCAGGTCACTCTAATTTAATCAACAGTTGCCTAATTTACTGCATGAGTTAGCTTCACACACAAATATTAATGTAAGGGAACCTGGAAGGGCTGCAAAGCCTTTAAGTGATCCAAGGCATATTTCTTTCTGTAGGGATATTGGTCCTCCCAGGAAAGAAGGAAGGACTAACAAATGAAATCTAAAGTCTGGGAATGGAGTCTGACAGACTGGAGGCTCCAGACCTCAGAAAAAGCCCTTATGCAGGTCTGCTGTTCTGGCCTCTGAGTCTCCTGGGTACCTCCTGCTGAGGTAGGGTAAAAGCAAATATGATGCTCTTCGTCCAGCACCCTCAAGGACAGGAAATCTTCCTTTTTTGTGGTGTCTGAACAACAGAAAATCCTTCTTTTGTCACTTCCAAACCAAACATTCGGCTTCAATGCACCACTAGGATTTCTGCTCTGGTCACGGTGCATGTACAGCATAATGAAGAGCTGTCTCTGTGAATGAGGCAGAGCCAGAGCATAGATGGAGTGACAGCTTCACGCTCTGGTAAGTTGCCATGATCTCTATATAAGCTTTAAAAATAGGGTTCATGAATAGGTTGGATAGCATCAAACCAGAAGGGGAGCCTGAAACAAAGTCCAAAGGTAAAATATAGCAGAACATCTACAGAAAACACCCTGAAACTGAAATAAAACTATGGCACTTCCTCTCCTGTCCCCTTCTATCCATGATCAAGACTACTGTCAGGCAAATATAATTAGCAACTGGTTATTTAAATGCCTTCATATTATCAATTGAGTAAAATGTGGAGTTATGAACACATTGCCAAAAGGTCCTGGCTGGCTCTTTGGTGCAATGTAAATGTGTAAAACCAGTTTTAAAAGAGTCATTGCCAAAAAAAGGCAATGTTCTTTGGCAGTGCTGAAGTCCATCAATATCATATGACTTGGAAATAGTCTTGCCCTTTACTCCTCAAGGTGGGAAAAACCTGGTTTTTGAGAACCATGTGGAGCCTGTGTAAGAAAGCTGAGCAGCCAGTCCACTTTTGCTGAAAATGATTACAAGCTCACTAAAACAGTCAGTGTTAGAGAGCAACAGAAACAAAATATAAAATACATGTGGGAAACACAGCAGGAGGCACCTAAGAGCCACTGCAGAAAGATGTTACATGGACAGAGGCAGGATTCACACATATAAACAGCACATTATTAGCGTTTCAATCACGTAGAGACAAAACTCAAGATTTTCAGCAGTTTGCCAAGAAAATCGATGGCTAAGTCCCTGATGACTTGCAGAGCTAGACACGAAACAGCTGTTGAGCTTGTGATGATGTTCTAGCTAGATGACTGGTCCATAGCTTTCTAATTGGCCTTTCTGTTCTCAGTCACTTCTTTGAAAATGGATCTGTAAAAGTGGTGCCTGTCATTTACTGTCTATGACCCATTAATAATCTGAAATTTGAGCTCCCATCAAGCAATTCTTTTAGAGTTCAAAGAAATTGTTCCCCACTAATAGGTATCATGTCAAAATCTACCAACAGAACTAATGAAAATCTGTTGCATCACACAAACCAAGGATGAAACAGATACAAAATACCTGTTTTTCATCACTTTTCAGGCAATTTGTCCAATCTTGCATTTCAAGTTTCACTCCTTCTTTCTAGAATAATTTTTCAAAATTCTTCAGCAACATGAAATTAGGTCCCCACTTTGGGGGTTTTTGTAAGTGTTTGGAGATGCTGTCAGGGTTGGGAAAATGACAACATTTCATACAGGGTTCAGTGAAAGACTTAGGAAGATCTGATTGCTTTGCTTAACAGAAGTCTCAAAGCAGACAAACTGTCAGAAACCTTGGCAAAACATGAAATGCAAATGATTCTCCTGATTTTCAGCCACACTAAAGCTCCAGCTAGGAAGATCACTTTCCTCTTCAAGCAACACTGAGCTCAAATCTGTTCTTATCTAGGTGATTGATACAAGCCAATATAGTTTCAGGAAGAGATTGAGAATAGCAAAGCAACCACCCAGTTCTCTTGATTCTCTGTGAGGCCCCACATGGGACAGTAATCACTCCATCAGCTAATGTCGATAAAGAGTTTCATACCCAAGCCTGTCAGCAGATCACATTTTACAAACATTACCTCCACTTAAGTTGCACCTGTATCTGGTATTCCTGTAGCAATTATCCTTCTGGCTCTACTTTGGGATACTTAATTCAACTGGACAGATGAAGACGTTGGGTTGTACAAATGCAAGCTGCAAAAGAAGTGTGCTAGAGGACCTCTACATCTTCGGATATGGTTTTGGCAGATGTCCTGATTACAAACACAATTTCTTTAATGTTCAAATTATGTTTTCTTAATGGTGTTTGCCCTCAGTACACTGGCTGTAATTTACAAGCTGTAATCTGGTCTGTGTCTGCTACTCTTATTATATTGCTCTATTAATACCTATTAAGTCTCTGAAATATATTAAAATTCATGTTCAACACATTTTTCATGGAATGTTTCAGGCTAATGCATATTAAATAAAAAGTCTAACAGTCAGGAAGCAAAATGACACTGTCCAGAATCAAAAAGGAAAAACAGAAGTCTAAATGTGTTTATAAGACATTATTACATTTGGACCTGAGGAGCACGCTAACAAGCTAACAGAAATTTGTAGAAAAGTAACAAAGACATTTCTGTCAGTATTAGCAAGTAAAATGAAACAAAAAACAGTTGGAGGGTTAGCATTTGTATACCTAACTCATATTTTTAGAAGGCATAAATAATATTTCATGCCATATTGTGTTCTAAGAAAACCTAGTTAAGTCCTTAAGTTTTGTAAATAAAATTCTGACATTTTAGTAAGTATGACTGTCAGTAGGTTTTGGAGAACATCTTATGGCACCTTAGAATACCTGCAGCTTTCCAAGTAACAGAGAAAAAAAAATAATCACTTTTTGAAACAGCAACATATCTTCTATGAGCAAGAAGTGAACAAATAAACAACATCCTGAACATTTAGAAAGAAGAATTACACAGAAAGATTTTTACCACACAGGTCTGAAATTATTATAAACTCAAAAAGTTTGAGCAAACAAAGTGCACCTAAATAAGGAAGGAAAGGTGTGTGTGAAGGAGGGCACTATATTCCAGTAGTTGGGAATTTCCAAGATAAGAGCTTGGAACTACACAGAGATCATATTTTATTTGCCTGTTCCAAGCATCAATAAAATATATGGGTTTACTGCGTAATAAGAAAAAAAGAATCCTCACATGAATTTTTTGATCCCAAGGATACAGAGAAACTGATCAAATAACATGAAATTCATCAATTAAAAAAAGCTAGGTAGTACTGTATAGCAATGGATGACACTTTCCAAGAAGCTCAGCTGGAAGACAGGAGGTCTACACTCCTGTGTACAATCCAACACTCCCTGCAGAGAGCACATTTCTGCAGGATCACTAGAGCTGAATGTTTCCAACTGGCCCTAATGCCATCTCTGAGATTCTGAGAAATACACACACATGCACACAAAAAAAGAACAAAAAGTCATGAAAGCAATTCAAAAGGAAGCAGTATTAATACAAATGATGCTACTAATACATTGAAAATCTTTGACAAAGACATACAGCTTCCTTTACCATTTTCTCCCTAACTAATAAATAAAATGAAATATGAGAAAAGCGTTCATTTTGTGGCCATTGCTTTAGCAGATTATAAGCAATCTTTCTCAGCCCTCTGAAATGCTAGCAATTCCATGTTCCTTCATTTGTCAGCTATTTTCAGTTTCATAAAATACATAATCAGCAAAATAAAACCAAATTATGCCACAATTCTTGATTTTATACTTTGTAGATTTTTTTCACATTCCTAACATACTTTACAGGAAAATTTTTAGACTATAACAAGCTAAGGAAAAAAAGATTGATTTAATGACTATTGTTAGACATTCCTCTTTAAATAGCACATTTCATGATCTATACCTATTTTATCTATTTTTTTCAATAATGCATTGTACCATTTCCCTTTTACCACTGAAAAACTCAAAAAGGAAGTAATTCCATGGGTGGTCAGTACTATCAAGAAAGACTATCATATAGGAAGAGTTAGAATTTTCACATTCAGAAAAACAGTCCCAATGCCAGCCTGCAGTTTTCTCATATTCCTTCATGACTATCCTGTATAGAAAAATCTGTGATTATAACAGTTTATATCAGATTATAACAGATTATAATCTGTGATTATAAATTCACACACAGCAATGATTAAAAACTGACTTTTGCAGACCAGTTCTAAACTTGTGGGTTTTGCAGATCACGAGGATATAGAGAAACTGATCAAATAATGGATATTCACAAACATACAGAATGGTTGAGGGCGAAAGGGGTGTCTGCAGGTCATCAGGCCCAACCACCTTGCTCAAGAAGGGCCACCTAGATCTCAGTACCCAGGACCATGTCCAGAAGCTTTTTGAACAGCTCCAGGAATGGAGAATCCACAGCCTCCCTGGAAAATCTGTGTCAGTGTTTGGTCACCCTCACAGTGAAAATGTGTTCAGGCAGAGACTCCTGGTTTTTGTCTTCGTGCCCAGTGCCATTGGACCTGACACTGGGCATCACTGCAAAGAGCCTGGCTCTGTCCTCTTTGCACCTTCCCTTCAGATGTTTATACACTTTGATAAGATCCTCCTCAGCCTCCTCTTCTCTACGTGGACACCCCCAGCTCCCTCAGCCTTTTGTCCTATGTGAGATGCTCCTGTCCTTCCATCATCTTTGGGGCCCTTTGTCTTACTCTCTTTGCTAGGCTCTCTCCAGAATGTCCATGTCTGTCTTATACTGGGAGCCCAGTACTGGACACAGCCCTCTGGGTATGGCCCCTATAGTGCTGAGCAGATGGGAGGGATCACCTTCCTCAACCTGCTGTCAAAACCCCTCATAATGCAGCCCAGGACCCCATTCACCTTCTTTGCCACAAGGACACACTGCTGGCTCATGCTCAAGTCCTTTCCTGCAAACTGAATCTGCACATCCTCATTCACCACTGAAGTGAAATAGGTCTGCAACAATTCTCCAGATCTTTCTGTTCTCATCCCTGACATCTGCTGTTTCACTCTACAAAACCTTCCACCAGAGTTCTGGTTTATGGGTAAGAGAGTAAAGCTATTGCTAGCTCATCTGTCTCTGTATTCCTTTTGCATCTTTAAGATGAGGATCTTAATCTTTACCTATTTTGGGTGCTAAAAGATTTAGTTAATTGATGTCTATAAAGCACTTCAGAGCCTTAAATGGAAAGCTGTACAGGAATGCAAATTACTACTGCATCCTCCAATACATTACAAAAATACAGCTGCCTTATCTCATCTAAACAAACTCTCTAACGTAATAAAGAAGTTTCAAAACTTTTACCATTATGCCTTCCTCCTCCTCCATCTACTTTGTCCCAGTGACATACAGTAAGAACCTTCACCTTCCTCTAAAACTGAATGGAAAAAAATTGAAAAAAACCTTCTCAAATATGAAAGCCTAATACTGAAACACCAAGAAAACGGAAGGCTTTAAAAAAAAATACCAATGAGTCAAAGCTACAGGACGTCAGTCCCTACCATTAAGGGTATTTAAGCCTTAATATTTTACTTGCTAATGAAGGAAACATAGAATAATTACTGTCAAGAACTTAACACATTTTAGCGAAGAGGATAGATATAATTTGCTTTAGGAAAAAAACAGAAATATGTGCTGCAGTGATGATTACAGAAATTCAGTACAAAATTCACTGAGCTTTCTTTTACAGATTATGTTGAAACATGTTTTAGGGTACCCTTCAATATTTTAAGTATATTTGAATGCAGTACATTCAGCTTGTCTCTTTGAAACAGTAAACAGTGAACATTTGCAATGTGCAGGCTTGATAAAAAGACAGGAGACAAGAGAGGGGTAACAATCACACTTGAAAAAAGATGGGTAACCCTCTTCATTTTTAAACAAAAAGATGCAGCTTGTTGTCAAGCATGCTTGGCTGAAGAACTAAGAATATCTTCTAGATCTTTCTGAGGTATACAAAAGAACAGTGCAGCTACAGAGGAATACACAAAATCAAATAACAAATCTTGAAAAATAGCCTGAGGAAATTAATCTCTCCCCCACATATAAGTATACTATCTTCTCTTCACAGGCTGACAAAAACAAGCAGGAATACATGAAGCAATTGAAACAGAAGGTGATAAAAAGTTAGGTTAAAAATTGATAAGTTGAGCACAGCTTTCGTTATGTGGAGATTGTCTTTTTCCTGCCACTAATTCTAAGAAAACTCAATTTGATTAAAAGCTATACATACTTTCCAGGCATCTGCATTAGGGTACAGTCAGCTTCCAAAATGTCTCTGTAGTGGCAGTTCCAGCAAAGTCCTCCCTGTGTACTCACTAGGATAGTATCAGTATGCTGGGTATTTCTTTGCTGTTCTAGCTCTATATTCCAGCCATATTACCTCTTTTTCCATGTTACATTGGTAAGAAAAATCTGCAAGAATACCTCTCTTCTAGGAATTTGCTGATCCCCAGGTTCTGTAGCAATATATCCTGATCTCTGTGTGACCTAAGTGCTAGATGCACCAATGCAAAGGTCACATGGTTCAGAAAATGCATGAGGGAGGAGACTCATTCTTAGAGATATTTATAATACTTATTTTGTGAGTATGGGCAATCTCATGTCTCAATAAATTAAATTGCAGAGAAGTAGCCTGATCAGACATTCAAATACTTCCCAATGTATAGTGATTTAAGCAGAACTGTGCTCAATTATTATTGTCTTGTTTCAAGTTTACTCAGCTTTTTCAACAGTTGTCCCAAACTTTTGCCCTGTCAAGTACATTCAGTTTCACTTACTGAAATCTGAACACAGATTTCACAGAGTGAGTTTCCTATTGGTAAAAAAAGGGTTGTACCACTGATTTTCACCAGTCTCTCTCACAGCAGTGACTTCTTACTGAGAATAGGAGTATGAGAAGTTAGTTCACTGTTGATTAACTGGAACATGACATTTTTCCTTGTCCATTACCCCTTCATGTCAGGAACATCTATTTCCATCCATTCTATAATTATTTTTCAATTAAAAAAAAATCACTATATTGCATCATCTTTTAATCTTTCTGCAAGTCAGTGGGCAGGTCACTCAAGGCAAAGCTCTAATTGACTGCCAGGCTTTCTTATTCAGACAGGGTGTGCAAACTGTATGTAAAGGAGCATGGTAAATGTCTGTCTCAAAGAAGTGAAGATGACAAATAGGTCAACCTTAATTTAGGCCTCACTGAAGATATCTTTAAAAATAGCTGCCTGCAGTTACAGAGTGCTACACCTCACTCATTTATTTAACACCTACTCTCTGCAATATAAACCTAATTGCAGAAATGATCCATTCAGCACAACATAATTTAGGACTAACAGATTGCATTGCAGAGTTTTACAAAAGTCTCTGGGGTTTACTGTGCTGCTGATGGCTCCTACAGGTCTTTAGAAGAGGATCATTCATACCAACACTGCCAACAGGTGAAACATTGAACAGTCCTGCTTCTGCTTGGCACACTGCTGTCCACAGTCTATTTTTATTGGGTGCAACTGGATTGCAAAGTGTCACAAGTGATAGTAGATCTGTAGCCCTTCAGGCATATGCTGTGTCATCAGCTGTGGGCCAGAGTGGCAGACCCACTACACTCAACTGACATGTTCTGCTAACATAAATCATCTTGTAGAATTCCATTGTATCGTGACCTGCCTAGGAAAAGGTAAAGAATTAATCGTCATGATCATGCTAAAGAAATGCAAAACTTTGATTCTAGATATTGGTAATTAAAACAAATTTTTAAAACCTTTCTAAATAATGTCAATAAACATTGTTTCAATGGCTCTATTTACTGTTTCAATTCTTTCATGCATGTATTTGAAGAATCTATACATATCACGCTATGGCAGAAACTCAGGAAGGTACTCTGTGGATCAACTCCATCCCTCTGCTGCATGAGGACCAGGCAGAAAAGATAAGAAAACCATAAGTAAGCTCAGAGAGCAAATTGTCTGATGTCCCACTCTCCAATAGTGTATCCTCATAGTCATGATCTTTTCAGTACCTACAATCAGTAATAACCAAACTATTCCTCATGGAGCCCTGCTATCAAGGATCCAAGATCCCCCGAGACTGCTGGAACACCACAGAAAATGTTCTGTTCAGTTCACAAAGCCAGTGGTCTCTTCTCATCCACCAGCACGGCAGTGTAGGCTGCACCAGATGCACAGGCAGTGAGTCCTCTGTATTCAAACCACGTCTTTGGCAAAGAGACTCATTTTCTGTCTTGTGAGGTGCATGTCCCCTTTTCAGCCATTCCTTTTTATCCTGCAGCAGCACTGCTTGCTGCTCTGAAGGACAGCTATCTGACCACTGTTCAGCCACATGGTCACACACTTGGCAACTACAATTCACCACTTCAGCAAGCTTGGAAACATGAGTCCTCTTTAAATGATTATTGCTGATCACACAACAGCCAGACCACAGACACCGCACTTCAGCAACAAGATCTGCCTTCTTTTCTGACACATGGGAATATTGCCATGGTGTTAATGACTTGTACCTTTTGAGGGCATTAAGAGCCCTCAAAAGTATGTGGGGTACAGGAACAAGAGTCAGTGCATTTTTTAAAGTTTTGGAAGCTGCAACCTTACAGCTCTGCAGTACAGCAGTATAACTACCACCAACAGGCCACAAACTTTGTGCTGAATTCACAAGGCTTCACAAGTCCTTGTCAGCTGTGCTTTGTCTGAATATATCTTTGTTTCAATTGGAACAGCTGTGTTTGTGATTCCTCCAACTGACCAGTTCAATACCTCCAATTTGTTTTACTTTGATTTATCTTTGCATAAGGGTAGTTTTATGCAGATACCTGTACAAAGTGGTTACTCAATGTATAATGAGGTACTTAAAAGACTAATATAAGGACATAGCATGAAGAGACACAGGCCCAGTCTGACAGCAGGGGCCTTAAGAGAGCTGTGCCGTAAAATACAGGATGTAGTATAGAGGAATTCAGCTATGGGATGGTAAGAGATGAGGCACAGGCTTGGCACTGGTAACTATAAGCACTTCAGCAATGATCAGCAACAAAATGCAGACTTGGAAAAAACTGGGGTTAGAGGTACCTAAGAGAACAAAGAAACAGTATCCAGTACATGTAAAATGCACCATACATTATAAATACAGATGTCTCATGGAGCTGCAAACCAAACAAAGAAAAGACAAAGGAGTAAAAGTGTATTAGCAAATGTAGAAAAAATTATCCCAAATGGTGGATCCTAGAGTGAGGAAGATGGAGCCATCAATATGAACATTCTGTTCTTCCTAGGACAGGACTACAACTGCTGACAATGCCACCAGAACCAAACCACTGACCTTGGGACACTAAGGAGCAGTGTCAGGGTGAGAGTAACTGCCCCAAATGGGGAGAAGTTGAAAAGTGTTTGTAAAGCAATTTAACTGCATTATTATTCTTTAATTTTCCTGCAGGAGATTTAGACTAATAATGATTTTTGAATTAGACCAAGATTTCAACTACATTAACTCTAAAAAATCACATGCATATACATATATATATATATTTTACTTAGAGATACACACAGATATATATACCAAAAAAAAATGTGTGTGTCTTCATTGTCTGTAAAGATTTGGACTGTAACTGACTACAGATTCCATTGCTAAGGCAAACTCTCAACTAAAAACTATCTGTATTTGCTTACATTGCACCAATGGAGATGGAGGCAGACAAAAGACAGTAATGAAGCCACAGCAAGCCTAAATTTGGAGCAAAACTGAGTAAATCCAATTACAGTTTAAGTAAGGGAACATGTCCTGACAGGTGGAAATTAGAAACATAGGTCAAAATACAGCAGTGGACAATGGCTTCAAATATGGGCTTAAAGCTTTCATAGAAATAAGTTTTTAGTTTGGTAGGAAATTTGACTCAAATGTCAAATATTTTTAAATTACTAGTTTCTCACTGTCTCCTGTTGAGAACAGTTGAACACAGAGTATTCATACAATTTAGCTTTCTTCAAGTCACGAAACAAAATTAATTAGAAAACCTTTGTTTCCAGTTGCTGCTATCTGTCTAAACAAATTGAATGATGAAACCTTCAGCCAAGAAATTTTTTAATTCAAGTGCCTGGTGAATTCATACAGTCAAACCCAAATATTCTCCAGTGGCTTCCTCTTTTCACATCTCCTGAAATGCAGTCATTCAGAGCTGCTGGTTCTTCCCAAAAGTAGGGCAGAATTCATCCATGCTAAAATTGTGTCTATTATTTAGTTTGGGGAAGTCACTGCTAGAAGCTTTCCTGTTTACATCATGGAAATTTGTTGGCCTTTCTTCTTTAATTAACATAATTCTAAAAGTTCCTTAACTAGTCAAATTTCTTGATGTGAAATACCAATAACCAGCCACTAATCCCACAAACTTACAATGACTGTAAGAAAGAGTCTTTAAACGCATTATTCTGTGCCTGTAAACAGGAATTCCCTTATGGAATAAAACTCATGATTTGGTCCAGTGTCAACATCTGATTATTCAGGGATATGAAAGGAGACTGGGAAATGATTCAGACAGAGCACAACATATGTAAATCAGGCTACAGAATACATTCATAGTACATTCTCCTGAGAAAGCACTTGTAATCAGATGACTGTAGAAAGTAAGTGCATGAATAATAGAAGGCAGAACACTACATAATCTCAGGTACTCTGCTGCAGCCAAGCAGACGGAAAGAAAGGCTTGCATAAGCCCCAGTTTAGATTCGCTCCCAAATTATCAAAAGTTATCTATAGTTCAGTGCAGTGTTTCAACATGGTTAGTACCAATCTTTGCAGGATCCTTTTCAATCAGCTAAATAGTAAGTACAGCTATGACTGTTTCTCAGATTTATGCACAGGTTACATTAAAGATGACAAACACATGAGAAAAAAAGAGCTATGCATCTTGAAGGATACCAGTTATGAACTGCACTGGAACCCAGGATATGTCAGTTCCATTCTCAACTTTGCTGATGATTTGCTGAATAATATTGAGCAACTTATTTTTGGTTTCTCTGTTTTTCTAAATATGTTTACTTATGTTGTCTATACAGAGTTTAGCTATACAGAAATCATTCATGTCAGAACTGGCTCTTGTTACCTTTAATACAATGGGAACCACAACAGAAGCTAGTCTCAGTGGAGAGAATCTATGTACTCATGCCATAAACTATTTAACAGCTTAGATAATATATCTTCTGTAGCCACTGGTTGCCCTACATGCAAAATGCATCAGCTCTTTCCTACAACAGTCAGCATGTCTGTTCTGTTGCAGCCAGGGAGGGGAAAAAATCCTATTCAACACTGGGAAAGAAACAGAAAAGACCACTGATTTCCTGCTTTAAATCAAAGCCCTGGT
The DNA here is from genome assembly GCA_013400955.1 of Drymodes brunneopygia. Classification (NCBI taxonomy): domain Eukaryota; kingdom Metazoa; phylum Chordata; class Aves; order Passeriformes; family Petroicidae; genus Drymodes; species Drymodes brunneopygia. Next base: position 39,100 of record VZTZ01020720.1, on the reverse strand, counting down.
GGTTGCACATGCCACCAATCCACTGCTGTCCTGGAGTTACTGGAGAGAAGCCTGCTCCTCTGCTGGCCACTACCTAGTATTCCACTTCTCACAGTCACAGAAACAAGCACAAAATTTGCGTCAAGGTTAAAAGCACTTAAAATACATTTTAAAAAAATCACAATAAAAGTAATTAATTATATTCTATTTATCAACAAAAACAATGTCATAAATTGTGAATTAACATAATACAAATCCAGACAAAATATAAACAATGATACTTCAAAACATGCTTGAAATAAAGTCAAAAGAATGTCTAAGGCATGGAGTGTACACTGACAGTTTAGAATTACAAAAAAATTCTGAAAAGAATTATATTAAAATGGGTTACTTTAAGTGTAGATTGGCTATTTCAGTGGAAAATTATTAATAGAATTCACACGCAATTTGAGTAGAACATACCAAGGTTGAATTTTAATGAAGAATTTTGGATAAAATAACCATGTAATCAGTTCCATTGGCAGTCGACACAGTGTGGATTTGCTTTATAATCCATCAGATTTAACCATACTGCATTCCTTTCCCTCATTCTAGCAAAGCAAAACTAACACTCTGAACTAGAATAGAAATTGATTTTCAGTGGCAGCATTGCAGGAAATGCATCATCTATGGTGACTCATGGTGCAACTTGCTGTAGGTGCTTGCTGATGATAACTTAGCAATGATACACCTTGACCCTCAACAGACCTTTGCTATCAATATTGCACCACTGGATAGATGCAAAGGCAGTACCTGATGACTTTCAACACAACATATATGTGAAAAGAGGCTCGATTTTATTACTATAGTTACTTTTTTTGTATTGTCCACTGGGCCCTTCTTCACTGCTTCACAATTTGGGGCATTCAAGTCACAAAGGTAAAATCATACACTTACACTGTTAGGAAATGAATGCCAATTAGCTATTTAAAGTTACAAATTAACTACTGGGTGGGGAAATAAAGAAAAACGTACACAACATACATCTGTATCAAATTTCTTAAAAGTAATCATGTGATGACTATAAAGCTAATAATTTTCAACAACAGTAATCACCAAGCGCATCCTGGTTATTTGTAGCAGTTATGATTGCCACAGTAGCAACTGTAGAGAAAAGCCTTTTCACTGAGTAAGAATTCCTTACTAAACTGTAGACAAAAACATAGCTTCTCTGCTACTGGAGTGAGGCATTGTTATCTGCATTTAACACAGTGTTCTCAAGTACTTTTGATTAGCAGCAAAAAATGCATTTAATTAACTTAAGTCTGTTAAAGAGTAAAATGAATGTGTATATAAAACGCATATAAATGTACATGACACATTTTATGTACACAGATCTATACAATGTCTGGCTACACATAATATGAAGACAGAAATAGCAGTAAAACCAGCTGGTTTTAAAATAACAATGATTTCAGAAGCTATGCCAGTTGCAAATAATGACTATTACCATGTCACACCAGCATTAGAATTTGCCAATACCCAAACATAAGAAGTGAAATGACTTCAAAATATTAAAATCATACTGATGGTATTTAATCCATTTCTAATTCTGGCACAGTGAATCTACATATATTTTCTGTCTGGTCATATTACAAAGCTCTTTTTCTTTACACAGAAGGCATACATGAATATAAATAAGACTACTGAACTATCGTTCCAGAAAGCCTGACTGTGCAACAGCTTAAAAAAAAAGTCTAAAAACAGAAAATATGTACTGTTCAGAATTATGTTTTTCTCCTAATGCATAAACCTAGAAGCATCTTTCACAATGCTTCTTGTAAAGTGCTTGTGCTGTAAACAAAGCTAGAGTATCATCTGGAAATGATATTTGAAGCTGTTCCACATTGGTATTCCACATGGATGCTATTCAATGAGCAAAGCTTGAACCTTTGGTAATCAGCCTCTGCTGAAGTACAGGCAAGTTGACTTCATTATGAACAATTCCAAACCCTCTGTTTAGAATCATATATTCTCTTTCTTTGCTGCATAGTTCTTTGTTCCCTTTGGATAGTAAAGACACCTGGGGCAGAAAAAAAGTGGTAGGAAGTTGGAAATAAGAATTTCCCACTATTCACACTCACCAGGCATGGGATCAATCTTTGTGCTGCCAGCAGAAAGCTGATGTATGAACATGATGTAGAAGTCAAGGAACCTCAAAAGTCTATCAAACGAAACGGTTTTAATTCATAGTTTACAACAGTTTGATGCAGAAATCTCTGAGCGAAATTCTATCATTTATGCTACACACAGGGAATTACTTTGTCTAATGATCCTCTGACTCAAAATTTATGGACTAGTCTGCACAGCACACAAATAGAATTAGAGCAGCATGGTGCAAAGGTCTCCCACAGATAATCAATGAAGCCTGAATGCAACATAATGTATTTGTGGGACAGCTTTAACTTATGTAGCTGATGTAAGATGTCCAGAGACTTCAGCACTAACAAGAACTAGTTGAAAGCAAGTCTTTAACATCACTTCTTTCTCTTTTTCTAATTTCTTTTTAGCCTGCTACATAGAAAATTAGCACAGAAAGTGATGGAGCTGCATCTGTCAGCTTTATATTGGTGACACTTGTCTCATAATCAAGATGTATTATATTGTTATAATTATTATATGAAAATATGATGTAAAGATTTCTCATAATCAATGCTGTGAGAAAGTAAAACTGGTTGTTTCCATTTTGTCTCAAGATTCCACCAGTCTCCAATCCAAGTGTAAGACCTCTTCTGAAATTTTCCCTGACTACCTGTATACAATTTGTGTAACTCAGATACATAAAGGCCTTGCAAACATTCCTCTATACAAGTGGTCTCTCAGGAAGCAATGTTATTTTGATTACTGAAGAACTGAAAGATATGGAAGTATCCCAGGAATGAGGAAAGGAAAAATATGAAAAATAGGTTACAGCTTTGCATATACTTCAGCAAGTGTAGATAGAAATTCCTAAGCTGAAAGATTCTTATTAAAGTTGTAAAGTCAAGTGCACTTAAGGAAACAAAAACATATAGAGTAAAGGCTGACAGCAAACTTCCACTCAGCCCACTATGTGGATAACATAATCCTTAATGGGGCACCATATTTGTGCAAAACTTAGAATCACAGAAGGGTTGTGAGTGGAAAAGGCTTTCAAAGATCATGTAGGCCAATGCTCCTGCTATGGGCAGGGAAGACTATCATCAGATCAGGTTCTCAAAACCCCATCCAACCTGACCTTGAACAGTTCCAGGGACAGGGCATCCACAACTTCTCTGGGCAACCTGTTCCAATGTCTCACCACTGTCACCACATAAACTTCTTCCTTATGTCCTATCTGAATCCACCTCGTTAAGTTTAAAACTGTTGCCCCTTACATGATTGCTACAGGCCCTGGTAAAAAATTTCTCCTCTACACCCCTTTAACGTATTGAAAGGCTGCAGTAATTTCTCCCTGGATCCCCTTTTTTGTCTGAGCTTTTGAGCCTGACTCCTGTTCTATGTGTCAACCCTTTCTACGACCTGCCCTTATTGTAAACCATTCCCTCTTCTCTTGGTCAGTCCCAACTGCAGGTGGTTCTTCCTTCTGCCTATACGAATCTCCTTTGCAGAATTCCTGCATTCTGTCTCCTGTTGTTCTTGGCTCTGTATTAGATCTATGCTCATTTCCTAGCTTCTATCTCATCAGTTTTTCCTTATCAGTCCTTTGCCCAGGCATTACCTTAAGACGATAAGACAGACTCACTTTTTGTTCTGATGTGTAGACTTGAGCTGGCAATATTTCAGGTATTTCAGTACTCTATTAAGGCTACTGTTAAGCATATACCTATTACTGTTGGTTTTTTTTAAATTATGACACTGGCACAAATTTGTTAAGTGCAGGATGAAATTCATATCTGTGAGAAAAAAAGAAAAAACAAACAAACAAACAAACATACTTTCCTGGCTAATCCTAGCTATAACACACAAGTTAATAAAGAAAACAACACTAGAATATTTTTAATATGGGCAGGCAAGGTAGGCTAAAGTTTCTTATCTTCAGTGCCTTCAGTCAGTGCTGTAAAGGCTAAAATCTTTCAGTTCCTTCCATGGCACAGATTTCTAGAACTGTAGGATGCCACGAAAACATGGGAAACTCTGGAGACTGAGAGCATTTATAGATACAATGTCACAGTAAGATAAACAGTTCCTTTTTTTTATATAATTTTCCCATGATTTCTCTTATTAAAAGCTTTCAAATTACTTTCAAAATTGAAGTTGATACTATGATGAGGCCTAAAAATTATCTTTATGGAGTACCATGTCAGAAACATGAAGATTTGACTTTTCCTTATCAGTAAATGGATGTTCTGCTAGTAAAAAAGGAGTATTTAAGGACAAAGGACACAACTACAATACTTAGAGGAACACTGTGCCTGTCAGTACTATACCAACATCCTGGAATAGCTTTTGTTCTATATCTTTATTACTCCGTGCAATTTCTCCTCTAGCCAAAGTTATTATGGAAATCTTGAAACAGGTGAAAAAGAATTTATCTTTGTATGGCCCTGATTTCTGAACACTGAGATCAATCTCATCTTCCATTTCTTCCCAAACTTTCAGATTGTCTTTCATTTAGTCTAAGGGGTCCCAAAATGCCTTTAAACACCATCTTGCTATGACATGGAAGGATATTACGTTCTTATCAGCTAAACTGACCAGCTGGACCAAACAATTAAAGCCCAAAAATACTCCAGCCAAACCAAACCAAACCAAACCAAACCAAACCAAACCAAACCAAACCAAACCAAACCAACTAACCAAACCAAACCAACCCAACCCAACCCAACAAAAAAACCCATATCCACCAAAAAACCCAAAGGCAAAACCAAAAAACTTCCCCTTTTCTTCAGCTGAAAGTGTTAAGTTCACAGTAGCTGTATAAGAATGCTTGCACAAGAATGATTTTAGACTACACTGAGCTTTCTGGACCAGCTTGCATAGGAAGGTACCTTCTTACTTGATGTTGACAAACTTTAACTATGCTCTATGCACAATTTCCACCATGCAGACATCTCCGATGGACAGAAGTGTTTCTCAAATCTTTTCATCAAACTGGTAGAACGACCTGGTTCAGAACTGCAAGAGCAAACCCATCTTAACTCAGCCAAACAAGTCTATGATGACACATGCTTCCACTCAAACATGGAGAGCTCATAGAAGAATGTCTGAGAACTCAGGGCATGTGATCTCTGCAAGGGATCAGAACCATCTGCTTGCTGTTGAAAACAGTCATTCCCACAGTCCAAATGCTGACAGACAGCTTCATAAACATGCACTTTTTCTACAGGCAGTGTGGACTTCAGGCATTTCTAGTGTCAGGAGATCACTTAATTTTGTGTGTACATCACTAAACTGTATCAATGACTTGGTACTTACCAGTCAGCCTGAATTCAGGCCAGATGCTCTTTCCTTTTTTCCAACAAGAGGTGAAATGCACCTTTCCACATATCTCATTGCTAAAGATAAACTTCAGCTTGAGTAAAGGAAGAGATTTTGCATCAATGACGATCCTACTACATGATCAGATTATTCTGGTACTTGCATCAGATGGATCCCTGGATCACTTCTCTGTTCTACACCACATGTCATGAATAACAGCCAGGTTATCCATCTTTTATAACTCAAAGTACTAATATGAGCTAAGTCTAGCAGTCTTGATGCTAAGTAGTTGTTACTCTTTTACAGTTCTTATCATTCTGACTCACAGGAAAAATAAGCCTAAAATAAAATTTAAAAATTAGAAGACTGACTTACTAACCAAAGTGGGAAAAATGTCTTGTTATGCTACTATAATACCAGGAAAAAATAATTCAAATTCTCTTTGTCATTAGCTTACTGGTCACCCATGAAATAACCAGAACATTTCTGCAATTCTCTCAAAATATAGTTAACAATAAGTTTTTCATACCTGACCACTTGATTTTGACGTGACGAGTTGTAATACCCTAGAATCCAAAGCATACATTTTTCGTAGTTTATAAGTCATCATTTCTGTAGATTTCTACCATTACCATGAAGTCTGGACCTGTATCTTCTGAATGCAGCCTATATCTGTTCAGCTGTAACAATTTGGTTAAAATTCCCTCTCTAGCAAGCGTGAAAAGGCACACTGTGACAATCACCATGTGCAGCAGTGAACCCTGTCCAGCAAGTGTCTTTTAATCCATCTCATGGCCAAATGTTTGTCATAGGAATTCTCTGTATTCATCAATGTGACAAATATTAGTCACTGTCTAACTCCAGGAGTTGGATGCAATTAAATCTAGGATCAATTGCTACACCAGGTTCTATTTCTGTAGGAGCTGTGACTTAGGAAAGATAGGCCAATACTGCCTCTTAGTGGAAGGACAGCTGACTCAAGAGGTGAAGTGAATGCTGGTCTGTGGAAATAGACTGGAATACTTAGAAGTGCCACACAAACCCTCAGCCGGCAGCCATCAGAACTGCAGGGGGGTAAATGAAAGACTGTTGCAGCCATGAATGTTTAGTAATGACAATGATTATGGTGATGGTAATAGTAATAGTAGTAATAATATTAAAATAATAATAATAATAATAGTAAAAAGTACTTCTGAGCTTTGGCAAATTTTTACGTCCTTGGAGAGAAGTACCATTCAGTAGAATGCTGGTATGACTTGCTGGTCAAAAACAATCTTTTGTATGTGTGAGAACTAGGAACCTACACAGACAACCATTTGGAAGAAGAAAATAATTAACAGATACCTGACAACATTAGTGGAAATGGTTCCAGGCAAGAATAAAAAGGAGCAGAATGTCTTAAATCACCTAGATATCACCAAGTCAAAAGATCTGCTTTAGATTCCAGGAGTGTTGGAGCTGTGTACTGTCATCTACTGTCTAGTTTGGTATGTTCTAGAACATTAAAAATTATTTGAGTCTCTTAGCCATCTAACAGAATTAAAGAGGTACCTTACATTGAAGAATACTTAATTAACATGGTAAAAATTTGCAGGCAGAAAAAGCTCCACTAATGCATTTCTATTTTCAAATTATCGATTGTAGGCCAAATACAAATGAGGGCTGCCTCAAACAGGCACAGTTCAGAGTTTGCTGTCATTCCTGAGCTATATAATCCTTCTGGGGATAATACCTTGAGATATTCTTTGAGTAGTTAAAAATGTATGGCTATCATTAGAGCCAGACTTGGCAGTTTTGCCCTTCATGAAATAGCTCTTTCTAATGACAAAATTAGTTGCTTCTCTATTTCTAAAATGTCAATAACAATGGAAAAAATTTCACTGAAGAAAGTTAAGAAATTATGTGACAACATATCAATATATGTATTTGATTATGAAGCCTGTTTCCTTCTAGTCTTACTTGCACTGCAACCATTTTTCATCCTACAAAACAAATGTTGAAGCATTCCTCACAAACAGACATGGTCATTTCAGCTGGCATGCTTTTGGCTGGGAAAGAGTTAAATTTCTTCATAGTAATTTGCATGCTGCTATGTTTTGGATTTGTGCTGAAAATGGTGTTGGCAACATACCAGTGTTTTAGCTATTGCTGAACAGCACTTACACAGCATCAGGGCCACTTTTGTATCTCTCACAACCCCACCAGCGCTTAGGCTGGGAGTGCGCAAGAAGCTGGGAGGGGACACAGCCAGGACAGCTGACCCCAGCTGACCAAAGGGATGCTCCACACCATATGGCATCATGCTTTGCAATAAAAACTGGTGGAAAGAAGAGGAAAGGGCAGGGTGGAACATTCAGAGTTATGGCACTTGTCTTCCCAAGTAACCGTGAGACATGATGGAGTCCTGCTTTCCTGGAAATGGCAAAGCACCTGCCTGCCGCTGGGAAGTAGAGAATTAATTTTTTCTTTTGCATTGCTTGCAGGTGCAGATTCTGCTTTACCTATTAAACTGTCTTTATCTCAAGCCAAGGGCTTTCTCACTTTTATTCTTCCAATTCTCTTCCCTGTCCTACAGCTGGTGAGTGAAGGAGTAGTACTGAGGCTGCCGTTAGGACTGAAACCACAACAGAGCTACAGTACTCTGCTGAACACAACTTCTGTCTCTGACCATTGCATTTTTTCTTATAAATTAGTTTCTGCTTGGATTAGGCCTCTTCAAGCAATTTATTAAAAATAGATTTCTGCATGAATTTGGGTATTACATGTGTACTTCAATATAAAAAAGCAGGATGAAATTTTGAAACTGGTATTCACTGCCTTATTCATAAACAGCCTTGCAAACAAGGAGCTTGCCTCCTGTGCAGTATAACATTAAATCAGAAGGCAGAAAAGAGAAAGAATGGCAAAATGGATGTGAACAGAATAATTTTGAAACATTACTGGGGATTTTTAATGCATGTTTACCAAATTTCTGTATAAATAAGTAATACAATTGGAGTGCTGAGTAATTTCAGGAGATTAGTGATAAATGGGCACAAGTTGATTATTCAAGATAAAGCTGAGGGTCATTATCCTCAGCTGGTCATTAATCCCCATGAAATGACTAGTATTGAGATAGTAATTACTACTATAATGAAAATGGGGAGAAAAAAGCAGCATGACATTATTCTTATGAGGCTGCCAGTTTCTAAAGAATTCATGTTTCTCTCATCACCCAATCAAGTTGCTTGAGTGATTTTTAACTCTTTATACAGTTTATTTGCCCTACTACAATTTTCATGTCATCACCTCACTTAAGGCTTGGTTTCCCATCTTATAATCTTGGCATTTCAGAAGGGCACAGCAAGGGGCAACAGTGATGGGAGAGAAAGACAGTGCATATAAATTCCCCTAGAAAATAAATACAACATATTTTCAGAATTTTCTTTATAAAGCTTGTTCCACAATGAGGCTGAAGATTGCATTATTATGTTATCTAGCTCATTATTCTGCATTTAATAGGGCTTTTAGCCATAGCATGTATCCCAATTCTTTGTTCTAAACCAGGATTCACCTTGTAGCCTCATAATATATTGGAGTGATAATGGCAATGTCAGCTTGGTCAGAGAACATGAATAAATTTGGCCTTAAAATGAAAAACATCTTTAAACATTTGCAATTTCGCAAATCAAGTTTGTGGTGTTTTGATGTGCCTTCTAAGGACTTTTGTGGTCTTGAAGTTCTTTTCCTTCACATTTCTACTAGACAAGCTAGAAACATATTATGAACTGAAGGGAAAGCAATTTGTTTCCTGCTAGAAGCACTGTCATTCTGTTTCCAGTGCAAAAGACCCACACATGCTCCATCATTACAACTTAGAAAATGAAAAACACAGTCTAAACTAAAAGCTTTTAATGTCACATAAATAAGTATAAAAATAGTATTGCCCTATATGTTGCTAAAGCAAACACATACAGATACTCATTACTCTTAGTACTTTTTTCCAAAGCTCTTCTGTGAACACTTTTCTAAGCAGAGGATCCCAGGAAAGCCACAGGACAGATTGAGGTTCTTCTGGAAAATTTGCAGTTGCTTCTAAAATATCTCACTGTATGTAAAAGAGAGGAAGTAGAGCCAGGCTCAAAACAGCTTTAGGCAAGAATGGCTGATGGGATGTTGCTGTGAGGGCTGCAAACCATTTACTTTGTGATGGAATAAAACCAAATAATGGTGGACACTGATAAGTGACTTGCAGTGCAGCTCAAGAAACTGATTTGTTCTTTTAGCTTGCTTATGTTGTTCAGAGAGTTTGAGGTGAAACCTAATGATTTGTGTCTGCTAGCCAAATGAATCATTCAATACTGGACAGCTATCAAAACTGGACTCTGGCTATTTGGAGAGAGTGTGAGCAGCAAATTAAAAAAAAATTGCTGAAGTTCTGAAAGCTCCGAATGGCACTGAGCAGAACACACTTCAGAAAACATGGCAAGTTCTCTGGAAATACAGACATGTTTTTGACAGCCAAGGCTAAAGCATGGTCTGTCAGTTTTCCGGAGGAAAAAATATAAGTTATTAGGGGCAGAACCTTGTCTGGGAAACAATTAACGTAATAGTGACAGGGGAGCCAAACAATTCTACATCACAGCAAATAATAGAATTCAAACTGGGTTTGCATGGACGGGTTTTGGTAGTGGGGGGCTGCAGGAGTGGCTTCTGTGAGAAGTTGCTGGAAGCTTCCCCCATGTCTGACAGAGCTAATGCCAGCTGGCTCCAGGACTGCTTCTGGCCAAGGCTGAGTCAATCAGAGATGGTGACAATGCCTCTGTGATAACAGATTTAAAAGGAAAAACGTTATTGTTCAAATTTAGTTGTGCTCAGAGAAAAGCAGGGTGAGAGGAGTATGTGAGATCAACAACTCTGCAGACACAAATGTTAATGGAGAAGGAGGGACAGGAGTTGCTCCAGGCACTGGAGCTGTGTTTCCCCTGCAACTCGTGGTGCAGCCCATGGTGAGGCAGCCGTGCCCCTGCAGCGCAGGGAGGTCCTCGGCAGTGCAGAGATTCCCCTGCAGCCCATGGGGGAGACCCACACTGGAGAGGTGGATGTCTGAGAGGAGGCTGTGAACCCACGGGAAGCCTATGCTAAAACAGGCTCCTGGCAGGGACCTGAAGACCCATGGAGAGAAGAACCCACACTGGAGGAAGTTTCCTGGAAGGACTTGTGACCCTGTGGGGGACCCACACTGGAGCAGGCTGCTCTTGAAGGAGTGCACCCCGTGGAAAAGTGAGCAACATTGGGGCAGTCCATGAAGAACTGTTTCCCATGGGAAGGACTCAGGCTGGAGAAGTTTGTGGAGAACTGTCTCCTGTGGGAGCAACACCACACTGGAGCAGGGGAAGGACTCCTCTCACTGAGCAGTGGCAGGAACAACTCATGATGAACTGAATGTAACCCTGTCTCCCTGCACCACTTTGGGGGAGGAGGTAGAGCCCAGGAAGGAGAAAGGAGAGTGGGGGAGGTATTTTTAAGATCTGTTTTGCCTCTTATATTCCTGCTCTGATTCTGATCGGTAATAAATTCACCTAATATCCCCAAGTCGAGTCTGTTCTGCCTGTGACAGGAATTGGTGAGTGATGTCTCTTCCTGTCTTTATCTCAATTCATGAATCTTTTGTTACATTTTCTCTCCCCTGCCCAGTTGTGGAGGGGAGTGACAGAACAGCTGTGGTGGGTACCTGGCATCCAGCCAAGGTCAATCCACCACAAAAAGCATAGTGAAAAGACAAGTTGCTGGTGACAGAACAACAGTGATGCAGTACGACTGCCTTGTATCTTTACAAAAGCAGCCAGCTTAAGCCAGGACATGCTATAGTCACACACATGCAGTGGAGTCAGGCAAAATCTGCAATTGCTGTTAAATGTACGTCATTAACAAATCTAAGCAATTGAAAAAAAAACTAAATCTAGACAATATACATCTTAGCTTCTAAGGAGATTCACACCTGTGAGGAGATTTCACTCCATTCCTTCAAAATTTACTCCAAAATAAATTTTGTCTTTGCTACGAATCCCACAAAGAAAACACAGACCAGCACTGATTGTGGATAACATGCTACAAGTGCTGCTAAAGAAATTGCATGACTCAGGGGAAACATGATGTGCTTTCCAATTTTCCTGTGCTTCTGTGAAAATCAAAGACAGCACATCTACCAATGTGATTAAGGATGAATATCCCTGGCCTTCTCCAGACCTCACATATGTGTTGAAATGTACTGCTTGCTCTTTCACTCGTTTCCTTTTGCAGGATCAAGAAGAATTCCTTATACTACACTGTCAGCTCATGTAGCTATGAAGGATAATTTTTTTATGCCTCCTTTAAAATAACATTTTTAAAGATTGAGAATCTTAAGTTAGTTTTCTGTGGAACAGCTGCCCCTAAGGAATTCCAGCACAGCAGAAAAAAAGTAGTCCTGAATAAATCAGGAAAAATGACTGTTAATTATTTCACTGCTGTTAGTCCCACATGCATTTCTGTGGCTCTCATATGTTGAAAGTACCAGCATATGTGCCTGCAATCTTGAAGCATGCTCTACATTTCAGCAATTACATTTACAGCAGTAGGACACAAGGGAATGAAATGAAGTTGCACTAAGGGAAGTTCAGACTGGCCCTGAGGAAAAGGTTCATCACTGGAACTGCCTCCTCAGGTAAGTGATCACAGCACCAAGCCTGTCTGAGTTCAAGGAGGGACTGGATGATGCTCTTGGTCATATGGTTTAGTTTTAGGAAGTCCTGTGAGGAGCAGGGAGTTGGACTCAATCCTTACATGTCCTTTCAAAAGATACACTATGATTCTGATTTCCTTCAATAGATACCTTGTCTCAGTAGTTCTTGTAAAAAACCCACTGAAGTCCCTATTCAGCATATTCACCTCCTACAGTTAAATAAGATACTTTTTACTAGTGTGTTTGTGAGATGAATGCCTATAAAATTACAAGACATTTATACATTTATAACAGGACTTGGCAGACATTGATGTCTTTTTCTTTTTTTTTTTCATAAGTTGAATGATATTTTTTCTACAGAATGAAATCCTGGGAGTTTGTCATTAGGGCAAAAATTTTAAAATACTTGAAAACATTTAAAAAGAAGTTTGTTAGACCTCATGGATGAAAAAGTAATCTGTAAACATAATTCAAGTAAACCCTGAAGGTTTAAAGATTGAACCATTATTTTATTTTGGGAGTGTTGAATCATGATTTTCAATACTTTGAGCTGGCAGCTGCAAGACACTTGGAAGCTGAAATACCAACTTAATGAGTAGCCTATAGAAATATTCAGACTACCATCAGAAATTTTTCAAGCTTGAATCATACCAAAAACTTTGCAGAGATAAAAAATAACTGAAAAATACTGCTGAGGCACCAGGAACTATAAATTCTTAAATCTCTTAATACTTATAATAGGGAGGGCAAGGGGTTTGTTTATTTGTTTGTTTTAGAAAACCTAACTGCAGTCTCCCAGACTTTAAAATGGTGATTAACGTAAAGACAAGAATAGACTTCCTTGATTGAAGTAGTTAACAGGTTTTTGCATTAAAGAATATTTGAGATGATAAATAATAGGATAGCAGGTGAAAAGTATGAGAAATGCTAGGCTTATAACAATATTTTTCATATATTTTCTTTCTTGTGTCAAAATTTTCCTGCAGGAAACATATACCATTGTGAGGACACAGCATTTGCCTAGTTTCAAAGACCACCACATTTTTTTTTCATCCCCTGCACTTTTGGGCTAGTAAACACTTATACTGGTTTTTGTCCTGTACTCAAATATTTTGCTAAGTATTTCAGCTTTATCCTTTAAACCCTGTAATGGCAGAGTGTTAAAATAAAATAGACTTCTATAAAATTAACCTTTTGTTCTGATACGAGTTCATGTGGAAAAAAAATGTGAGGAAATTGCTGCCATAGTTGTACAACTCTTTCAACTGAATGAAGAAAACAGATGTGGCCAAAAAAAGTTGATTAGATTAGTTAATATGTCCCACTTACATTTCTTCCAGTCCATGCATTCATGTATTACAAAAAATCACATACTATACTAAGTTTAAAGTGAATTGCAGTCATATAAACAGGACGACAGGATATATTTGGGTTTAGCACATCATAATTAACTTCTTTTTAAATTGACTAGACTGACCTGTTAGAAGAGGAACTGTAATAATCACTTCCCTCTAGAACCTCTTCAGTTAAAGTCTACAACATAAAAGAACTTAATTTCAGTGAATTATCTTCATTAAAAGTAATAAATTAATACATATATGTAGATATAAAGCTTACCTGCAACTGCTCATATGTCATCCCTTCTGCCATGCCAGAAGTGCCATGAATGCCTTAAAGTAAAAGGCAAGTAATGTTATACTACTGAATTTGGGATTTATGCTCCTTCATGAATTTCTTAGCAATTCCACTACAAACATAATGACAAGAGAGATGCTTCCTGGACAGTAATTCCCACTGAGCACAATGATCCCTGAAAAGGTGGGGTCATTTTATGGCATGATATGAACATTCGATGCACACACATTATGGAAGTGTTCTAACCAATGAAAAATAATTCAAAGACTTAATGTAACAGAACTCAGAAATGCAACTTTCTTATTTTTTCCCACTTACAGTGGAAATTTACAGTGGAAAGGGCACACAGCCAGCAGCAATTTGTGAGGACAAAAGTATTGTCTGCAGTTTAAGAGATTCAAAAATTACAGATAATGAGCATCTCAACAAATTGCATTATCATCTCCGGGAACAAAATAATGCTCATATTTAAAGTGATTGTTAGGGACTCATTTCCTACTCAAATATCACCCTTGACACCTAGTATTAATTTTGGTTTTTGCAATAAGCTGTGGAACAGATATGCTATTTTCAGCACAAAGGCCATCAAAACTAAAGTTTCTCTCTCTTCTTTCTGGCGCCACAGATTTTAATGCTACTGTTTCCTCTAGTCCATGGATTGCAACATCATTTTTTCTGTATTTAGAAGAATGTAAATGGCACAATTACCAAAGTACAGGCTGCACATTTCCCTTATGTCCACTGCACAAAAAAGCACATGATGAAACAAGTCTCTGAACCAGGAATTGTAGCTCCCCACCCCGGATGATGCCGCAGCTGGTAGGTTTGATTATACATGGTGTTTATGATTTTTCTTGCTGGGTATCACTAGTCCAAAGTATAGTTGACATATATATTGATATCTTTTCTAAAGTATATACACATATATATGTGTCTGTGTGTGTGTATTTTTCCCTACTCAAGTTCATATGGCTTGATCTAGCTATGTAATTAGATCAACCCATTACAACTGTTTCAAACATGACAAAAGAACAACATAAGAGTTTAAACAGAGTCTGTTTAAAAATCATGTGCAAGAACATTTTCAGTTACAAAAATTACTATTAATTTTCATGGATGAACCAGGAATTATTTGCATCTTTGATATTTCTTTATCATTCCAAAGTATACTCTCTTCAATTAGTAGAAAGTTCCAGCAGTGGTAAACTGCATTATGCCACTACAGAAGTTTCTGATGATTTGTTTACCTTTTCTATCATCTGGAAGCAACATATTTCCACCTGAAGAAAGATGTACCCCAGGCCAATTTGCTGTGAAGATATTGGGTTCAATCTATTCTGGAGAACCTTGAAACAGCTAGGGGAAAAAAAAAAAGAGACCAAAAAAATAGACACCTAAAATGTCCATCCTTCCCATTTGTGAAAACTTCAGACTTCTAGGAGGCAGTTTACCCTTCTTTATTTTTCCCAGTGCAATCAGATGATAAAAAAAAAATCTCAGTATTTTTTAAATTAATGAAAACAAAAAATTGGTGAACAAAATTATGAACATCCTACCTTTTTCTCTCCAGAAACACTGAACATTGCAAGCTGCACTTAGTATAAAGCACTGAGTTCTTCAGATGATCTGAATAAATTGTCACAAACTATTTATCTGTGTGAAGATAAACAAGAAAGTGTATTCTCATGAATATGTGAGAGGCAGCTGATGACTTCGGTTTTTAAAACTGTGGCTTCAAGTGAAATTGTTAGCTGATATTAAAGTTGTATAATTCCCATAGAGGGATCCCAGCACTTTCGAAACCTGAAAGTCAGTTCAGCTACTTGATTATATGAGCAATGATACTGACATTAAACTTAAAACCATCTAGTTTTAAAATATCCACTGGTAACAACTCTGACAGGACCACCTTTGTGTACAGAAGAGAAATTCCAAGCATGCATTTCTGCAGCCAGATAACACTTTTACGTTTACAGAAACAGAAGAATCTGTCGTTGGAAGACCTTTTCCCCATCACTAATCAGTGGAGGAATCTTTTAGTCTGTAATTCTTACTAGGTTTTCTAATTTGGCATAGTTAAAACCCCATTATTTTTAAATTTTATTTCCAAAAAATTGTACAACCTCATAAAATCTGCTGTAAGAGTTCAACCTAGTTGTTTTCTCTATTTAAGTTCCTCCCATTACCTCCAAATGACATCCATGTCACCCAGTATATTTAGAGAGTTGTTTCTGGTAAATTATCTAACATTTATGCTTATCAGTTCTCAGTCCTTCTAACTGTACTTTTTTTGTTCTTTTCCATTAATAGAATATAACTATTCCCTTCAAGGTAGAATGCCCAGAATTGCATTCAACATTTCAAACATTTTCAGTTTACTACCATTTGCTTTTTAAATAGTCTTTCTTCCCTTTTCTTTCTACAGGTTTAAATCCAATAGTTCTGAAGCTAACACAATTTTACAGTAGATAATATTTACAAATAACTTCCTTTATTTCTGAACACCTGAAAACTAGGTTAATTTTATAATAAACACTTCTTTTTTCTTACTATATTTTTGTGCATCCTTTTCTGAAAACATCAACTCAATACACAATGAGCAAGTATTTCTTAGATTTAATGTTATGGCTGAAATACAGGAATTTTTTAATGTAATTCCCAACTTGATTTACAGGATAGCATGAAACTGATAGCTCAGAAAGAAGCATCTTTAACCACCTTTCTAATGTACTACCAATGTGTCACCTTCCAGGAAGTTTTAGCACCTCAGGTTAATTATTACAAAACCAAAGGAAGGATCCAGCATTTGGAGTCAGTCTGTTTTGTAGCAAACAATGACATAGAAGATCCATAATTCAGTGGAAGTAGATGATAATCAAATTAAGTTACAGAGGAGAATTATGTGAATGGTAATAAGTCACCTTAGTCATCAAATTTTAGGTATAATAATATATTGAATAACTGTTTTATCATCAATTAATAAATGAAGTAACTTAGCTTCAGTCTCCCACATTACACAGATGCCAAGGAAGTAAATTTCAAATTCTTTGCTGATTACAGTCCTCTCAGGAGATTTTGAAGGAACATTTAGAAATTCTGATATCAGTCATTAGATCTTTCTCTGTTGAAGAGCATCCAGCATGTCACTGGAAAACATGCAAGCATGCTTCTTCAGTCAGACCATTCTTACAAATCTGCAGTAGTTTTAAACTACTGATGACACTAAACTGTTGCTGACACACTGTGCAACAACAGGACAAGGCATGTTATATTCTGGTACTCTGGGACATTGCTCTCTTAGGGTTAATGGTTTGAGTAGGAATACAGTCCAAAATATGAAAAATATGAAGGAACTATTAACATATCAAGAAGAGCTTGCATAAATTAAGAACTCACATAATCTCTAGTTACATGGACCTTCCTCTTCTCTTTTTGAGCTCTGATGAGATGAAGTCTGGTTTTGTGTATTAGAAGCCAGCAGGTCCTTTCCATTTACAGGAAGAGTTCTAATGAGAAGATACAAACTTGAAACCAACCCGCAGAAACTTCTTACTTAAGGAAACTCCATATTTGCCAAATATAGGATAGCTACAGAATATTCTAAACATTTCCTTTTGAAAATGGACTCTTACACTTACATTTTTGTGATACTAATATCAATAGCATGATTGAATGGAAAGAGAGACAAACTTGACCACAAGCAGTAAATGGTGTACCACACCCTTTTGATTTCTGATTTCAGATTACAAGGATTGCTCTGCTGACTGAAGAGGGACTTTTTGAATCTCTCAATGATTCTCCTTTTCATGTTGCATTGCAAAGCTGGAGGAAGCTACATGAAACAAAGCACCACTTTTTCACTATTCTTTTACACCTGCCATAAAAATGACCCATTCAGAAGTGCCATTATTGAAAAATGTAGCTACACTGCACAAAGAAACATTGATATCTAATGGCATGGTGATAAACAATTTGATTTAATGGCATATTATAATCAGACTCCTTTGTTTGCCCATTCTGGTAGGCTTGGCTTATCATAAAACTCAGTTCCTGAGGTCTTGAAGGTAGACATCACTACAAGCCTAACACTGGTAATACCAGATTTGCCTCCCTGAGCAAAGTGCTAGTATTTGGGACATTTTTCTACAGCTGAAGCATATAGAACATTAGACTAGATTTCATGTTGGCTATAATGAGTCGTTCCATCTGAAATTAACGGAATTTCAAGAAGCTTAGCCCTTCGTTCAATGTGCGTAGAATGGCTTCAATTGCCTCTTTAAAGTCCTTATGGGTCTTAATACAATTCAGAGCATCCCTCTTGCTCAGAGCTTCCTGAGGGAGATAATTTACCTTTCACTTGTCCTGTGAGGAGAACTGATTTTGTATACTTTTTCCTCCTGTATCTTTTGGGTAGGAAAAGAACATATCCTTCATTTAAATTTACCAAAAGAAAACCAAACCAAACCAAAACAACAACAACAACAACAACAACAAAAACCCAAAACAAACAAAACCCCCACAAATCATACTCTACTATGCCTGAAGTCTTCAATAGAGAATGCAAAGAATGTCTTTTCCTTTAAAATAATTTTTATGCGCTAGCAGTAAATTTACAGTTTCAGCTGTTGGTCGCTGCAATGACACCAACCCAGTGTGACAACCATTCTGTGGTGTGTTACTACCCTTTTGAAATTATCTTCTATGCTGTTTCTGTATAGTTGCTTATATCCATAGGCACTGTTTGAAAAACTATGATTTTCTACCATTTAGTATACACTTTCTAATAACTACATTGATGTGAATTCATGAAGTGCCACTCCACTGAATTCAGGAAGCTTTTTGACTACTTAGGGAGGGGTTGACCACTAAAGAGTCGCATTCAAACACTGACATAATACACATTATAAAGACGTTTATCCCACTGTAACAAATTACTGCCCTTAGCTACAAATCCAGAATGGTTTTCTTGGCCTCGCAGGAGTCCTGATTGGCTCTGACAAACCAGGGACCAAAGTCACATGCTAAGCATGAAAGACTTCACCAGACAGCTGCTGGCATGCAGATTTATTTCTTTTTCACAAACAGATACTACTCGTTTTTCATGCAGATAAGGCCTTACGTGTATGCTTTAAGTCAGAAGTTGAAATGTTCCTTAGTCTGTAAGCAAGTGAAAAACATGCCTCAGGAAAGACCAACAACATATTCTATGGATTACATACCACTGCAATCAACAGTGAGCAGTTAATGTACCATGGGGATACTGGGATATTCTGAAGCAGAAGTGGTAAAGAACAAGTCCAGTGCTTGAGAAACTTGGAGTTGCCTTGGGCACTAGGGTTCAATTTCAGCTTTTGTTATAATGAAATCAGTTGTCAGATCAGTTACAAAAAAAAGGCCAAGGATTTACATAATGCTTTTTAAAAAGCTTTCTCTTACATTGTTTTCCAGAGATCACTCTGATTCTTGTTCCCATGGAAACAGAGAAGGCTGCTGGCAGCCAAGAACTAATGGGCAAGAACTCTCCCTTGCAAACTTCAGTTTAGAACTGTCAGCTGGAATATGTAGTTTGAGAAAACAGCAATGTATTATAAAAAATACTCGACCTTAGATTTGTAAGAACATAAGTGCAAGGGAAGCATATGGAACGTAGCAAACAAGTACAGGTATGGATTCTCGTTTCTATGAAATCAGAGGAAAGTAATTGCTACTGCTTCAGGGGTCAATTTTTTGTTGCTGTTAGTTCTCAGTTCTTGAGCATCTACATTACAGTAACTCATATTAATTAGTAGGCCACTTGAGAAAACCTTCTTCAACAGAGAGGATTGGCTCACTAATGAGCACCTTGGACATACTAATACACCATGTAAAAACTGAACTGCCTCATTTCTGCTGATAGGTGAAAGATGTAATTTCCAATTATTTCAAATAATGTTTGTTCCCTTAGTCTCTGATAATTTAATTCTTGTATTACCTGTTTTGATAAGCTTGACAATTAAAAAGAAAAAAAAAAAACCCAAAAGAGAGACATGTAAAGCACACCAAAGTTCAGTTATACTATTCTGTTCTAAACAAAACCAAACCAATTTGGCTGATCAATCTCAAAAATCCTGAGGCGATAAACATCACATCCCAAACATAAATACTTCCGTTTGGAAAATAAAAAGCTGTCTATTTAATAATAGCATTTTTTTCAAATAGCTGCATGGTAGTCATCTTTTTGCAGAATAAAGAGTTTCTGATCACATTTTTAGGTGAGAGTTCAAGCCAGATTTTGTACCTGCTCAGCTCCATTTTTGCTTTGGAATCAGCATTAAATAACTTCAACTCCATCTCACTATGGAACAGTTGAGCTTAATTTTTAAACAAGTCTTAAATTTAAAAAATATCAGACATTTCAAAATAGTTAACATATTCAGGACTTCATCTATTGCACTAAAACTCCCAAGAAAGTATTATTATGTATTGATAATTAAAATACAACTTCGAAGTTATGTAGAAGCTATTGCTACAGAGTAAAGCATTTTATGTACTCTCCATGTCAGTATATGATATTGTCACCTTAAGCAATCATATTGCTGGTATGACAGAATGTTGTAAAAATACTTTACTGTACAATCCATTTTTCTGAGGTGACCCACAGATTTTTTTTTTATATGACTCAATTATTGCCATCCTCCACATACTAATATTCAAAGCTAGTCTTTATTTAAATGATATATTTTTAAAGCATCCTGCCATCTGCAAAAATGTCAAGTTCTGTTGATTTTAAAGAACAGCAACTAAATTAGCAACACTTTGCAGTAACATCATTTTGACAACAGCAAATGACTAAAAAGTACAGAATGTCAGAAGCAACAGTAATGCATACTTGAGTGATGAAGATAATTCTGTGCAGCTGAATAAGAATCTGCTGAACAGGGTCACTGATCTGACGCACCTTCCTTTGTGATACAAGAATTCCTGCCAACGCCGTAGGTGACGAGTAGAATCAGGAGGGCAGCTCATTTTGTTGCCTTAATACAACAATAGCATGCAACATTTAAAACCTATAGATGCAAATACCAAGTTGAAACGCATGACTTGTTTCCCCAATAATGCTGGGAACAAAAAAAGGATAATCTAAAATGATAAAAATTTAGACAGTGTAAGAGATAATGTGTTTCAAAAGAAATTCCCTTTCTCTGAATCACCAAATTACTCCATCAGAAAAGCAGTATTAATGTACCTCAACAATAGTTAAAAATTTGCCACACTTATTCAAAAGGATATATATATGATAAACAGAATTTTCTTAACTGATTTTTTTTACATACACTAACACAATATATTTTTTATATTTTTTGACGTAATGAAATTTGTTTTCTTTCTACCTTAAGCATTATAATAACATG
Source organism: Drymodes brunneopygia (assembly GCA_013400955.1). NCBI lineage: Eukaryota > Metazoa > Chordata > Aves > Passeriformes > Petroicidae > Drymodes > Drymodes brunneopygia. The sequence continues at coordinate 17,953 of VZTZ01020720.1, read as the reverse complement.
TCTGATGTGGATCATTCTATGAGGTAAATCTATTGTTGTTTAGGATTTTAAGTCTTGTGTATTAATCTTGTGTATTGTCAGACCCAGAGATTAAATAAAATCTTATCAGCAAACATCCACTATAAAACACAATGTATCACTAAAGAACATTAGTTCACAAAATTAAGTTTCCAAGTCGAATATTAGACCTGGAAGATAAGCAAAGAGCTTTGGCCCAAGTATTGAACTCCAGCCAGCAGCTCTGTACCTCTCTTACGTACAATTATCTCTAAACTACACTTCAGAGGCTAATTTAGATCTATATTCTAACATTTACTCTCACAGAAACACCCTGAGGATCATCAAGTCTTATGTACAGTTTACAACCACAAAAACTTTTCCTTTTTTTCCCAAATTGATCTTGTGTCAAAAAATTCTACTGAGAAGGTGATGAAATCCAAATAACCAACATTAACTATTCCACAGCAGAACTACTGCCATTGTTTTGCTCATGAATTTCTGTGCTGGCTACTTTAATAAGAAGAAAGACATTTACAAATAGTAGTGTCTAAAGACCATGCAGATCTGAACTGTGCTCTCAGAGAAATAAAGCGATACAGAAAATGTCCTTCTCTACCACAGGGAGACACATTTCTAGTAGGATCAGGAAAACATCATTGATGTTCCTGGGGTTTTCTGTTGCACTGCCTTTTGGCAGGTGTCTTGAGAAAGTCATGAGAAATTCAGTTTGACATATTTTCCCTAGGTCTTCTCTTAATGATCAGTAAGAGGAAAAGAAGCTTTGCATTTCCTCTGAGTCACTTAAAGAAGAATGTAAGTTGGTTCTTCTGCTTAAGGTGACAGTGGAAGCCATGTTATAATAATCTAAAATACATGCCAAAAGAAGAACAGTTTTGATTTATCTCTTTTTTCTTCATTTTCACCTCTCTACCAACTGTTTCAATACTGCTATATTCAAGGCCCAAAAAAACCCAGTATGGTCTTGACATTATAACCTAAAAATCTTCAGTTATGTTAGGACACTCATAAAACCTTTACTTATTTGACATGTTACCTTTTTCACCAGTCCCTGTTCTGTGGTATTTGTCTCCTGTTTTCCTGGGAATGGTTTATATTACAAACCAAAAGTAAACAAATCAGGGCCTCTTCTTTTGTAGATCTTCAACTTTTATTTTTTTTTTTTGAATACAAATATGTTTAGCATATTGCTAAACATATTTGCAATGATCAAGTAGGACATAATTTAGATTTCCCTGTTATTCAACTTATGGAGCTTTTTCTCTTTTCTAGTATGACAGCAACAATATGACTTAAAAGTCTAGGAGGACCAGATTTAATGCCTACTTGTAGCATCTGTGAGCTTCAAAGACTTTAGGAATTCCCGTGAGGTCCATACACTCCAGAGCACTCCTAGTTCCTTGCCTGGGTTTTTTTTTTTTTTTAATCAGAAGTATAGCATTATTTGGAGGATGAGGGCACACATGTGAATAGGCTGCTGAAGACTTGACCAAAGTTTCTAAGATTTTTATCCAAAAGGAAAACTTCACTGACAAAAGATAAGGTATTTATTCAAATTACTCACAGAACCGAAAATATCAACAATGGCTAAAGTATTTGTCTGTAGATCATGATAGCTCACAGACATTATGTTTAAACTGTGTTGTGATTATATGGCACTCTCTAGTAAACAGAACGGAAAGTACAGAAGGTTGACATCAATTTGGATTTGTACTGCATAATAAAATTCTTAATACAGTTTTTATATTAAAAGCTGGAAAATAGAACTTAGTACAGACCATAAGCACTTTTTGTGTGGAGATCAATATCTTAACTGATCAAAATAATTTTATTTCAAATATTATTTAATTCAGACAATATGCATTTTGAAATCACATCTTAGCAACTTACAGCATGTGAGGCTTCTCAGTAAAAGGAAAAGTACTTCAAATTGAAAACTTGTTTTATCAATCATGATGTATAAACACACAATAATTTGCAAGGGCTGTATGAAATGTTCATTTTACAGGAGAAATTCCCATTGCATTCAGCAGAAGTTTAGCCAGGATAATGACAATTAACATGAGATCTTATTGATTTACTATTGGAATTCATACTTCTAAGAAGTACCTTAATGATATTTCAGATCATTTATTTGTCAGTGAAATGTAACTATCTCTTCTTCTAACATTTTAAAATACAATTATAAATAAAACCATGACATTTCATATTGCAAAGAGCTATAACTGGTAGTCTATGAGACTGCCACAACATCATGAAGAAACACTCGATTTTCTTAGCGTGAAACCTGCGGGTGAGTGAATGTACTCTCAAAAGCAGATCAATAGGCATTAAAGATGAAGAAATAAAAGAGGAAAAACTCTATATGCAACAGGAGAATAATGTAATACTGTTCAAAAACTTGAAAATCTTTAGGTTTAATTTAAGTTAAAATTTGAATTTCTTGCAAGCACAAAATTACCTGGTCGCAGTCTTGATCCAGAATTGTCAACATAATCTCTATCATTGCTAAAAAAAAAGAAAAAAAGGTTTTAATTGTGTTTGGCGATTGCAGAGAAAATATCAACATTCCCTGACTCCTCATGTTTCCTCTAAAGGAAATCTGTCCAAATTCACTAGTTTACAACTGTGGATTTGTAAGTCACATAAAGGCTGGTTTACTCTGCATGTCCAAAATAGAATGACTTCTACTAAATAAAAGTTTCTTTCCTTGCTCAGTACTAGTAGTACTAGTAAAGTGGGGAAAAAATTGATATTACATTACCGGGATAGCAATACCTCAGTGTCAGAAATACAGGTCTACATGTTTCAATGCTAGGTCCTTCTCTAAACTTTAGACAAACACTTTCCCAACCTGCAGATTTCGCTAGCTGAGATAAGCAATAACAAATGGGTACAGACGCCAGGGAACTGAAAGAACCAACATGATGCCCTGACGGATGGCAGCCACGACAGCCCAAGTATGGCAAGAATTTGTATCTCTTTTTGTGGCAGTAGGGAAAACTACAGTTTCAAGGAGAGTTACACATTAAGACCAGGAAATAGTTTTGCTAATGATTACATGAGGGGCAGAGATTTGTATAATAGTGAATTTCTGCAAAGAGAAAGAAAACATGCTTTCTTCAATGCCCAAGCATGAGGAAGCTGCCATTACTGACTGCAACAGACTAAAGATGTAAGGCTAGGAAGTGATAAATAGGAGATTGGATGGTGCTATGCTAAGAATCATTCTGAAAGCAAAAATAAAATATTGCATTTGAATCAAACAGGGTCTGTGGAGAAACACAGGAAAAGAATCAATGCTATCATTATAAATACATACCTAGCTAAGTTAATGGTAAAATGAAAAAATTCAGGAGGCAGATGCAGCCAAGAGTGATTTTGAGAGTTTTTTCCAGATATGAAAGAAAAGCAGAAATGAAGAAACAATTAACAGGGTTTGTGAATAAGAGTGGTGCCAAAGAGATTGGAAAAATGGTCAAGAATGTGTCAGATGCATTACTGAAGAAACAGAAGATAAAGGAAGATCTTTAGAAGAGGGATGGTATGACATTCTGCTTCTGTGTGTTTCCTTTTTGAAAGAAATGAGGCCTCCAAATGCAAGAAATGGGTGTCTATGTTTATACAGAAAGTATAGAGAAGTCCAAAGGGACAAGATACACACAAGACACACTATTACACTACTACAACATAGTCTACGCTGTCAAATACACAAGCACATTTTTCTATGGAAAAACATCTGCTTAAAAACATGAAAACAGAATTTGACTAATCAATAGATGTCAGTTTAAGCTTAATTAGAGCAAGGTTCACTGTTAAAACTATTTATCGTGTAAAGCTTTTGTGTGCAAACACCCTCTATCAATATCCTCAAGCAGACTGAGTGTCCTAGGCTGAGATGAAATGAGGCCATAAAGGTAACCAAGGACATGTTTCAAGACTGCAATTGCAGAGCTTTTCCACTGTGAAACAACCAACTGGAATTGATCACAACAATGATCAATTATGTAATTTATATTAAAACCATAAATCACACCTACCTTATCTGAGGTTGTCTTTCAGAAGAACTAAAACTTTGTTTAATTATACCTGAAACAAACACATAAATATTATCTTCTGTTTTAAAAAAAACCCCAAAACATGCAGGTTAATATCTTCTATTCCCAGACACGGTATTAAAATAACTTTTAGAAAACAACATTAAACAAACTCCAATCCCCAACTTGACTATCAAGTAGCTGTTTGATGTATCAAAGATTTGCGTGCATCATAACAAAAATCTCAGCCCCACAGAGTATTTTATTAAATAATTTCATAATTTTACAGAAAGTAACAATACATACTGTCTAGATGTCCACAGAACATGTACCTGGATTTGCACTAAATTGTTACAGTTACTGCTTCCACTACAGACAAAACATTGTCTCTAGTCTGGATAAAGAGATAGAATATTTGCCTACTTCCTTAGAGGACCTTTGATGGTCCACCAGAGTTTTACTGCCACCATTCCATTAACTAGCTAGCTATATGAAAAAAAATATGCAATACCTTAGTTCTTAAATAATCCTACTGAAGTCAAGACCTTGAAGACAGCAGTATGACCACTTATTGGTCCAACATCTACTCACAAATAAAACTGAATGTAAACATTGAGATAATTTATTGCATAATGCCAAAAACTGTGTAGAAGGAAAGGTAATGTTTGATGATATCTATTATTTATGCACTTGGAAAGCATTGCCTTAAAGCAAATATTAGTCTTAAGCATTTGTCTTAAATCATTCCTGTAAAACTATTCTTTTGATGGTAATTTAGATGGTAATTTGAGACCACCCTGATTGACTGTGTTTAATGAAAAGATAATTCTGCAAAGTGAAAGTCTGAGTAGCAAGATTAGGATATTCTTACAGCTTTCCCATACAATTAATGTATTTTAATAAAAGGTCTGCATCTTTGTCTGCATGAGATTTTTTTCCACACTAGTAACACCACAAACATCACTAAACAGGAACAGAGGCATCTAATCACTCAAACAATAGATAAGAAAGAAAAGATTTTATGTCAAACTTAAACCAGTTTTCCCTTTGTTGGTCTTGTTACAGCAGTTACATCAGCTCTAGAGCAACTGCAGAGCAAACATTTTTCTGAGAGTCTTAAATCTTTTCATGTACAAACATACTTCTGTGTTGGACTCTGAAATATTTTCCCTACTTTTCTGAAATCCTCTGAATTTAAAAAAAAGTCCTGAAGGAGGCTTTCATCTATCAAACTGAATTCACTTTAAAACAAAAAGAAATGATACATCTTTAGGCCAAATCTGTCTCCCTAAAAAGGAGACACAGAGAGAGAATGAAAGAAAAAGAAACAACATTTTATCCTTGCTGATGCTTTGCTTAGCAAAACAGAGATCAAAATTCTGTGATAGCTAGCACAAAAGATTATTTCATAGGAGCAGCTGAATTACATAATAGCAAATAAACTGGCCCTCATAGAAGCAAAAGTTCTTCAATTAAATTTTTTTAATGAGACAGAAAAATAGAAAAAGAGAGTGCCCACTACCTAGAAAGTGAAGGAAATGAAAAATATTATTGTGCCTATTCAAGGAACAGATATTTCACCTGCTTAGGACACAGACACAATAACACAAATACAAAAGTAGAAGTTCTGAGTGAATGTGAGTCATGTTGCTTGGGGTAAGGATTTTGAGTTACAGCCTCAGACACTCTGTCACAACAAATACCACAATATATTATGTGAATATATGCAAGAAAATCTGTTAACAAAAGCCACTTGGCTAGAAAGCTAAGTGTGAACACAGCTGTTTGCTAGAATTTTATAAAAAACAACTCCCCTTTTCAAGTATTTGTATACAAAACTGGGTTTGAAATACTGTACCCTTTGGCTGTTTCAAATAAATGTTCTCTTATCAGTAAAGGGCTCATATCCAAATTTGCTTGATCAGTTTGATGACTCACCACATTTGACTTGCTAATCTGCCATTTTATGAGTGTATTTACAAGTGCATGATATTTCACACCAAAGAGTCTGTCTCACCACTCACTGTACACAGCAGAGATGCAAAATTTTCTGATTCATATGCTAAAGTTAGGAAAATACTTATTAATGCTAAAAAACAAAACCCCAAAGAAATCATGATGCAGAACATCACTAAACAATAGTAAACACCCTTCAGGCCTATTTTTATCACTTATTATTATGCTAGGGACCCACTGAGCAGCTAGATCTGAGAAAGGAGTTTCATTATGTTACTCACTATGAAAACACAGGAAAATAATTTAGTTAATGACTAAACACAAGGAGACTCAAACATGTAAAAATCATTGTAACAAATACACTCACATGTGTATCCACACACTCAAGGAACACTAATGACTTTATTCATAATCCCAGGTTTCTGTGTATGAGTTATGCTAATCACACAAAGCCAGACAGGGAGTAGGAAACAGCACAGATATGTAGGCAAGTTAACTCACATAAGTCATGGAGCACACAGTGTATCCTGATGTTCAGCTCAGGGTTGCCTGGACAGTATTTCCCTTTACCATGGCTACTTCTTTGACACGGATAGGAAGAACAATGCAATATATTTTGTTCAAATGCCTTACAAGGGGGTATTTTTCAGTTCAAGACTACCTCAAGGAAAATGAAATACAAACCCTCCATCTCTTTCCTGTTTTGTGCCCACTCTTGTTAGAATGTGAAAGACATGAAAAAAATCAAAGCTTTTAATTCTTATCAGCCTCCCCGTTCTGAATAGCTATGAAGACTCCTTGAGGACATAGAAAAAAGTATCAAATGAGACATAAATAATTTCTGTGACTGCCACTTTGGTCTTTAACAGCTGATGTAATTAGCACAACTTCTAAGACTTTAACTTCTTAACATGCATCGACATCAGTAAAATTCATACAAATATACTTTAATATGAAGTTTAGTGTTCTGCTCTTGCAGGCACCTAAACAGGCAATTTCAAGGAAAGAGCTCATAACACGATATGAAATTAGAAAAACCTGAGAAGATAGTAACTTTTGCTTTGGTTTTAACTTTCACTTCAATACTATCTAACAAAAAAACCTTCTGAAAACCTTTCCAAGTTTGATCAGACTGGCAGGAAAATTGAATCAAGATTTTGTATTAGCAGAAAACTTCAGTACCTCTCCTTGAATGAAATGGAAGCAAAGGGATTTTTTGAATGACAGCTCAACTATCTTTTCAAGAAAAAGGTTAAATTACCTTTATTTATTCAAAATACTCTTACTAAGCTGCCCTTCAAATCACTGTACACTGAAATGGACAATCCCAACCAGGTTAATTAAGCTGTTTTGCAGAGCAAATGACTAAGTTTTTTCTTGCTAGCAGTGATTCCATGTACAGCAACAGAAATTGACATAAACACACTTCAAACTTAACTCAGGCATCATACAAGAAAACAGGTCTTGGCTGATATCTTCAACAAAATCCCATTAGCCTGAGGTCTCAAGAGAAAACTGAATCTTAGACAAATCAGGAAAAGCAAGCCTAGAAAACACTAAGATCTCCAAAGCTCTTTACAGACAGCCCATTGTGCAAATGATAAGTTTCTTGGTGCAATAATAACTTTCAAGAAATTCCTTAAACGTTCTCCTCAAAATCTGAAAAACCATATATAGCAGATGTAAGACAATCTTATTCCAAAAACCTTCCAAACTATCTAATTATCTTATCTGAAGAAGAAATGTCTTCTCAAATCACCAAATCCATCAAATACAACTGGTCTGAGTTGTATTTGTAAAAAATTGTTGTAAAAAAGTTGTAAAAAAGGTTCAGCTCTGTGACCACAGAACTTTCAAGACAAAAGGAAGCTGCCTGCAATATAGCCCAAGTTACAGGCTCCAGAAAACAAACGACATTACTGAACGAGGGTTTATTTCATACTCTAGGTGTTCGTTGTTATCCTCAAAAGTAGTTAAATTTGGAGGAAAATGATGACCTAAACTCATGACCTAAGTGATGAGCTGAATCACTTGCTATATATAACATGCAGAGTTCCTATTTTGAGAGTAGTTCTAGAAATCCCTAATTACTCAGCTGGATATGAGCATTACCTGCACAAGACTGGCACTGTGTAAACCAGTCGCATTTCTCAAAGAAAGATATAGGAGACCCTTTTAAAGTTACATAACTAGAATATTGTTCAGGCAGATCTATAGTGTCTTCATTACATGGTAACTTTGAATACTATTGGGTTCCAGAAATTCAGGAATGGAATCCTGAATATCAATGTCTTTGCTCATTGGTCACAAAATACAAGTGCAGAGATCCCCCCAAATAGTAGAAACATACGTTAAATTATGAGGTAAGAGAAAAACCTTTAAACAAGATACAGCAGCACAACAGGACTGTGTTTTGAGACTTCTTAATCTCTTGAAAATACTGAGCAATTTTGACAAGAATCTATTGCATGCTACCTCTTTATTGGGAGGAAGATTAGAGGACAAGTACCTAAAGCCCCTGGACCAGGGTTTTCTAATAGCATATTTTACATTGAACTGTCTTTCAATGTATTTAGGACACTGTCCTGATTGTGATGTAAATGAACATGATTAAGGGAAAGAAAAAATATTGTTCAAAAGAGCATTCCCAGACAAAGAGTAAATTTTTCAACTCTCACCCAACTGACACACCAGCTTTACTGGACTACTATGCATTAAGATATATCACATATTTTCCTGCTATTTGGTTTTACCAACAGAAGTGAAGGTATGGTTACACTGGAAACCAAATGCAAGTAAAAACCCTTTAATACAACTAAGCTAAGGTAGTTTGGAACCTTGTAATTTTAAACTAAGAAAAAAAAGTGCAACTAATAAACTGTTCCCATCCCATCACTCTTCACAGCTTTTTGACTCAGTATGTCCCTATCCTCTGTCAATCTTTATAATTTGAAATTATAATGACTTCAGGAAAAGAAAAATGCATCTGTCACTGCTGCCTCTATGCTTCTGAAATGTGCAGAATCTTGCTCCTGTAGGATTAATCATTCCAAGTATCAGGAACAACTATTCCAAAATCTACACACTCTGCAGTTGGCAATGTTGGGAGTTGTTAAAGGAGCTGGTCTTGTATAAATACATTGTCTACACATTCTATACTAAAAAGAATAATCCTTTTTTAAAGCATAATTGAAAAACACTGAGTATGCAAAATCATTAAAAATATTATGACAGTATTGGACTATAAAAAAAGCTCACCCCTATTACACTGACAAATCCATTCCAGCTTCTGTACTACAGAACAGCTCAGCATATCACACCTTTTTACAAAATACCACCCTAGTTTTAAATTGGAATGATCACGTTTTCTCTGAGAATGATGTGATGACAGCACAATTAGACAAATCCTTTTGAGATCCTCATCAATATACCTGAAACTAAAACTCTCGTCTTCATATTAACAGTTTCCAATCTAGCTACATCAAAGTTGGTCACATTTTCCCCTGTAATGCTGACAAGCTTGACAAAACCATGGTTGATAATTCAAACTCTGTTAGCCACTTATTATTAATGAATGGACCACATCTCAAGAAATACCAAATTATCCTGAATTTATAATTATTTCTTTAAGCTATCTTTTCTTTACCCCTGAAAAGTAGAAACATTTGCCAGCATTAATTTCAACTGATCTATAACACGGACTTCAATATTAAGCAGAAACTACTGATGATCTAAGAATGTAAGACTGCAGATTAATTTTTCTGAAGAAGCAATCCTGAAGTATCTGTATAATAATTAGACTCTGTGCTGGGAGAAAAATGGATAATGACTTCTAGAAATGCTGATTCAAGTTACTGGGATTGATAGGAACTGATTGGATCTTTCCACTTAAAATATTTAATTTAAACTATGGCAATATGGCACAGTAGTATTCAAATATAGGAAAAGCTGATGTTTTGTTATGTCTAAGTCTCAAAAAAGAAAAATTAACTAAAAGGAAATCATTACCAGTAATGCTTTAGGTGTGGCAAGTTACAAACTACATAATGGCTTCAAATCTCTGTGTACAATGCTGAACTAGCCCACAAAAAATTACATTCCTGTGAGAGACACAATGTGTTATTCTTCAGTATGAACACAAAATAGAACTTTGTCTCTGCAAGCTGCTTTTTCTCACAGGCTTCATTTTATGTTGACCCTTCTGACAGTTTTTCAAGGCTTCCCTGTATCCTGCAGCCTTCTCCTGTTACTCTCTTAGCATAAGAAAGTGATCCCAAAAAAGCGCTTTTTAAAATCATTATTTTTTTAAGAAAACTTGGACAATAATCTCAGGGCTGGCTAGCCACAAGTGCTCCAGCCTTCAGAATGGCAGGCTATCCAGTTACAATTAGCAAATCATTTTAATGGATTTTAAGTAGAATTACCAACTCATTTATTTGCCCTGCACTAATGGCTAGATATTTCAGTAAAAATAGGTCATATTTCTTCAGTACCTGGGCCAAAATATCAAAGAAAATCCAGCTACTAAATACAAACAAATCCAATAATGTTACTCGAGGTTTTTTGAAGCCTAGGACATTTGCAGCAATACTGTTTGCTAATCTTCAGACAACTACATTCCTTTTACCTTTTAAAAGTACATTTAAATCATCCACATGTTTTATGAATGGAAATCTTAAATTTTGTTTAACTCTAACATCCATGTCTTTTTTTTCTAGTATAAAATGCACTTTGATTTTTCTCTAATCAGAATCCCATTGCATTTAATAGGTAGGTCATGGTAGCTCACAATCTAGCAAGTAAATCATAGTGGTTAGAGCCACTGTGGGTGGGTTAGATTTTTTTTTTTTGGGTTAGATTTTTTTTTAATTTTCAAATTGGAAATATAATCCCAATAAACTGTTATTTAAGATAACACCCAACACAGCTGATGCTTTCCATTTTGATTACCATAAATAACTACAAGCAGAATTAACACTGTGTTTTGTCACATAATTCTGTCCTAATTGAAATCTGCACATTCCTCCAATTCCATTCAATCAATTCTCCTAAACAGCAAAAGCTTGCCTCCTTCAACTTTCATTTTCACACTTTTCCATCTGTTTCTTATCAATATTAGTCATCTTATGTTTAAATTTAAAACCACCTTCTTTCTCAAGGAGCCCAGTAATATTCCAGTTTTCATAGCTGCTACTGCAAAATATGAGGAAAAGTTACACAATGTCTTGGTGATACTAGGTGTTTTAAACTGGACATGGCCGCCAGAGAGGCACAGTTATTTTCTTTACTTAGGTAAAAACAGATTGTGAACTTGTGACAAATAATGAAATACCCTCATATATTGGACTAAACAACTGCTTTACTGTTAGAAAGTAGTGTACACTTCATTCTTGAAGAATCTTACCAATAGCAGACTCTTTCAAATGACTTGATCTGGAGCTGCTTGAGTTGTCCACTATGTCCATCTCATTGTCTAACTCAGAGAAAATACCTGCACATGAAAATGAAAGCAAAGAAACTTTTAATCCACCTCTGACCAGTATGATAGCACTCTGATGCTGCTTTTGCTAATGTCCACCTTTCTCTATAGGCCTGTGATCCTGTACCAGGATTGCTTCACATGTCCTTTCCTCATCTTTTCCTTGTGCAGACTGACAACCATCAACTGGAAGGTCAGTATTTTCTGAAAATTCCTTTTGCAGCTGTCTGCTCCACTGCTGCTACTATGCAGACTCAACTTCTCATAATTTTTCTGACAAGAAAGAATAAAAAAGGCAATGTTAGATATTGTCCTTTTCCAGCACTCACTAGAAAATCCAAAAATTGGCCTGTCACTTGTGCATACACACATAAAACTAGACTTAGCTGTTAGTCCAGGACCGCACAGTACCCAATTCAGTTACTGATTCTAAATTTAGAGCAAGACTTCCCAACTCTTAAACTAAACAAATTATTTCTGTCCTTTACATATAAGACTTTGTTCTTGATGATGGTCTTTTCACAACAAGAACCGGAAGTGAGAAAAATTAAACAAATGACAGAGCAGAAGCAAATACTGAACAAAGGAAAAACAACAGACTGGACAAAGGCAGTAAGTTCCCAGGGACAAGCATTGGTAGATTTTTTTCTCTTCTATCTTAGATAACAAACAGCAGTCCAGTTCTGGACAATGCAAAACCTGCATAACAGTCAAGATAGTAGTAAAATATGAAGTGAATTTTATATGATGTCATGCCAGAGAGTAATCAAGGTTGAAATGACCAAATGCCGACTGCCGTCATCAAAGCAGAGCTAAGAAAATCAAAACACAGAATATAAATTATTTCCTTGTAACATTTAAGTGCCACATCTCGTTTGTAGCACAGGGCTCTTTAATGCATATAAAATTCTGCCTCTGCTGTTGCTGATGTTTATAACTTTTCTGGAAAGAATAGAAATCCCCAATCCCTGTTATTGTTTCTATAAAGCAACATATTTTGAAGGAATACTTTTAAGGATCTCCTATTGTTCCGAATCTTCACATATTATTTCTGTTATTTCTGTTGTGTGTAAATAAATTAGTATTTCTTTTTACTCTATCTTGTCAGATTAAAGCATGATAAAAGAGTACAGGAGATAAATTATCTAAATATATCAGATTAAACAAGTCAGTATCTTTAATATTAAAAGGAATTTCAGGAGATAATACATTCCTAAATACTTATATTCTTAACAAGTACACATAAGACAATTTGTCCTGTATCTAAGACAACATTCTTTAAAAGTTTTACCCATGAACTATTTTGACTTTATTAGGACACAGCAGAGTGAATGCATTAGAAACTTTCTCCTCAGAAACTTCACTGCATCCCTGAGTACTGACTATACATACCACTGTCTGCATAATGGTCTGCTTCAACTACTTCCCCATCCTTTGTTCTATTCCCAAATCTATAACAAGCCAAGAGATGGCTTGTCAAGCTTTCCTCTTTAAATTCAGGTGGGAAAGTCATTTTATACTTCAGTACTGGACTGAGGTTATGTCCAAGATGTCACAATAGCAGTGACTGCAGTGTAGCACAGCATGAAAACCACTAACAATGACTCTCAAACTGACCTGAAGAGACCACTCCAGTCCTGACATACATGAACACACTTCTTGTGCCCTGAACAGCCAGTGCACAGCTACTGAAGAGAACCAGTTCAACTGCTCCACATCAAAGGAATCAAAGTGAAAAGAGAGAAGGGTCAAACTGCATGGACATTTCAAACTTAAATCTCCTTTCAACATTTTCAATATTGAACCTCACACTCAAAAGACTAATTGTTAACAATAAATTGTAAATCAGGTGGTGCTGAGGGGGAAAAAAAAGATCACAAAGACATCTGATACCAACTTGTGCCAGACCTCACTGTACGTCAAGAAAGGAAAACTGTTTGAGATGTCTGAACTGAATTCCATAGATCTCAAGCTAAAAATAATCCTTAGACCTGCTACAGAAACTGTTCAAAGATCAGTTGAAGATATCCTAAAGTGTTAAAGCAGTTACATAAACTGTAAAGCTACAATCTGTCCATAAATAAAATCTCATCCATTTACGTAATAGCTGAATATAGGAAACAATAGTATTACATTACTAATCTGAGAGCAATAAATAAATTTGCTGTGATATACTTACTCCACCTAGGAAATAGCTAATAATTTTCAACAGTGATATTATATACTGCTGTTTCTCTTTTGAGTAGGACACTGGCTGATTTAGAAAAACAAAGTACCCTGACTAGAAGAGGCTGGGGTGCAAGTTCAATCTTTTTTGCTCACCATAGGAAAGGGACCAAAAGGATCTACATAAGGACATAAGGATATAAAGAACATAATTTTGTGAGAAGATCTTGGAGAAGAGTGTTCTCCAACACATTGAAACAATCACTTTCATATGCCTTGAAGTCTCAGAGATACTTCTTTCAGATAAGGGGAAAGACAGATATTTACCTTTTGAAGAAATCTATGAAACTGGAATGTTCAAAATATCCCAAAAATTATAAAAGGAGTTAGGCTGATATTTGTTTATTTGAATTGTGCTCACACCTACACTTGATTCTAGAGTCCAGTATTTTCCAAATCTTTCTGGAGGCTCCATCACTTGATCCAGTTTATTTTCACTTTTTCCTTATAACCTAGTGCCTCAGTTTCCCCATTCATCAGACTGATTGTTGAAATAAATTCTGCCTTGTTATATAAAACACACAGTTGAAAAAGAAAGCTAAGGGGGAAAGTCCTCCTACAAAAAAAAGTTCAAATTAGGAACCAATTAACATTTTTCTACCTTTATTACTGAGCAAAAGCATCTCTGGAAATTTGTGCTCCAGCCATGAAGAAAACTTCTATCTTCATTCATATCCTGTATACTTGCACTGTCTATCTCTTCATTGATAACTATCAATACTGTAAAATCAAGATACGTTTTTTTTTTGGAAACCTGAATTGTTGGTTTTGACTTCCAACAAGAATCTAAAATCTTCAGAAAAAAAAAAAAAGTAGGTTTACATAAAACAAAGGTACTGATCTTTTGCTTAGTTCTGTTTTGTCATGCTGCTGTCCAGAAGAATTAACTTTTCTGTCTTTGTGAAATATACAGCTCTCTAGTGGCATTTGCAAACAGTGTTTAATTAATCTTCTTTATTACAGACATTTACAATTACAGCATTATGCTAGTCAATTGAATTTCTAATAAATAAAAAAAAAGACAACCTATTTCCACTGGTAAATTATTCATAAAACCATAGAAGTTACTAATAAAATAGGTAATAACTAACATGAAATTGGCAGGGAAAAAAACAGGCTAAACCAATATATCTTTTTCAGTAAGAGGATAACAGTTCTTGTGCATTAGGAATGAGAAGTAGATGTTACATATGTGGGTTTTAGCAAGGCTTTTGACAAAATGTTTTGCATGACATCTTAGAAGAAAGCCAGGGAAGTGTGACCTAGACAAACTCATGGTCATTGACTGAATAATTGACCATAAAAATTGTACTCAACTTGGTAACTACTTTGAGTGTTTGCTAAGCTGAAAATGGGTAGCGAGCACAATTTATCAGGCTCCCTTTTGACCTTGTTCCAAAACCACTCAATGTTGTCACTGAATTACAATGATAATCTGCATAATGGATAGAGAGAGTGCCTATTAAAGGTGCCCGGACTGCGATACATTCACATCATAGATCACACTGCAGCCTATACATCATACACAGAGCTGTGTCAATGAAAGTGACAGCTGGTGTCAAAGAAAGTTTTGAGAAACTGGACAAGCTGCAAGAACTGATGAAGTTTCAAAAGGGAAAATGCAAAGTTCTAAGAGCAAGGAGAAACAACCATACAAATACAGATTAGAGAAGGACTGGTGACAGAAGCTCTGCAACAGAAGATATGGGGATTTTGCTGGATCAGAAACAGAATATGGCACTACAATACCATGCCATTATGAAAAGGTAGACATCATGCTGAGATATATAAAGAAGAGAATAGTTCCAAAGATTTGTGTATCCTTGCTAGCTGGTACCAATAAGATTCTCAGTTGGAATAATTAGGTCCAGTTTTGAACACCACACTTAAAATCATGTCAATCTTACTTTTTAAGTCATGTTCTGTAGACCTCTCATTATTCTCATTTCTTTCCTTCTCTGTCTCCACATTTTTTATTATTCAGCTCAAATTAAACAAAAAAGAAAAGAAAAAAACACAGAGGGGGTGATACAGCATATAAGCATAATTTTTACAGATTTCCACTGTGAGGAGGAAATTTTCAGTAATGAAGTTTAACTATTGCATTCATCTGGGATCCTGCAGAGAGAAGTATCTGTTCATACACGTTGTAACAGGTTTGAATGTGGTCAGCAAACAGTTTTTTGGGGATATTCTGGACTCAGTGATATCAGAGCCCTTATATGACATTTAGGACTGAGTCTGAAAATTTCAAGCATCATATACATCCCATACATGCACAGGCATATGTCCATCTAATATCTCCTGGAAACCAGACATACATAAAGTATATACTCTTTCAAACAAAGACCAAAATTTTCTGCAAGCATCAGACTAACTGCAGATATTATCTTCATATGGAAGAAGAAAAAGACTCAATCAGACATATGATTGCTGACTGTAAAGGCAGTTTTTGCATTTCTGCTGTTTTCAAACTGTTTTTATAACATGACACTTTTAAGACTGACTGGTCAAATACCTGTCAGGAGTGACAGGTAACTCTAAAGCTGGGGAATGGACAAGATAATCTTTGACAACTCTTCCTTCCTTACATTCTGCAGTTCTATTAAAAAGCTTTGATGCACTAACAAATTAAACACTCAGCAACTCTTAAAAAAATTATACCTTCAAAACAGTTTTGGCATTGTCACTTTATTCTCCAAACTTAAATAGTATAAATGTAAAAAGGTTCCTTTCTTTTTAGCACACCAATGTTTTAAAAATTTAGACATAAATTCTAGTATCTGCTACATAAATAGCAGGACAGAATGGTGTCACAATGGAGTGAAAGCTGGAAGAATAAGAAAACTATTTGTGGAATGCTAAGTCTTTATGACATTCCTGAGTCCTCACTCATTTCCAGAAGGATATGTATGCAGCAGTGCCCAGTCATTATAATCCATATTTTTATATAAAATTTAATAAATTTTCATTCTAATTTTAATAAAAATATTTTAATATTCTAGCCTCACATTATTACTGGACTATATTTCTGAAATATTAAAAACCTCTTGCATGCTAAGAGTTTAAACCCAAGCAGACTTATTGCTTGAACCAACACTAAAACAAATGATGCACACACACATGGTTGTTTCAAGAAAGAAAATCTTTCATGCACTGAATGGCACAAAAATCTATTTCTAAACACAAAGGAAAAGGAAATTAAAATGAACAATAATCCAATCTTTATGTCTTTTTCTGAGTTAACAAAAAAACTTGATTAATTCAAATCGAATTGCTAATTAAGTACTACTTTGTAATGCATGTGGTGATGCTTAGAAACTAACATGATTATTAGCACAACAATCGCCAGCAGAGCAGAACTGAATTTGGACATGGGGGAAATGACTGGGTGAAAAACCAGTTAAATTATGATGTGTTTCTTTGTCTCTCATATAGCTGTGATCCTCATTTCTTCTAAAAATTGGAGAAAATGAACAGCTGCTTTGAATTACAAGAACTGCCAGTACCCTACAGGGTTACAAATATATGGATTCTTCAGCCATGATCTTTAACCCTTCCCCTTTTGGCCACATATTCCTGTGGATGAACAAAACAACTGGGATAAAGATAATCCCTTCCTGTGGACCTTTGAAGAAGAGTGAGAA
The DNA here is from genome assembly GCA_013400955.1 of Drymodes brunneopygia. Classification (NCBI taxonomy): domain Eukaryota; kingdom Metazoa; phylum Chordata; class Aves; order Passeriformes; family Petroicidae; genus Drymodes; species Drymodes brunneopygia. Next base: position 590 of record VZTZ01020720.1, on the reverse strand, counting down.
CAGTAACATGTTGTCTTCTTACAGATATTAGCACAAAGTGCTTCATAATTCTTTACAATTTCTTTGTGATAGAAGGGACATACAAAGAAATCCCAGTGTTCCTTGAGACTTTAGATACATTACTTATGTTTCTAAACCAATCTAGAAAAGACAACATAAAATCAACTCATAACCATCTAGAGGTAGAGTATGAATGTTTATGTCGCAGATAAACTTCAGGAAACTGCATCAGCTCTTTCAGGTTTGGCAAGGTACTTTAGTTTAAATTTAATGATTTAGATATAGTTTGAAAACAGCTACACTGCTTCTTTTACTATTTTCAGCCAACTAATAGTTGAACAGCCTCTGCAGGAGAGATAGACAGACTTCCCAGGCTGTAGCCAAGCTGCCTGCAAGACAAATAATCAGAGCATGTTTTCTAGCAGCAGCAGTGTAGTCCAGTAGCACAATACCTTGATACCTACAGATCTAGCCTGGGAAGGTGTCCTGGGTTGACTATATGATCCTTGTATCCCCAATCGTCTGTCCTGCTTATGCCAAATATTAAGTTCTATAGCTTTGGCTATATTAAGTTAGGCCCAGAAAGACAG